>NC_047566.1:18168623-18617340 GCF_902806645.1 Magallana gigas
CTAGAGGTCACCTTTGGTATTAAATCAATCAAATAAAAATGTTGTTCACCTATAGGGAGATCAGAGTTCATCTTATGTCATTTTACAAGATTTTACAAGGTGGAGAGCTTCAACATAATTCAGCCACTGTAGGAAGACAAGGGGTCTAGACAAGTGGAATATCCATTAGGAGACCAGAGGTAACCTTAGGTCTTTAAAGGTCATATGAAACGATATCCTGACCATATTGAGTTATATACGGGAATGAGTTCATAAGTGCCTATTTAATAAGACTGACATTGTTTTTTGGATATTTTATGCAAAATGTGAGCGCCACAGTCGATCAAAATTACTTAATCGGGAAAAGGAACATTGACTTACGCGGCTTACCTCCCTTGCTTATGACGTCAGTAAGACCCAATCGCCTTATAAAGCTATGTTGTGAATACAAATATCCATGTCATTTTGCAGCATTTTAAAAGAAAAAAAAATACTATTTTATAGAAAAACTTGTATAATTATACAATAATCAACCACGTCAGTATTTTTTCTCTAAAGAAATGAAATCGTGTGCGTTTTTATTTACATGTAATAGCATGTACATAATGATATTCAGTTTCGAGACTGCAGGGAGAATAAATGATTTTCTTCATAGATCCACATGCAAGTATAATATAATTTTAATATAAGCATATTTATGTTTTATTTTGATCTTTTTAATGAAATTGACAAATTCAAAAATAAGTCTGATCGTTTTTTCCCATTTGCACGTTCATGCAATTCATTAAGATTTTTTTTCTAAACAACTTGTAGGCCTCATTGTGCCTCATTCGCTTCACGATTTTATTATTTGTTTCACTTTCAAATTCACAAATATGTTGCCATTTAATTATTTTTAATCTAAGAGAAATTTCTTCAAATGTTTTGTTTTTGAAACGTGTACTTGAATGTGCGGTGTTTTGATTTTAAAACGTGTATGTGCGGTGTTTACTCACAGATCCCTTTTTATCTCACTTTCTTCCGCAATGTTTTCTTTCGGGTTTTTTTTTTATCGTTATTGATGCTTGTTCTTAATAAAATCTGTTGATTATCTTCACATTCGTTCACAACTATTTTTATCAAACAACCGATTTATTTTACCGATACATTTCGAAGTCCTTAAATGCCATATTTCCGCGATCTAATTTAATAAAACGTTAATACACGTGTACACAAAGTATTTTCTAAAGATATTGCTACATGTATATATCAATAAGTCAGAAATTTATATTATTTCGAAATAAAATTTAAGAATAATTTTGCGGCATTTTATTGTAGCTCTTAAATACAAACTATACGTACACAATGCCTCAAACATTTTCATTGGCCTGCCTTATATACTTTTTTATGTGACAAAATAAATCAAATCAATTTAAATGCTTTAATTCCCTTTAAATGTAGCTCAATCATTATACGTACCGAAGAAGAAAATGATGTTTCTATTTCAAAAGGATAAGGATAATTCATTTATTAGCTATAAATGTTGGAACATTTCTTTCGTTAAATTTCCACTCCAGTACGGGATCTTCATCATGATTTTACTTTTGTGAGAAGCTGATATTAGATGTATTCATTAACGACCAATTAAAACTAAGTCATCTGTAGGCTACTACGAAATCAAATGATCTCATTTGAAAAGAAAGACACGTTCATATATGCAAAAATTACTAAAATTTAATCGATAAACTACTGTAAAATTACACTAGTTTTAATGCATTGTTTACATCGGTGGGTCTTTGTGACGTCATAAATCCACAAAATCAAGAACGATAAGCGGGCAAGAATTTTTCAGGTGCTCAGTTTTCACGGTTATTTCTCAGTAATGCAAAGGCAAAAAAATCTTACATCATGTATTTTAACATTTGTTTATACCAAGCTTTATATTCATGAAAGAAAATCATCGTGTTAAAAATCGTTTCATATGACCTTTAACCAATAAAATAATTTTCTTAGTCTAAAGAGTATGGGTCACCTTAAGTAAACTATTCAAAATTACACCAGAGGCCATCTTAGGTCCTAGATCAATGAGGTAATAATTTGTGAATCTATAGAGAGACCAAAGGTCACCTTAATGTAGTTTTGAAGATGGATATTCACCAAAAGTCAATCACTGTAAGAAGACTAAATATCAAATTACATTCACAAGGAGACTAGAGGTCAACGTGGGTCTGAAATCAATGGAGTAATAATTTTTATCTTTAGGGAGACCAGAGGTCACCTTATGTCATTTTATAGTATCGAGAGTCACCGGTCATTTGATGCATTTTGCAAATTGGAGATTAATCAGTCTTCATCCATTCATTGACTATCTGGTGTTACCTCAGATTATTTTACAAGATGGAGATTCACTACGGTTGTTCACTGTAGGATAACCATAGATCACCTTAGGTAAAAAAAAAAAGAATAAGTGACGTCACCAATGGTTTTAGATTGATGTTGTAATTCTTTGAGTCAATATTGAGACCAGATTTAATAAATACTTTAATATACAAGGTGAAGATTTACCAAAGCCAGAGGTTACCTTATATTGGCATGGTCACGATTTTGGTCCAAAATCACCTTTCCTATTTTAAATTTTACCATGCTTCAGTAAGGCATTCTGAATAAGCAACCGAAATTCGAGTGTAATTTGTTGAATTGTTAACAAGTTACAGAGCTTGAACTTCTTTGCAAAGTAAACAAAGGGTTTGTTTATATTTTAAATGTTAAAGTGAAAATTCCAATTTTAGACCTCAAATGAATATTAAACGTTAGAAACTGTTTATGCCTAAAATAAGTTAAAAGATAGACAAATCAGGTTTACAATTTTTTTACTCGTATATTGAACCTATGTAAACAAAAAACAGGACACGAGCGTTGTGTACATTACAAAGAATTCTCAGCTCTGTATCTTGCTTTCAACTCCACGAATGACTCTCAAATTTCATTTGATCATTCTCAGCTCAATTTTGCTCAACCACTGTAGGATGACCTGGGCTCCCCGTATGTCATTTTACACATTGAATAAATGAAATATGCTTAGGGGGACCAGAGGTAACCTAAGTTTTTTTTATCACTGTTGTATTAATTCTTTATATCAATACGGAGATCTCGGGTCACTTTATGTCATATAACAGGATGGAGAGTCACCAGTTATCCACTGCAGGGTGCCCACGGGTCCCCTTATATCATTTTACACAATGCAGAGTCACCGGTCAACCACTGTAGGGTGGCCAGGGGTCCCCTTATGTCATTTTACAGAATGAATAAATGAGATATGCCTAGGGGGACCAGAGGTAACGTAAGTTTATTTTATCACTGTTGTATTAATTCTTTATATCAATACGGAGATCTCTGGTCACCTTATGTTATATAACAGGATGGAGAGTCACAAGTAATCCACTGCAGGGTGCCCACGGGTCACCTTATATCATTTTACACAATGCAGAGTCACCGATCAACCACTGTAGGGTGACCTGGGGTCCCCGTATGTCATTTTACGCAATGAATAAATGAAATATGCCTAGGGGGACCAGAGGTAACCTAAGTTTTTTTTATCACTGTTGTATTAATTCTTTATATCAATACGGAGATCTCGGGTCATCTTATGTCATATTACAGGATGGAGAGTCACCAGTTATCCACTGCAGGGTGCCCACAGGTCACCGTATATCATTTTACACAATGCAGAGTCACTCACCGGTCAACCAATGTAGGGTGACCAGGGGTCCCCGTATGTCATTTTACACAATGAATAAATGAAATATGCCTAGGGGGACCTGAAGTAACCTAAGTTTTTTTTATCACTGTTGTATTAATTCTTTATATCAATACGGAGATCTCGGGTCATCTTATGTCATATAACAGGATGGAGAGTCACCAGTTATCCACTGCAGGGTGCCCACAGGTCACCTTATATCATTTTACACAATGCAGTCACCGGTCAACCACTGTAGGGTTGCCAGGTGTCCCCTTATGTCATTTTACACAATGAATAAATGAGATATGCCTCGGGGGACCAGAGGTAACCTAAGTTTTTTTTATCACTGTTGTATTAATTCTTTATATCAATACGGAGATCTCGGGTCATCTTATGTCATATTACAGGATGGAGAGTCACCAGTTATCCACTGCAGGGTGCCCACAGGTCACCGTATATCATTTTACACAATGCAGAGTCACTCACCGGTCAACCAATGTAGGGTGACCTGGGGTCCCCGTATGTCATTTTACACAATGAATAAATGAAATATGCCTAGGGGGACCTGAGGTAACCTAAGGTTTTTTTTATCACTGTTGTATTAATTCTTGATAACAATACGGAGATCTCGGGTCACCTTATGTCATATAACAGGATGGAGAGTCACCAGTAATCCACTGCAGGCACAGGGCGAAAAACCATCTTTAAGCAAGTCCTTAAAGGTGGCTTAAAGGTGACTTAAAGGAGCTTAAAGGCTATACAACCTTTAAGCCGCCTTTAAGTCACCTTTAAGCAAGTGCTTATAGGTCCTTAATGTCCAAACTTCTTTAAGCCACCTTTAAGCCACCTTTAAGCCACCTTTAAGCATCTTTAAGTGGCATTTACGCTCTCTTTACACTGCCTTTACACTGTCTTTAAGTGGCCTTTAAGTCAATATTGATCAAGCTGAACAATAAAAACATATATTAAATGCAAAAGCTCTTTTATAGAGATGGGAGGGGGTCATCCGAGTGATAATATAATTTCCAAGGAAGGGGGGGGGGTGTTCCAGGCGGTTTTAATTGTCGCTCATTAAACGCAGATCGCTATCATCAGCACCGCTCCGATGGACACAGATTGCCGTTATAAAATTCTTTATAATTTTTTGAGGGTTTCAAAATTATTGTAGGGATGAGCGCAGTCTCTGTATCTTAATATGTGCATAAAACTAATTAAAGTATGTTTGTTTTCTATTATAAATTAATCGGTGAAAAAATCTCTCTCTCTCTCTCTCTCTCTCTCTCTCTCTCTCTCTCTCTCTCTCTCTCTCTCTCTCTCTCTCTCTCTCTCTCTCTCTCTCTCTCTCTCTCTCTCTCTCTCTCAGTTCATCCGGTTATTAAACAAAATAAAGATAATGAACCAAAAATGCATGATTTAATTTGTTAATCGGTTTAAGGTTTGTATTTTTTTTTTCAATTTTCATTATTTCTAACTCTAGATCTGCTAGATACATGTTAAAGATGAAAAGACTCTCAACTGCCTTTGTTATATCGGGCAGGATATTACTGCTTTGTTTGTCTAGACATAGTTTTGTTCGTTTGTGTATATCTAATTAGAGTCTATTGTTTGTCCAACTTAAGAAAACCCCTGGAACTAACACAGAATATACAAGATATACACAACAGTTGTGTCGTGTGCCCAGGTGCATGTTTGTGTATATCTAATTAAAGTCTATTGTTTGTCCAACTTAAGAAAACCCCTGGAACTAACACAGAATATACAAGATATACACAACAGGTGTGTCGTGTGCCCAGGTGCACGTCAGGGTTTCTAAAGGCGTTGAATCTTAGTATGTACGAGTATACGATAAGTCTAGTGAATAAAAGTTAATTTACATTTGTAATTCATTTTCAAAGTATCATTTCCTAGCTCTGGGTTTCAAAGAAGTTACGTCTACAAATTAACGATACATGTATGTAAGAGTAAAATCTTGAGGCTCATTAATTAATGTACCGGTGATCATAAATAGGGGTTGATTATTTAAATATATGTATAAGGGTAAATATGTCAAATATACCCGGCCTGGCACATCATACAATTGTATGTACAAGTCATTTGCAATTGCCACATGCAGTAAATACGTCACCGGTAATTGGTAATTTTGTTTGTTATAAAATTGATAGTTTATAAATCATGTACAAACAATTACATGTAAATATTTAAACATATTGGAACGGCGCCGCGATCATGAAAACCGGGAAATTGCGGGAAATTGAACAAATACCCTAATAGTATCAATGCATTTAATAAAAGAAATGATTTCATTTTCTTTCTTACATTTTTATAGCTATAAATAAGATGAACGTATATCTACTCGGTTTAAATTTATTAACTACATGTAAGAAAGCCTACTATAGTGAACCTAACGGTTTCCATTTAGGTATAATATATTTTTGTTCACTGAAGACCAAGTTCCGTATTTCATTCTAAATACATGCATGCATGTAATTTATAAATTAGATATAAGTGATTGTTACAAACTGAATGGTTTGTCAAAATCTTTTCAAGTAAACACATTCAATACAGTGATTCAATATCCACTGATATATAGGATATAAAAACGCTCTTATATATGTAAGTTGCCGTGGCGCAGAGGATGTGTGGTGATGCTAGTAAACTAAGGGTCCCGGGTTCAATTCTCGCCGTGGCCGGTTTTTTTTTTGTGTTTTTTTTTTCATTTTTCTTTCTAGAACAAAAACCGTTTTAATACCTTTTCTTTCATTAAGTTAATACATTTTGTTGGAAATTAAGCACAATATTGAAATAATTTTTTTAATGGCTTAAAGGTGGCTTAAAGGTAGCTTAAAGGTGGCTTAAAGAAGTTTGGACATTAAGGACCTATAAGTTGTCCTTAAAGGTGGCTTAAAGGTGGCTTAAAGATAGTCTTTAAGCTGCCTTTAAGCCATCTTTACGCTTTCTTTAAGCCACCTTTAAGCAATACATATAGCTTAAAGGTAGCTTAAAGGTGGCTTAAAGATCGTCTTTAAGCTACCTTTAAACACCTTTAAGCTATCTTTAAGGAGGACTTAAAGATGGTCATTCATCCTGTGAGGGTGCCCACGGGTCACCTTATATCATTTTACACAATGGAGAGTCACCGGTCAACCACTGTAGGGTGACCTGGGGTCCCCATATGTCATTTTACGCAATGAATAAATGAAATATGCTTAGGGGGACAAAAGGTAACCTAAGTTTTTTTTATCACTGTAAAAGTGTTGTATTAATTCTTTATATCAATACGGAGACCATGGATCACCTTATGTCATATAACAGGATAGAGAGTCACCAGTCATCCACTGAAGGGTGCCCACAGGTCACATTATGTCATTTTACACTATGGAGAGTGACCGGTCATCCACTGTAGGGTGACTAGGGGTCCCCTTATGTCATTTAACAACACAGAGAGTCACCGGTCATTTACTGTAGGGTGACCAGGGGTCACCTTATGTCATTTTACAGGACAGAGAGTCACCAGTCATGACCTTATGTCATTTTACACAATGGAGAGTCACCGGTCAACCACTGTAGGGTGACCTGGGGTCCCCGTATGTCATTTTACACAATGAATAAATGAAATATGCCTAGGGGGAGCAGAGGTAACCTAAGTTTTTTTTATCACTGTTGTATTTATTCTTTATATCAATACGGAGATCTCGGGTCATCTTATGTCATATTACAGGATGGAGAGTCACCAGTTATCCACTGCAGGGTGCCCACAGGTCACCTTATATCAGTTTACACAATGGTGAGTCACCGGTCAACCACTGTAGGGTGACCTGGGGTCCCCATATGTCATTTTACACATTGAATAAATGAAATATGCTTAGGGGGACCAAAGGTAACCTAAGTTTTTTTTATCACTGTTGTATTAATTCTTTATATCAATACGTAGACCATGGATCACCTTATGTCATTTTACAGGATAGAGAGTCACCAGTCATCCACTGAAGGGTGCCCAAAGGTCACCTTATGTCATTTTACACTATGGAGAGTCACCGGTCATCCACTGTAGGGTGACTAGGGGTCCCCTTATGTCATTTTACAATACAGAGAGTCACTGGTCATTTACTGTAGGGTGACCAGGGGTCACCTTATGTCATTTTACAGGACAGAGAGTCACCAGTCATGACCTTATGTCATTTTACACTATGGAGAGTCATTGGTCATCCATTGTAGGGTGACCAGGGGTCCCCTTATGTCATTTTACAGCATTGAGAGCTACCGGTCATCCACAGTAGTAATTGAAATATCATGAGAGAAAGAGAAGTGACCTATTTACATGTATTTCCTACACAAATGTCGTAGTGATGTTGTAAATCAATACGGAAACTGGAGGTCGGCAGATGCATTTTGCAGATGGAGATTAATCAGTCTTTATCCATTCTTTGCTTACCTGGTGTTACCTCAGATTATTTTACAAGATGGAGATTCACTAAGGTTATTCACGGTAGGGTGACCAGGGGTCACCTCAAGTAAAAAATCGATAAGGGGACCAGAGGTCACCAATAGTTTTAGATTGACGTTGCAATTCTTTGATTCAATATGGAGACCTGAGTTTTAACAAAATATCAATATACAAGGTAAAGATTTACCAAAACCATCCACAGTGGGAAGACCAGGGATTACCCTTAGTGAATATCTAAAAGGCTACCAGACGTCAACCTGGGTCTAAAGACAATGCAGTTTTAATTTTCTTAAAATGACATGAAGTCCAGATGTCAACGTATGTCATTTACAAAAACACTCATAAGGAGACCAGAGGTCAGTTCATGTCCCCTATCAATTAAATAATTATTTTCCTTATCTATAGGGAGACCAGAGGTCACCTTATGTCATTTACATGATAGGTATTCAGCCATGGTAGGGAGATCAGGGGTCACCTGAAGTAAAAATATGCACAAGGAGACCAGAGGTCACCTCAGGTCCTTCATCAATAAAATAGTTTTAATATAGAAACGGTCAGCTAATGTCATAACAAGATGGATATCCCTAGAAGCCATCCACTAAAGGTCACCTTTGGAAAGCGATGTCTGTCGTTGTAATTTTGTCCATTAATAACGGAAATCAGGGGTCACCTAATGTCATTTTACAAGATGTAGATTCAAATAAGTCATTTATTGTAGGGAGAGCAGAGGTCACATTTAGTAAAATATCCATGAGGAGCCCTGAGGTCCCCTTATGTCCTACATTAATGTAGCAATAATTTTGTTTATCAATAGTATACCAGAGGTCCCCAAATGTCATTAAACAAGATGTATACTCACTAGATGTCATCCATTTGTTAGATCATGGGTCAGCTTGAATGGAATTTCAAGATGATAGGTCTCGATATGTCCTAAATCAATGTAATAGTTTGTTGATAAATACGAACACCAGATGTCACCTTCTTTTCCAAGAAAGACATTTACCTGAAGTCATTTACTGTAGATCTAGAGAAACCGAGTGGTCATTATAAGAGGAATATCTAAAAGGAATTTAGAGGTCACCTTAGTTTCAAAAAGGTTTAGATTTAATTCAAAGATCAATACGTTAACCAGAGGTCAGATAATGTCATTTTAAAAGATGGGGATTCCAAACAAGCCTTCCACTGTAGGAAAACCAAAGGTCACCTTTGGTAATCGATCTATGTCGTTATATTTTTGTTAACTAATAACGAAGACCAGAGGTCACTTAATGTCATTTTACAAGATGGAGATTCAAAAAGTCATCTACTGTAGGGGACCCAAGGGTCACCTTAAGTGGAATATCCAAAAGGAGACCACAGGTCACCTTATGATCGAAATTGATGTAGTATAATTATTAATTCTGTAAATCAATTCGGTGATAAGAGATCTGTTAATGTTATTTTACAAGATGAAGAATCATAAAATATCATCTATTGTAGGTAAAACAGAGTTCGTTTTAGGTCTTGGATATATATGTGTCGTAATAATTTTGTTAATTAAGAAGGAGATCAGAGGTCATCTTATTTCATTTAATAAGGTGGAGATAAAGTAATCCACTGTAGAGAGACTAGGGATAAAATTTTATGAATTATCAATAAGGAGATGAGAGGTCACCTTTAGACCTAAATTATTGTAGTAAATTGTTCATTAATACAAAGACCAGATGCCACCTTCTTTTAAAAGATGGAGAATTACCTTGCAGAATTCATCCACTGTAAAGAAACCAATGTCTATTAGGAGACCAGAGGTCACCTTAGCTTCTAAATCAATGTTATATTTTGAAAATCAATACGGATACCAGAGGTTATCTTATGTCTTTTTACAAGACGAAAATCATGTGCTATATTTATATTGTTTATTAGGAAGAACATAATTGTTAGAGTGAACATGTGTCACATAAAGATGATAATAAATACGTAAAGCAGAGTTCGCCATATATTGTACATCATTGGGGAGACCAGAGATTGCACAACTTATAAGGAGACAACAGGTTGAAAATGTGGTGTGTGAAAAATTATACTCTAATCTACTGAACACAAAAGTTCAGATTTGATTTTATAAATAAGCAAAAACGATACACATTTCGATCACATTTATTCCTTATTTTTTGTCGTCAAAGGAAGTTAGGGGGGGGGGAGGGGTGACGATTTGCTCGTCTTCATTTATTTCTTAGATGCAATTCACAAAAGGTCCGTATTTACTATGTTTTAAATTATTTTAGCAATTTAAATATTTTTTTTTAATTTGATGAGTGAAAATCCAGTCCAGGGAAGTGGTAGGTGGAGCGGGGGGGGGGGGGGTGGGTGGTGAACTCCAACCCTCATGCAACACCTGTAGACAGGGGAACACTTACTCCGTAATGACAATAAAGAGACCAGATGTTAGCTAGAGCATTAAGTTTATAAGGTTGCCTTTGTCATTCCTTTGTTCCAGCAGTCTAAAATTTTGTACATGTACAGTCCGATATTAGTGAGCTTCTTAAAATAAGACCGTTACTCGTGGTTACAATACTGATATCCTTCAAAATCAGACTGTCTCAGGTAACTCAACAATGAAATTCAATAGCAGTGTTATAATAGCAGTATTAAAACGATGTATGCCGAAAACAGCTCTGAATGGAAAAAAAATATTACACAGTTCTCATCACTAACGGGCTCGAAAATGTCAGATATTTTTTTTTTATACAAAACTGTTTTGGCATGCATCCATTACGGAAACCAGATGTCATCTAATGTAATTTATTATCAAATCATTACAATTATATTAAAGTATCAGTAAAAAGTCTATGGGTGGGTGGCTGGGGGGGGGGGGGGCAAAACTACTTCTTTCTACAGGCTACACCTACGTATACAGAGTAAGAAGCTGAAGTACTTTGATATTTTAATGAGGAGGATTTTGTGTTACATTTAACTTATATATCCTTAGGGGGACCACAGGTCACCTTATGTCTATATAACGTATATCATATATCTTTCAAATAACAGTCAATGTTGAATTTTTTATCCTCGATAGTGTACTTCCAATACTTAGAGGGGTATTCTTTAATAAATATTCATTTCTGCCTGTTGTATATCATTTCTAAATGCTAAGTAGTGGTACTAGTTATTCTACTTTCACTTTGCGGTTGCAATGCACTACATTTTGTAGCGGAGTGCACAGATTTGGTAGTTGTGAATAAGCAGGTGACCTGGGGTCCTAGTTGAGCGTACGTTTTATCCTTCTGCCATCCATCGTGACCCCTTCCATCGGAATAATTATATGCAACTTTTTGGCCATTCCGCACAATTTTAGACACGAAATATTTTCCAGCTTTTGTCACTATTGACCACGTAAAGGAATAGATTCCATCCATCGGTGCTGTAAAGATTCTGGAAGTGTAATTATAAGCGCTTCCTTCGTTTAACGAAACCTTATCAAAGATCACAGTCTCTTGTTTCTTCATGTTTTCCAAAGTCTTGGTTAGTGAAGATTGGAAAGCAATTGTATCTATTTTATGATCATAAATAATATATCTTAAGAAAAGAATAAAATGAAAATATTAAAAGAGTTTGAAGAAAAAGGACACAGAGAAGATTAACAATTAATACCATAGTTCTATGTATGAATTAATAACACTAACTGTTAGAGTTTTTCATATCATTCTAAATAGTTAGTACCATATGGCGCAAATGTGCTGGGTAAAGCCTGCTTAGATGTGGCTTTGTACCACATTGATAGGCATTATAACCAGACTTGAACTATCAGCCACTAACAGCAGCCACTAAGCCCGTAAAAGCTAATGGCCAATAAAAAGATCATCAAAGTACTGAGAATACTCGAGAAGAAAATATATTTATTCTATTATCGACATCTTTTATTTAATTTCAAGATGATTAATGTATCAATAATTGTACGAGCATTGACAACTTCAGATGCAGTAAAGCTCGCCTGGATAAGAGGTATACCTGCGTCTGTATTTAATAGAAATCAAATCAGTATGTGCCCATACGGGTCATAAGTTATGAAAATAATGTTATCCTAAGTGCAGTCCTATTAAAAATGGAAAACTCAACGCGTCCTATAAAGTATCATGAAAATGTATGATAATATATAAAACAACATAAAGTACATTACTATGTGTATGCGGTACTACACATACTTATAGGTTTTACAACTATATATGTAGTATATTCTTACCAAATCACACATTTTTAGATATGCGTCGTAAATTGGAAGCGACCGTCTAGGCAAACAATCCTGACACTTTTTTAAAGCTATCCCCCCCCCCCCCCCTAAAAAAAGATAGTATGTTTACATCAAAGTTAAACATGCTTGTGTTTAAAATATTATCCCCTTTTCTTTTTACTACCTCGGAAACAACATGAATCGAATATTTAAAAGATTTCCTATCATTACAATAATAACATGAACAGAAGTCTACCATGGTGATTTTATTCTAATAAAAAGAAATAGCGCCTGTCGCACAAAACGGCCAAAATATCAATCCCAAGGTGAAATGGGGATTATTTTGTCCAAGTCATGTTTTGACATGACCCTTCGAGGAAAAAAAAATATGATAATTAAAAGGTCCAAAAAGCATGCCCGAACTTTGTTATTTTTTAAGCATTTCACAATGACATAGGGCTAAAAGTTTGATCATTTTCTTTGATATCTAAGTGTGCATCAAAGGAATACCATGGCAGTGAAGCGGACCTATAGGGCTATTATTTCCTGGTCTCAAATTTGGGTTGCAGGGGTACCATCATGTGGTCTAGAATCACTAGGATAATGTATAGTACCTTCCCATGTGTTCATAACAAGCGTTAGAGGGTGTCTATCACATCTAAGAGTATTAATATAGCTCACCCTTATTTTGTCATTTTTTAAATGTTAACAATGATATATGGGTAAAAGATGGGCCGTTATCTCCATTGTCTTTGAAGTGTGCATCTAAGGAATATGTGTAGCAAGGGAGTGTAGGGAACCTATAGAGCATACATTTTTTGGTCTCAAATTTGGGCTGTAGGGGTATCACCAGTAGTCCCTAAGGCCTTGGGCTCATTTCAGGGATTTACATCGTTAATTATCCCACAATTGCCTCTGAGAGAGAATGTTAATTATTCATTGTGTATGAATGTGTTTTTCGTTTCTTTTTTTCAATTACATAATGGTTATGCAACACCTGTACACATGTTTTATCATATTGGTGTAAACATTGCAATTTGTTGTCCATTCAATTGTAAAATTGCGGTAAAATATAGTTCAGCAAGCTGTGCAAAATTTGTAAATCAAATATCGTTTTAACACTACTGGCTCTAAAAACCCCTGTCCGTATGAAAATCCCCTGTCTTCCCCTGTCACCCCCTGTGTTTTCACTGCCATCCCTTGTACATCCCCTGTGTGCCACTGTACAGAGCCCCTGTATACCTTGTCATCCCCTGTGCGCCACTGTACACAACCCCTGTGTGCTACTATAAGCCCCTGTCACCCCCTGTACGCCCCTGTCATCCCCTGTAAGCCACTGAATACCCCTGTGCATGCCCTTGACATCCCCTGTACGGTCTTTAACTGCTCGCTAAGTAAATAAGTAGCTTTTAATTAATTCGGATTTTTAAAAATTTATATTTAGCACTCATGTTTTAGACGGTCCTTGTTTTTCTTTGCATTTTATAGAGGGCAATATTATTACAAACGTAAATAATGTTGACTCAACATTGATACAAATCAAGATATACTTGTATACCGATAAACCGCTTATTTTATTACATGCATTTATACAAATGACCGTGTTCTGTAATTTGTAATAGAAAAAAAAGAAAAGAAAAATAAGTGGAGGAGTGCGTAAAACCTGCAATGTTCTGTGGCATGTAACCTGACTGAGATAAAACGCATAGTAACACAATATTACCAGCACTTGCAGATAACCACACACCGATCGAAATGATGAAATAATCACCTATATTTTGACTGTTTTGACCAGTGTAATGATGCAAAGAATTAAACAGCCTTTACAAAGTTCGTGTAAATCGCTGATAATTGCTGTCAGTATTGTTTTTTTAATAAATCATGAGAGAGAGAGAGAGAGAGAGAGGGAGAGAGAGAGAGTTGATTTTTTTCGGAAAGGGGGATTAAACCGGTCCATTGACACTTTTAACTTCTATCAGCTAGTGTGCATTTTTCAGTTAAGTTATCTATATGCATTATTCTATAGAATTGTCCTCATGCATATACACTGTACAGCAATGCTACCGTTAATGAATGATTTAATGCATGACTGTATGCAAATGCCGGTAACGGGGTACCATTTAATCATACACCCATGCATTATCTTAAACAATGGTCCGGGTTTCGGATCAGAAAAATATCAGGCATTTATTTAAATTTGATTTCATTTGAAAAATAAAAAAATATAAAAGAGCAATATAGAGTTTTAATTCATATCGCTGTGCCAAATAATGTTCTGAATTTAAAGCTCTTCAATCTTTTCATGTTTGAAATTCTCAGAACTGAAAAATTGAAATTTTCAATTTCTTGTTTCTTTACTTGACAGACTAGGAAAAAGGTCATAAGGGGTGTTTAAACAACATATTGCATTATTGTAGCATTACCGAGCCTCCAGACCTGAGAACGTGTGTGTCTATACAAGTACACGTGTGTCTGTCACCTCATTGTTCTTAATCTCGCTACCGTGCTCTGCAAATTGTCAAGAAGGGCTGTATACAGTATATACCTATTATATAATCACTGACCGACCATTCAGATCTGAGGAACTGTGTGTATATATACATGTACATGTGTGTCTATCATCTCTTGCTACCGTGAACTGCAAATTGTCAAGGAGGGCGGTGTACAGTACCTATTATATAATCACTGACCGAGTGAAATAATGTCAACATCCTCTCCTTTGAAAACTGTAGCTTCAATCAGCTAGTTGTTAATCATCTGTCTTCAAGTTCTTAGATCAATTGATCTGGTCTAGTATAAAACATTGATGTATCAAAAATCAATATGACAGCTCTAAATAATTTTAGAAAATTGGTTATGAAAATTAATTAGGATTGCATGTTTACTTATTAGAAATTAATTCCCGGTTAAACTATTAGTAACTTTTAATTAAAATTCAATGCAATCTCTCTCTCTCTCTCTCTCTCTCTCTTTCTCTCTCTCTCTCTCTCTCTCTCTCTCTCTCTCTCTCTCTCTCTCTCTCTGTATAAACTCCTTAGGCTACATGTATAGAAAACACGTTGAACTACATTTACATGTATGATGTGTATGTTCTGACCAGGGCTGCGGAATGATAAAGAATAGGTAATAAAAATTATTAGGAAATTAATTCCCGGGTAAACTATATAATTAATAAATTTAATTCAAAATCAATGCAAACTCTTTTTCATTTTCTAACCTTGGCGACAGATTTCTGTTCACTGGCAATTAATTAAATTATCTTTGATATCTTCCACTTTGCAGTAAAAAGAGGTATGCCAATTAGATTTTGGAAATTAATGAAATTGATGAGATTAAAACATCAGTTTGAATTCCATTCAAGAATCCAATAAGCCGGTCAGAAACGTATTGAACAAATAAATTAACATAATTTCTTAGGCAAATTTATATAATCTATTGAAGCTTTATTTTTTTCAATTAGATTTTCTTAATTCAACTATTGAAATCACATGTGTTATATTTTGAGCTATATTTGCACTCAACAGCGCCGAATCACAAGACACACTGTTATCGTAATTTTAGAAATCACATGTTTTAGGTAATAATTTATTGATACTTCAATAATCATGCTAACAACTAAAGATATGCGATTCACCGGGTGGTAAACCTCAGGTGAGGGCGGGAATTATTTTTTATATTAGGGGTGCAAGCCCTTAAGGCATGCAGTCCTTTGGACCTCGGGAACATCTACTACTAATTATTTATTTCATTATCATTTAAATAATACCATATGTTTTATCAATCAAATCCTAAAATCAAAATTTAAAAATGAATTGTTTTTCCAAACCTTTGCAGCGCACATTTTCAAAACCCATTCCATTACATATTGCCTTGTAATCATTGTATCTTGTCACTATTTGTTGTGGCGTTTCATTTGCAGTTACCGCCACAAGGAGAGCGAAGCTCATCAACAAATAGCGTATTCTGAAAATGAATTTCAAATTTACAATCAAAGTAAATACAAAAGTTTTAATAAAATAATATTGTGAGAGAGAGAGAGAGAGAGAGAGAGAGAGAGAGAGAGAGAGATTTCAAATTTACAATAAAAGTAAAAACAAAACTTTTAGTAATATGATATCATGAGAGAGAGAGAGAGAGAGAGAGAGAGAGAGAGAGAGAGAGAGAGATTGTTTCAACATTTTGCACATTGACAATCCTCGAAAACTCTTCGCGTCGGTTGACAATGGTTTTCTCGGGGTGTCAATTTTAACTGTTACCCTCCCAAACAGGCACTATTTATATAATGTCTCAGTAATAGGCAACCAAACAAGGATGGGGTAATTGAAAAAAAGTATTTCTGATTTTGTGTAATTAATTACATTTTTTAAAGAAATTGGATGTAATTTGTAATTGAGTTTATCTTCAAATACAAGTAATTGATTGTATTTAAATACATTCCAAAAACATTGTGTATTTTCAATTTCTTTTCAATTACATTTCAATTACTTTTTTCTCAACTTTGTAGTATAAAAAGGTGTCTTATAATGATACATGTTTTGCATAGGCTTTTATTTATACAAAAATTAAATGTATCATAATGTTTAATATGTTTATACAGCATGACACACTGCCCAGGCCAATAGGTGAAGGTCAAACTTTGTCGAGGCGTGAACTCCTCAAATACCCAAGAACTCCCCTGTTGTATACTCGAGGGAGTCTAAATATCACATTCTTGTGAATTATAGCCATTATTATCTATATACTGATATGCTGTACTGCCGAAAGTTGTACTTTCCGAATAAACATAGTTATGTGAATAAAAAGTAATTCACTATAGAGAGAATATTGCTCAGAAGTTAACATAAACTCAATGGTACTTGATGATTTTAATGTTAAAGAAAATTTTTCTAGACATTTTCAAAAAAAATATTTTTGATCATTAAACTAAAATACAACCTTCAAAACGTTACCATACAGAAAGCCTTTTATATCCTAATGCTGTTTATATATGTATATGTTCTCAAGATTAAAAAAAAAATGAAGTAATTAATGTAATTAATTGCATTAATGAAAGTAAATAATAATAATTACATTTTAAAGAAATCATTGTAATTGCAAGTTAGTGATAAAATTGACAATGTATTTGAAAATATTTCATCACTTTTCAAAGAAATCGACCCCAAACCTGCAACCAACAGTTGATAGCCATTTGTTGAGTTATATAAACGAGTTACAGAGATTAAAATTGTTTGGTATTTAAACAAAGCTTTTGTTTACATTATGAATGTTGAAGTACAAATCCAGTTTTAGACCTAAAGTGAATCTCTTAAAGGTTAGGAATTTTCAATTTGTGCTTAGAATGAATAATTATGAAGATAGAAAAATCTGCTTTAAAAGGATTTTTACTGGTATATTAACCTATGTAAACAAAGACAGGGCCTCGTGTACATGATATAGAATTGTGAGCCCTGTGTCTTGTTTATAACTCTCCGTAAATTGTATTTGATTATTAGAATTGCATTCCATAAGCATTGTAAAGAATAAAAAAATAAAAATAAATATAGAATTTGACAAAAATTGTGACCATGACCCTTTTAGATTCTTAGTTTCAATATAGATTGTTTATGTGACGTTGCCGAACATTATCATCATCGTTTCAAGTCATGGTTTAGGAGTCCGCATTGCATAGTAATAATATCCCATATTTGCGACAGTGAAATTTTGATAAATGCCTTGAAATACTTGTTTTTTTAAGATAGAAAAAAATCGAGTTGGTCTGCTGTGAAACTACAGTTTTTCCTCCCTCAATATTTACAGTGCACAGATTTTTGAGCTAGATTATGACTGAATCATTACATTTCCCAACGTAATCTATGTAACATTGTGTCATTTATTCGTAATGTAGAATTCATTTATATCGAAAACCATTTGCTAATTTTCATTTTTGAGTTGTTTTTTGTAGATTTTTTAAATAACAAATTAACTCAAATGGTTCAATTGATATAATATTAAAATGTATTGTTTCTTATATAATTTGGTCGGCACACAAATTTCTATGCATTATAAGACTATATCGTGCATTTAAAAAATACAAAACAATTGTATGTGTTAAGCTTCAAATGCTTTATTTCGGTATCGTTACAAATGTGTTACAATTTTGCTCCCGAAAAGTAACACCAACCTCCAAGGGCATACTGCCCATTGGTGTTCTGGGTCCTGATCCAGACCTTATCGCCTTTCTTCATCTTGATGTTAGCATGTGAGGTTGACATAGGATGTCCATTGTGACCTCTTCCATCGGTATGATTTAATGCAACTTTTTTACCATTCAGCACAATTTCAGTGACGAAATATTTTCCACTTTTTGTTAACATTGTCCATGTAAAGGAATAGATCCCGTCCAACGGTGCTGTGAATATTCCGGAGATATTGTTGTAAGCGTTTCCTTCGTTTAATGAAACTTTATCAAAGATCACCGTCTCTTGGTTCTTCAAGTTTTGCAATGTCTTAGTAAGTGAAGATTGGAAAGCAAACGGATCTATTTTAGGATTAGAAATAAAATATTGTTTGGGGAAAAAAGAGGATAAATGGAAATATTAAAATAAGCAGTTAAAGATGGATGTCATTAGTCTCAATATGAATTAAAACACCAGCTTATAGACTTTTACGTATTTTATTAAATAATTTGTACTATTGCGCATGTTGGGTAAAGCTTGCTCAGAAGTGACTTTCTACTACTTTTACGTGTACTTGGCTGAGCTTAAAATTCAACAATCAATACTTGTGTTAAACGGGAAGTTGCAACGAATAATTCTTATTACGTACATGTACTTTGCAGCGTTCAATTAAAAAAAATCACAATAAGCTATGTACCCGGTCAGTTCTACAACGAAATTATACTATTGGGCAAGAAAGAGTTTCAATGAGGTTTCTACATAGTCATAATTAAGATTCATGAAGAACCCTGACTACTACCATATGTTTCCTCAATCCTAAAATCAAAATCTAAAAATGAAATGTTTTTCCGAACCTTTGCAGCGCACATTTTGAAAACCCATTCCATCACATATACACTGTAGCCTTGTAGTTGTTGTATCTAGTCACCACTTGTTGAGGTGTTTCATGTGCAGTTCCCGCCACAAGAAGAGCGAAGCTCATCAACAAATAGCATATTCTGACAACGATTTTAAAATTTACAATTAAAATAAAAAAAACCCAACAACTTAGCAATATTATATCATGAGAGAGAGAGAGAGAGAGAGAGAGAGAGAGAGAGAGAGAGAGAGAGAGAGAGAGAGAGAGAGATTACCTTGTCATATTTTTATTAGAAAAACCAACTGTTACCATTGCCTTGCTTGGGATGAATTTTTATACAACGCTCAAACCACTTATTCTATCAAATTACTAACACGTCACGCTAAAAGATCATTTGATGGATTTTTTTTGCACGTGTGACAATTTTGAAAGCTTCGCTGGCAACCAATAAAATGAAATCAGCTCACACATTTCCATTTTATCTTACTTTTTTTATATAGATATTAAAAGGGCAGCAATAAGATTTAAATGGAAAATATATCAGAGCGTATATTGTAGCAGATATACACTCACTGGTAAGACAATAACATGTTGATGTAGATATGATAAAGAAAAGAACGTGAAGGTAGATTTAATTGGTTACAAAATTATTACAAAATTATTACACACATGATTACCAAATATTACCTTTGATATCTTTATATTTACTGAAATTTATTTCTGTTTACCCAAGCCCCGAGTTCTATAAGATGAAACAATTGAGACGCAAAAATTATATTATCTAACAATTTTACAATATTGACAATGCTTATGTTAAATTCCATTTTTGATTAGAGTGCAAGTTTTAAACAAGAAAATCACATTGCTAAACTTAAATTAACTGATCATACATTCATTCTCTTTTATTGTACATATTTTAATATTGGAACTTAAAATCAGGTAGATAGTGCACTGAAAATGCTTGTACAGTATAATAACACAAGTATAACTTGCGTAAAAGATTTTCAATTTCACAATTTTTTGCTTTAAATGTATTTCTTCTTTGATACCCCATTGGTCCCAAATTGGCCAACAGGTCATTACTCTCAATTACATACGCTAAAATTGACAATACATATACTTATACAGAAACAATTATGCTACAAACATCTATATTTTAAGTATGTCATAATGCTTGCTTTGCATTTGAATTACTAGTAATTTATTTCTGTTAATCTTAAGACTTCTTTTACAGTTTTCTAACAAATATTTTTATGTTAATTGGATCTGTTATACCTCCTTGGCCATCATTTTCAAGAATAGACTAGACATAGATTATCGCTTAACTATTTTCTGGTATTGCTTTTTATATAAAACAAATCACATATTATTGTATTATTGCATGTTCTATTGTATCTGATTACCATAGTTTTTTATCAATCATAAAACAAGGTCAATAACAAACATCAGGAGGTTTAAAAAATGCATATTAAGAGAGAGAGAGAGAGAGAGAGAGAGAGAGAGAGAGAGAGAGAGAGAGAGAGAGAGAGAGAGAGAGAGAGAGAGAGAGAGAGAGAGAGAGAGAAGAGAGAGCAGGGTCCAGTAAATAAATGTATTTTAAAATTTACATTCAAAGGACGACTCGTCCTAAAAACGACTAGAGTATAGTTGTCACAACAGTATTTCACTGAAGGTTCAAAACATGGCTGAGGCAAAATAATTCCCAAATTTTCCTTTGAATTTGGGGCGTTTCCGCTCAAGACAGGAGCTGATTTTTTTATGAGATGAAAAACAATGTGTAAGAGGTCTAACTATCCCAGTTTTGTAATAATACGAGGTCATTTGAATTTTTGATGCGTGTTGTTTCCGGAGGGGGGTGAAAAGACCCGGGCTTGATTTTCAAGCACATGTGTAACTTCGAGGTAAACAAAGTCACACGCCTTGCTGGATGCACGTGTGTATTTTGCTAGAAAATTGTAAATGAAGCGTTGTTTAAAAAGATGTCAAGAGGATTTTTTTCCAGAAGCTCGTTTTGAATTTTTAATCTGTATGTAAAGTTGTGTAATTTTGGTAAGAATATATAGTAAAATTTAATACTGTAGTGGAACCTATAAGGGTCACATATTAAAAAAAACCCCATTCATTAACATCTTTGACTTCGTGCTAATACCATCACAAACACTTTATTTATAAAACGAAACTTGATCAAAATATGATATGTACAGTTCTATATATAATTGATGTCAACGTAGATAACCAACATTCGCCCATTTGTAATTCATACCACGATCTACCACGACACATGGTAAATATGGATTTTTTAGTTGGGTGCAGTTGTGTAAAAGGTTTAACTGGGTTTTCCCAGTAGTATCACATATAGTATTGCTTGTAAAGACGTCTCAAAAATATTCTAGCAAGTAAATCAATTACATCTTTCCTTATTTATGCAAAACACATGTAAGGTAATTACTGTGGAATCATTAGAATTCGTGGTGGCTCAATTTTCGTGTTGTTCGTGGGTAGCTCTTTCCCACGAATTAACGTCCTCCACGAAAACAAGTTTTAAAAGAGTTATTAAAACTGAAAACCAACACATCCACAAAATTGCATCCCCACGAATAAGCAAAAAAAAAACAACAAAAATCCACGAAAATTGGCCCCCACAAATTTAAATGATTCCACAGTATCATCATGATGATTTTCCTCAATAAAACAGATAAAGCACTACACTTACATTTGTTGTAATATACTATCATAAGTTTTGGTTTTCATTTTGAATATTTAGGAAAATACCATGTAATGTTTATCAGATAATTTTACCAAACCGAGATGAATAATTGACATTTTAACGAAAATACATAAGATATTTTGATTATTAAAACACCAGACAATACCACTTCATGAAATGTTTGCATATGTTTATTGTAGAAACATTAACTTAAATGTAGATCATTAATAATTATATAGATATTGCTCCACTGTAAAAAGAAGGAAAAAGAGTACATCGAATTCATAATTAAGATACAATTTATATTGATTATAATAAAGTATTTTTTATCCAGTCAATAGTACATTATACTTTACATATGAAACCCGTTTTAGATACACATTCGTGCTATCTTTGAAATTAGAACTATTTTTTATTTTACATATATTATGAAATAATATTTTGATTATTATTTTTTAAATACTATCATATCACAAGCAAGTGACAAGCGGTATTTACTTCTACTATCGTTCTATCATCTGCTTCCTTCTTCTTGTCTTTTTTTTCTGTGCGAAGTTTTTGTTTAAAAATGAGGTGTTTGTTTTTCTTTAGGCATTATTCAGATTTGCTTAGCTACATGTATATATATGACATTTCATATGGGAAACCAATTTAGATTAATTGTTTCGTGTTTTGGGTTGAGGCTTGTTATATAATCTTCTATTAAGGTCAGGGGATTTCCGGTTTTTTCCCTTTGCATCTGTAATTTACACCTTCATCACATTCAATTAATGCAACAGCATTTTCATTTAATATTTGCAAAATAGATCAAATGATAAATATGCCCATAACATGTAAAGCATATGTAATGTGTCAGTTTTCTTAATGGGTCAGATGCCAACTTTGTTGTCTCTAATATTCTAATGAGTGACTTTTGCTGAGTACTGAAGTTGCACATCTTTCATGAGAGCCCCCTCAAAACATAGCGGGAAAGATCATTGACTACAGTCCAGCTGGCATTTGTGCAGTTGTACTGTGGCCAAGCCTCATTATGTAGACGCATGGTGACTGCTGACAGTCTGGCCTCTGCCTACTTTGACTACACAACAAAACCAGTCATAATCTTCATGATTGCCGCCCGCAGTGAGAGGGGATACGGTCCTGTTATGTAGTTCAGGTAGCTTTTAGTTATCTTTAGTAAAATAAAGTCCCGGTGTTTTATTGGGAAAAAAGTTTCTTGAAATTGTGTATTTACTTCATGTTGAATTCAGAAATTAAGTCTTTTTGTATTAATAGTTTGGATGTAAGGAAAACAAAAACAATTGAGAAACATTTCTCTGCAAATAGCAACTTGTTATTTTTATATATTTTTGGTGTGAAATATTGAGAATACAAAGCATGTATTGAAAGGATTGGGCTAATACTGTGGGTTTATCAATATTTGTTGAATACCAATATTCATGGATTTCTTTGTTCAGTTGATCCACGAAATTTAATGTTCATTGAAAAACACATTCTGATAACAAATTATATTAAAAAAGGATCATAATTAGCAAACTTTTGCGTCCAAGAAACAGTAATTTTCATTATATCCACGAAAATACTAGTCATAAATATGGATGAAACCACAGTCAGTAGTGTTTTTATTTTGAAGCATTTATAATAGAGATGAACATTTTCTTTATTATGTGATAGAGATCTCTTTATTTAGGTTAACATTTTATATGATTTAGTTTTTTGCCCCAGATGCCAGAGTCCAGCTGCCCAGAAGAGAACTGTAGGAGGGGGTAGGCAAGGAGTTGTTTTATATCCACCTTACAAACAGGGTTTGAAATCAATCAATTGCTTCAAACTCAAATGAAGATTTGGGATGAAATTCTATTTGATGAATTAAGTTTTTCTTCAGTTTAAATCAGAGATTTTCGGAAAGATCAGACTATTTGCTGGTAGTCAGTGTAATGAAATAACTTCCAGAGCAATTTGTAATAATTGAAAAAGAAATTTCTACAATGTGTATTTGTGGAAGAAGTCCTACGTAATTAACCTAAAGGTACTGTTTAAGCAGAATACTTATTAAAATATTATCAAAAATATTTATTTTACATGACTATATGTAAAATGTGGTATAAATTATGCCCCAATTAGTTTGTGTAGAGATTAGAAAAACGAGATGATGTTGTAATTTCTTTCCTGTAGACCTCAACTAGTTGGAGCTGTCCAGGCAAAGAAACAGAAAACCGAGGATAAAAATGAAAAACCATAACAACAGAATAGGGTATGCCGCTTGTTGATGAAAGTATAGTTATGTACAGGACTACAAAAACTGAATGTTCTTGATTATCATCTCCGAACCTAATGAGGATATTCTCATTTTTTACATCAATGTTTTTATCATGTTAAAGTTCTTGAGAGAAGTTTTATTTCTGTTGTTACCAATCTTAATGAGCAGCTGAATTCATTGTACAAAGGACATTCCTCTCATCAATCTTCATCATCATTGTCATCATTTTCATCATTGTGTATCAACTGATATAATCGCACTCAATATTGACGGATATCATTCCTGTTGTACAATATGACAGCTTATATCATGAAGACTTTATTCTTTTTTTCTTTTTTTAAGCCTAGGATATTATCTAAAATCTCTATTCATGGTTCAATTTGTTTTTTGAAATTGATTTCTGTCTATGGTCTTTTTTCACTTTGACTTTAAACTGTGGCTTTTAAACTAGGTAAAAAATAGGTTTACATATTTTGAAATTTAACAAGTACATGTAAATGTACACTGTATATTAAGAATTGCAGGGGAGTTACATGTTTTTGCTGAGGATCTAATACTTGTATTCCTACCAGAGAGACAGTTGTTGTGCAATTCTTTGTTTATTACCTTTCTTTGTTATGAGAAAAAAAGTGTTGATGGCTTTTAATTCTAGTAATCAATTGAATTGTTTTAGAAGTACATGTATTAGGTGTAGAGGAAGGAGAGAATCTGTGGATTAAAGTTGATTGACTTACTCATGAGTTGTGTTTACATACATTTACAACATTATTGTTTTAAAATTTAAAATAGATTTTCCTAATCTCTGCAGCTTAAACAATTTTTTCTATACTTCAAAACTAATAGAACTATGTACTCGCCCATGTTTTTTTAGAACTGTAATACTGTTCACTGATTGGTGGACTGTATCGGAATCACGACCATAGTTTTCTTCCAGTGCAGTCAGTGTGCTACCAAGTCAGAATGTCAAAGATCTGTCAAACTAATTTGTACATAAACTGTATATTTTACAATCCATTAAAGTCAAAATTAAACATAAACATGCTTCGCGGCTATGTTAAGGCTGTCCGAAGCTAAATATATATCGAAAAATGATACTATTTTAATTATCGAAAAATACTTTAACCGAGCGAGTTTCTTTAAACTTTTATTACATAAATTAACAGTGACATCCAACACTAAATTAGATGTATTTTTGTGACGTCATATATTTTTTTAAGCACGTGACGGGTGTATTCTAACACGGTAAATAATCTATAAAAATCGCTTCGGCACAAGTGAATAATGTCATTAAATCAAAAATATTTTTATGAAAAATCCTTCGATAAGTAATGTATTTTGCAGTTCTTGCTGGGGGTTCATATAAATATTTCGTTTATTTGAAATATTGTCAAAACATTTCGCACCACCATCGAAATAAGGCACATTTTTACCTTTTAGGCTCGATTTACACA
Source organism: Magallana gigas (assembly GCF_902806645.1). NCBI lineage: Eukaryota > Metazoa > Mollusca > Bivalvia > Ostreida > Ostreidae > Magallana > Magallana gigas. The sequence continues at coordinate 18,194,401 of NC_047566.1, forward strand.
AAATCAAGTCAATTGGTAGGTTTCCCCCAGCAAGATTCACATTGGTACTTATTTTCTCTCCCGATTTCACTTAAAATATACTAAGATTGTTTTTATCTTTCACTTGTGCCAAGCCGTTTTTTATATGCATATACATATCACCATTCATTAGATTACACGTAGCAGGGGGAGTCTCAAAACCATTAGTTTATGAATAGTTATTTACCTATTACGAAGCTTAAAAACTGTTGATTTTTTTAATACTCCATATCGGTGATATTGAATTTAATATCACTAGTATTTATAACAGTGTCTATGTAAATGAATGAAGCGGTTTTATATTATGCACAATGAATATCACTTATTACGTTACGATACATTCCCTAAGAACGATCGAAATGAATGCAGATCGTGACGTCAAAGTTAACTATGACGTCATATCTTATGAAGTACAGACAAGTGACTTTCTACATATCGCTGTGAAATTAATCGGGCAGCCTTAACATAGCTGCGTTGTTTTGTTTTTCCCTCACCTGACTTGATTGATCTTTTTTTAGCAGTTAGTTCAATGACTGCTTTTCAATTTGAAAATACAAAACTACTGAATGTTTTCAACCTTTAAATGCTTTATTTTGATATCCTTATAGATATTCTACATTTTACTTCAGAAAAAAAGCACCGTTCTCCCCCCCCCCTCTCTCTCTCTCTCTCTCTCTCTCTCTCTCTCTCATGTACAAATACTTAACACATGTTTAGTAGCATGCAGTAATATGGCCAGTACTTAAAGCCATGTATTTCAATCTTCCTTGATCATTGTTTCTGATTCGAAGACCATGATAAAAAAAGTACCGTGTACGATAGACGATGTACTGTCTCCTTTGTGTACAAGTACAGAACACATTCTTTTGTTTGTCTGGGATCAAGAAAAACCTCTGAACTAAGAGACAATGCTCGGACTATACACGCAACAGAGTGACCACAGCAGAGAGAGAGAGAGAGTTGTATAACTTACACCAGTTTACTGTCAAAGCATTTAATTTAGAATTGTGTGCACAAGAAGCATTTTTATATATGGGCAATATTGTCCATTAGTTAAAATGACGATGATAGTGCTTAAAGATTTTGTCACAAGAAGTAAATATTTGTTTTTTTTTACACGTACTGTACAAGAATATGCGATATGATTTTAAATAAGGAATGAGGATTCATTCTTTGAGTATTATGAGGTGATAATTTCGGTCGGGGTGTGATCAAATCCAATAAAGAAAATGTAAATATATCAAAATAGATCTACACTTGTTTGAAATCAGAAATACCGGTAACTAAAATCTTTGAATGCTCATATATCAATTATGTTTTGTTAGGGCGAATAAAATGATTAATTAAATGAATAAAAGTGAACATGATTATCTAATGTGAAAGCACCACATTGTACAACCGACTTTAACTTCCTTTTTGAAGAATACTTTAAATGTTAACGGCTTTTTTTTTTGAATAATATATTAATTATAATATGTAGCCAATCGCTTGTTGTATGTTTGACTAGTATACAATGTACATATAATAAGTACATAATACATCATACTTATCCTTTGTGTTTCTATATTTCCTCGTATCTTAGTACAATTCATTAAATATGCTGTTTAAATGAGAAAGTCTGATCATATGCAATTTCATCACTAAAAAAAAACCGGTGTGACAGATCAGCAGAGGATGCTCACTCCTCCTAGGCACCTGATCCTACCTCTATCTATTTGGAGGTCCGTGTTGCTCTGCTTTAAATTTGTATCTCGTTTTATGAATTTTTGAGATATTTCATGGTTTTTTATTGTCATTTTTTTCATTATACAAATGCATTGTTACATTACACATGTTTATATTTATTCTTAAGATTGGACACATTATTTAATAATTAACTAAAGGTTTAAAAAAAAATTAGTATAAGGTGCCAACCTCAGGGTCAATCAAGGTTTTCTCAGTACCCTCAGTGCCAACCTCAAGATCTCTTAAGGCTTCCTCAGTACCCTGCGTGAAAACCTCAGGGCCACTCACGGTTTCGTCAGTGCCCTCAGAGCAAACCTCAGGGTCTAACAGGGTTTCATCAGTACTCTAAGTGGCACCTCAGGGTCTCGCAGGGTTTTTTGAAAAAAATCGCATTCAAGGCGAGAATACTCATTATTACCTAATCAAAAGCATTTTGTTGTTTTATTACAAATAATTTAATTTTGGTTGTAACGCGCTTTCTGATTGCCTAGAAAATTATTTTATATCGTATAAAAAATGTTGCCTACGTCATAGTAAGACTAACGACAAAAACGTATCAATACGCCTGACGTTACGTTTGAATTTTGAACAATTTTACGTATTTTTTAAGGTAAAATGCCGGTTTTTATGTACATTTAAGAGTAAAAAAAATTAAATTTTAAGTAATTGGACAGTTTACGCTCTATAAACCGCGAAGCGGTTTATAAAAAAGCGTAAACTGTTTCAAACCATTTTACATAGTACAAAACTAATAAATATTGAATTCATTCCTTAATTAAATATTTGCGTCTATTTTGAACTGGCGGTCAATAGACTGCGATCTTTTGGGCCGCCGGTTAATAGACTGCGATCTATTGGACCGCCGATCAATAGACTGTGATCTATTGGACCGCCGGTCAATAGATTGTGATCTATTGGGCCGGCAACGTATATCAGAACGCGTGTATGTTACATGTATAATGTTACATCCTTTCTCAGGGAATGTACATTCCTTTACATAGAGGCTGTTTTTAGCCAGCCTCTGCTGAAAGGTAGGCAGGCAGGCAAATCGCCAATGTTACTTTAAATAGCTTAACTTCAAAAGTAAACAAAAAACCAAACAGCGTCAAAGTAAAAGCTTCCGCTATACCAAATAGTTACACAAAGAGCCACGTTTTGTCAAAAGTGTTGGCATTTTGTTTCTTTTTTTTAATATCGAAAGAATTGTCTATCTTTCTTAGTTTTCTTATTAATAACGTTTTTTAAAAACAAGACTCTGCATTTTAAACACATGCAATGCGCATGAATTTCCATGAACTACTTTGCTGCACGTTAAAGGGGCATGGTCACGATTTTGGTCAAAAATTATTTTTCCGATTTTAATGGTTCCAATGTTTCATTAAGACATTTTTGATAGGCAACAAAATTTTGAGTATCATTTGTTGAGTTTTAAGCGAGTTACAGAGCTTACAATTCTTTGCTTTGTAAACAAACCTTTTGTTTACATTTTGAATGTTAAACTTGAAATTCCAGTTTTAGACCTAAAATGAATTTGTTTAACGTTAGAAACTGTTAGAGAGAGAGAGAGAAAAAAAAATTGATTTTCAGTCTTTACTACACAATATGCATAACGATGTTACAAAAGAGCCCGGCTTTCAGTACTTCAGTACTTTGATTAGTACTTGGTGAAACCAAATTCAGTGTTGTCAAAATGGAGTATCAAATAATCAACAGTTTTAAAGCCTCATATAAGGTAAAAGACTATTTAAAATCTGATGGGTTGAATACTCCTCCTTCTTTGTGTAAACTAATATTAAATTGAGATGCTGTAATGCATGCAACAAGTTTAGTGCATGTAAAAGATGAAAAAAAAACTTAGTATATTGCATAATGGCACGGAAACCATCTGCAATATGCAAATTGTAAACCGGGAAAACTAAAAAAGGAATTAGGTAATAAAACAATTATTTAATTCTTGAACAGTCAATAGACCATAAATTTTTTCCGTTGGTGCAGGGAGCAGCTCAGTATGATCTATTGCCCGAGGCGTCGGACAATAGATCATACTGAGCTGTTCCCTGCACCAACGGAAAAATTGGGTCTATTGACTGTTCAGGCATTACATAATTGTTTTATTACCTATTTCCGTTTCTAGCTCACCTGAGCTGAAAACTCAAGAGGGCTATTCTGATCACATTTTGTCCGTCTGTCCGTCTGTTTGTCTGTCCGTCTGTAAACTTTTTACATTTTGAACTTCTTCTCTAAAACCGCTTATCCAATTTCAACAAAATTTGGCACAAAGCATCCTTATGGGAAGGCGAATATAAATTGCAGAAATAAAAGTCCGATCTGTATTTAACGCGGAGAAAACCTTGAAACTGTTGACAAAGGGGGTGCATTTTTAAAAATCTTCTTCTCAAGAACTACTGAGTCCAATGCAACGTTGTTAAGCATAAATTATCCTTATGGGAAGGAAAATATAAATTGCAAAAATCAAATCTGAGTTATTACGAAAATAATAATAAGGGAAAGGCGTGTTTCAATCAGTTTAATAGCTTCGGGTTCGGCATCCGGTAAAATGGGTAGGCAAGACTTGGCCTGGGAAAACAAAAGATTGGCAGTTATTAATCTGCCAATCTCATTAAAATTTAAGGATATTTGATGGACAAGTATATTTGTATTTGCTGTAAATATTGCTGCAAAATAATGCGTATTTGGAATTGACGATTGCCGATCTGCCCCGGCTTTTATTTTGCCAAGGCCCGGGTTTGCATATCCATTTTACCAAGACTCGTATTCCATACTTCTAAAACGAGGTTCTTTGTTTAAAGCAGCCATGGCATTATACGAAAAAGGTCGATCTGACAATGATGAATTTGTTTGTGCACCAGTTCGCGTACGCAGGGAATTTTTGAAACATGCAAAATATATTGGTGCCGATTTTGTGAAGTAAATTGAGGCTAAATATTCCAATGCGTTGACAGTTTTCACACATGACGTTGGTGTTAGCTTGTTCTGATTTTCGTTTCGTTTTCATTATTTATGCTTTGTAACCTGGGAACTATCGTCTGTATTTTGTTATTTTTACGCATCAAATCAAACAGAGACTTCGGTAAATCAAACAGTTAAATGTTTACCTGCGCAAATAAAGCAAAATCTGATGTATCAAACAAGTACTGAAATACAATTCATTCTATCGGTAATTCGGCATTATCTTTTGCGTAATGGTAGATTAATGCAATAGGTTTTGTTTCGGCATTTTCTCTAGTTTATTCAGTTTAAATAGAGTTTGATATCGCTGACGTAAATATGAAGGTATATACTTGTACACTGTATATATATGATTCATTTCGAAAAAATAAATTGTGTTCTTTATTTGTTATAGTGCATGTTTCTTGTGTTTAATTGTTTACAATTTCTTTTCACTAACCATATTTGAGTGTTAAGCTTCGAATTATAAGCAAGATACAGAGATTTGCTCACAATTCTATGTTTGTACACATCTTAATAACTAAAGATTAAAAAAGTAAAACATTTGTCAATATTTATTAAGAAAATGTTCAAAGTCTGTTCTTCCAGAAACCAACTTTAACAACTTATTGTATTGTAAACTTAACCTTTTTTCGTCATTATTACTTCTACTGTACATGTGATCCTTGACTCTGTTTGTTTACATGTACATTTGTATAAACTGATTTTGAACCTCAAATACCAGTGAACTGGTCTTGAGTGAATAAAAGAATTGAAAATCTTAGGCCATTTTTTTTCCATTTTAAATGCTGAATAGGAAATACCAAGTTAAAAATCTTAAGCTGAATGTAATAAACTCATGTGAACAAAATATGACTCAAACCTAGGCGAACTGTGAGCTCTGTATCTTGCTTATAATTCTACGATTGACGCTGAAATTTTTGTTGAACATTAGAAATTCTATATGATTTAGAGTATGTTAAATACCTGTACAAACAAAATAAAAGAATGATTTTATGTATATACCTACTCTCTGGGGCTCCCTTTTTATACAATAAATAATGTGACATCTACATCAATTTTGATAATTTTTCAGACACGAGTAAATGAAAACGACATCTTTAAAACAGTTTCCAAAGTTCTGACACATTTCTGTTGCGGGGATAAAGTAATTATCGCTATTCCTAAGAAAATATCACAGCGGAAAAATATCCTGGTTTGTACGCGAGGTAAATAACAGTCATTTAATTATAATTGAGAAGACAAATAAATATTTTGAATGTTTTTAATTTGAGGAATTGAGCACATTGAGGCACAATTTTCATCTTCACATCTATACATGTAGGATTTAAAAAAAAAAAACAATAACTATTATATATTTTTTTTTAATTCATCAACTAGTAAGTAGTTGATGAAAAAAATGTACCTTTATGCTCTCATATATTTTGATTGCTTTACAAAGTGGGGGGGGGGGGGCAGAACGAAAATATAGGGAATTGGAAGTTAACAACTTAACAGTGTACCCCTACTAAATGTTTAGTTTTATATCTTGCGTAGGATTTTCTTATTCTGGTAAAAATAGTATTTCATGAAGGTACAATGTCAAAGATTACGTGTATGCAAAAATAAGTGTAAAATTCTAATACTTTACAATATTTATTTTTTGTTATTCTACCGAGGGACCACATGGTACAATATCTTTTGAACGCCCATTGTTGCTCAGGTGAGCGATGTGGCCGCATGGGCCTCTTGTTATTATTTTGTGTTCACAATTGTAAGTTAAAGAAGGTGTTCATACCATAATGCATTCAGGTCATTGTTAATCGGTACCGAGATAACCTAAACGATAAATTTTAAGAATAATAGTAAAATAAACATAATAGAGTTATCTTTCAATCTTGTAGCAAATCCATAATTCTTAAATACGTTGCCAGTCTAATATTTCACAGTATACTGACAGGCGGTCCAATAGATCGCAGTCGACCGGCGGTCTGATAGATTGCAGTCTATTGACCGGCAGTTCAATAGATCACTTTCAAACCTGAACCTACACATACAAATAGACGAAAATATTTAATTTCTGATGAAACACCAAAATCCCTTTGATTAGGTAATAAATCATCTTATCATCTACAAGCGAGGTTCTAGAGGGGATTGATTCCCCTGTGAAATTTCTTTATATGTTAATTTACTCAATTGACTTTCCCCTTGCAGGACAAATTTCTGGATTCACGCATCTGTGTCGCACTACTGGCTCTAAATAGAGAAAGTGCAATTTTTTAATGGTAATAACCTGATTACTGATATTGTATTGTCAGTGCTGATATCTATTTGTAATTGTTCTGTAAAATTGAAATACTACTGATTATTGCACTTTGTACTGATATTAACAGACGTTTTTTTGTTATGAGTTCTGATAATTACTGAGATTTACTGTTGGTACCAAGAATTACTGAGAAATTTTTTCTAACAAAGAACTATATATGATAAGAATTAAATTTGGCCCCCATAATTCGCCAGTATTTAAGTGTTTCGGGTACAATCAAATTTTAACTAATTTTTAAGAAGAGTTGATATAAAATATATTTTTCATCTATTTATTTGCACTCACTGGCAGTATATGACGTCATAAGTGATGCCATTTTATAATTCAATCAAAATCAGCCAAAAATTGACATTTTTCTTATCTATTTATGAATGGGAAATATAGAGCGCATGCTTGAACAAGGAAATTTTTTTGGTCACTTATTAGTCTTGGCTAGATACATCTCTGATCAAAATATTTTATTTGTTCAAGAATGCGCTCTATGTTTTTGGAAGGAAAAACTGCTTGAAAACAAGCTGTTTTACGCTAAAAATGCAAAAATGTCGGGAAAAGGTTGTCTTTACAGTGTCATATTTCTAAATTGAGGGCACTTGAACCAAAATGAATATAATGTAAACACATCACATACATATATATGGCTTATCTACTCAATATTACAGTTGAATGTACTAAAAGATTCATGCTGAAATACAGTTTAAACAAAATGAATTTACCAATTTTGACATTTATACACAATCGCTAAATCCTGATTTTGAGCGATCAGTTTATCTATATTGGAATTGTTAAATAATCATAAACTGATTATGCTTTAATCTCCATGCAGATCCGGTCGTATTCATATTTTTTAGGTTACCTGAGTCACTCAGGTGTAATGCGAAAACGACACTCAAATTAATCAATCAAATTTAATCGGTACAAAGGGATTAAAAATTAACTCTGAATAAATTATTGTATACCAATGAATTTCTTAACAAAATTTCAGAACAGTAAATTTATACGAAAAAGGCTAATAAATTATCCTTTATTTTTTTCAACATGAACTCTCTGTCTGTCTCTCTCTTATAAATTTGACCCTGCTGTAAAAAAGACTTCACTTTGTTAAGTGAAAAATGAATTTGAGCACTGTAATGAGTACATTTTATTGCTACTGCACATGTATACATTAGCCCAGAATATAGACAATAAAACGATTTAATTTCATAGAGAAAAATCACTTGACTGGTCCGTATCAAGTTTAAAAAGTCTTTTAACAATATTTAGTTTTAAAATTCCACTATTCAAGTGCTTGGATTGGCATTTTTCTCTGCTTGGACTTCCTGGGGATTGTGCAAAAGCAGGTAACCTGTTACCTCTGGTCTACTCAAAGAATCAAGGCCCTGATGTTTTCTATACAGTTCAACCAAAGCTGCATCAGCATAGTTGAAGTATATCTCTACCAGTTCCTCCGGTTTTACATTTTCTATAGCAACGCTTTCCATGCGTGCTCGTGCTACAAACCCTACACTCAAAACCCCAGCTGCCTCTGAATATAGCTGGTAAGTTCGGGACTCTTGAAATGGACGGACCATCATCTTTCCCAAATTCGGATCAGGACGAGTAGCAATTTGACCTTTTCGACCTCTTGGCCCACCAGGTACCTTTACAAACGAACTGACTAAATCCCGTATACTGGCACCAGGTACTGCCAAGTCGTGTGATGAATAGCAGACACGGTCGAACGATAAATTCGGGGTTTCTGTATAGCCTCTTTCTATTAGATACGCAAAGCAACAGCCCAAACAGTCCAGCTGGAATGGAACGTCAGTGATGTAAATTTGCTGAAATTGTGTACCATCCTCTGATAGCCCTGAAAATCTTCTTCGATTTTGAGTGCAATTTGAATGGTGAGGAGTTGGTTGTGCCATTTCTGTTTAAAAACAATAGAGAAACATAAATTGAAGAAAGAGAATAAAAACACTACAGCTTTTTAATTCAACAAACTTCAGAAAATACGATTATTTTGGTTCAGTTTAACTAAAACAGTATGCTATTTACAAATCAATGGATTGTAAGCCGATTTTTAAGGTGGTATTGGTCTGTGCGGAGGAAAGGGTAAAAAAAGACGTTAATGAAAACGAACAACTTATTTTCAAAAACATGCAAAAATACGAAACAGAACAGCTTAAAACCAAACCAACAGCCTCTGAAAAATCAACAGCCTCTTTTGCAAAACGAACATTCACCCAAACAAAACCAATAGGCATGTAGTAAACTAACGCTAGATGGTGTGCAAAGAGGCATCAGGAGAAATCGTACACTGGAGAAAACGTAACCCGGAGAAAACCTACCCTTGACTTAAAGCGAACTTAAAGCGAACGTTTTCATGCAAGGATCCAAAGTTTTTCTTAAGGTAGGGGGAGGGGCGTCCTAGGGTTATTTAGATTTGCCAGGGGTAGGATGGCAGAATCCATGTACGCAAAATTTATTAGGTGCGTTTTCTAAATTGGTATAAAAACTGTTCTAATGCAATAGAAAAACTTACCGAATAAACATTTATATCGTTTTTAAAATATTTTCTGTGATAAAAAATTATTCGTTTTCTCAAAAAGTTTATATTTAAACATTACAATATTTCAGTTGTATAATGATACATAAAATGTGCAGACCAGAAAAGGTTTTGGGTAGACAATTAAAAAAATTATAAGGGATCTGCAGGGGTTCAAAACAGCCCTTTAGCTGTAAAAGTATTCTTCATCCGATTTCCAATTTTTTTTCGGTTAATTATTAAGAGTAAAGAGTACAATCTTAAAATTATGGTCCAAGGGGCCACTTCTTGACTACTTATAAGGGTTTTAAAGGCTTGAAAATCATATAATTTTGTAAAAACTCAAAATTTTTATTTTGAAAGAGTTATCTCGCTGTGCTATAAGAATTTAGATCATGAATACAATGGACATACCTAATGTTTTAATATATTTTGAAAATATTCCTCTAGAAATTGAAAGTATACCTACATTTTAGGTTCTGGAGTTGTGACAATGCACTACTCATAATTTCTAATTTATATAAAACTCAATCTTTGAAAGAAAACAAAATATAAGAAATTAAATAAAGGGCTTAAAGGACTGTCGAAAAGCCCTTCCTTTTTGTTGAAGACAGGTTTGGTTCAGTCTGTTTTTTGGTACGGTTGAATGTGAAGGAGCAACAAATTGTGAATAAAAGGGTACATGTATTTTTAAAAAACACTGTTCTATTTTTAAATATTTTTCATGGAGAATGAAGCCAAACAAAAAACCATAGTATCATATACCATCTAAATCAGATGTTTTTTTCCAAGGCATCTTTCCTTTTATAAAGCCTGACTGAGTGTCAAACAACAAAGATAATCTAGAGTATAAGTAAAGTATATTTAATTCTTGAAAGACCTATCAATTATGTTGTTTTTACATATTCAAATGTTAGTTTGATTTACATTAATTTCTAATCCTGCATTTTACCAACAGGAGAGATTGCAGTGGTGTTTGAAAGCTGTTGAAGACTAAGAAGACTTCAAGAATGTGATATTCACCGATGAAACAACAGTAGAAATTTGTATTAAAGTGGATTAGTCTTCTTACCCATGTAGATTTGAATGCAAAAACAAATTCCATATAGTCTAGTTTAACACCATCCTTATGGATATTTGCATAATCTATACTACTATATTAAATTAATAAACTCGTATTTGGTCTTTAATACCAATAAATCGGAAAACTACTCAGTCTGTCTTTCGTTTTATATATTTTAAACATCATTGGTATTTAAAGATTACCAATTTGTTTTTATTTTTTTCTCAGTAAAGCTTCAGTACTTAATTATCAACGAAAATGCCTAAAAAAGTCAAGGAACTCATCTGGATTTTTTAGAGTTTACAATCATGCGCTTGCGCAGTACATTCACGCTAACGGGATATTTAGTTAATATTTCCACGATATCATATTTACATGAGTAAATACAAATACGGGTAAATTTTCATTTGACATTTGCTGTATATTCTGTTCATATATATGAATGATTCTTATTAGAGAAAGTATAAAATAATAAATATATATTTCAACTTACTTCTTACTTTTGTCTTCGTGATGACAAAACCAGTTTTACGATAGAATGCGTTTCGTGTATTGTCTCTGAAGCAAAGCAAATACGTGTACGTTGGTGAAAAAGGTGTTGCATTCTTTCATTATAAGGATTAACATTTTTATATGAAGGGTTTGTTGTGATGAATTTGACTGATATTTTCAGGGGAACTTCATTAATTTTCTCCAAAATCATTCTGAAGCGATTTTTTGCAATTGTCTGCTACATTACGGGTATAATGGAGGCATTATAACTGTGGTGAGAGCATTTCCCAAGACACAGTTAGATTATTCAAACTAAGAAAAGTGTAATGAAATTATTAGCACTATTGTAGGCTAAAGTATAGCTTTTTTTGTAAATATCATTATTAAGGTGTGTCGATTTATCTATTTCGTAAATGTCCGATATGCAATGTCAACCCGTGTAGTTGTCTAATTTTAAAAATTCATAAAGTCATATAAAAATAGGAAAAAAAGTCCTCGGACCCCACCACTCCCCACCCACCCCCCCCCCCCCCCCCATACACACACGTGACAAGAGATCCTGTAAAAAAGGCTTGCAAATGAAATTGGAAGAAAAACTGTAAAACTGTTGTAACTGCCCTCTGGAGTCCCAACCATGCGCACACTCTTTAACCAAATATATGGTATATAACCTACAACTTCCCCTGCCTATCGATTTTTAAATTCCTCGTTATCAAAATGCAAAATCATCAATGCTAAAACCTGGCTGACTTCTGATGCATCATATAAACTTGTGTTCTTTAACAAAAATCTCGTGCATTAACAAAGTAAAATAAATTCAAAGATGCTAACGTAAAAAACAAATCTCTTTACCTTCCACGTTAGTCAATGCTAACCACAGATCTCTTTATCTTTTAACAAGCAACACACCCTACTCAGAGTACTCAAAATTGAGGGCGAGTAGTATCGAGAAAGAGAGATAGATAGATAGTAAGCGATTGCAAGGCGTCACGTGACCGATTCATGTGACGTCTAAAAACAGAATTGTTTACTGTGACCATTTTCGGAAAACGTCGTGCGCATGATCGAGTTAAGAAAGTAATGGCAATGGCAATGGCCTTTCCGACAATCTCGGAAAAACACCTTTAATGTATTACTGTACCTAGGCGTCATTGACAACCCCCCCCCCCCCTCCTTTTTTGTTTAAGACTTGATATAAATTAAACACATTCTACGATCTGTTGAGATGCGAGTCAATGATATATCCTAAAATAAACCACAGCAGTTACCTACAAGGCTGTCTAGCCGATACCTATTTCAATGAGAAGCGACTCCATTTTGTATAAACTCTAACATCCGGTAATGTTATTACATTCGAGGTGTTTTTCCGAGCCTGCCGGAAAGGCCCGAGAAGCTGCTATCGAAAGTAATATCAGACGTCAACAAATGTCAATAGAAAAGTTCAACTTCTGACCAGCCAAGAGTGAAATGGAAATTTGCTAGAAAAGGGGACAGTAAGCAGATCCAACCGTTTAAAATATTTTAATAAATTTGATTATAACCTGAGTAAAATCAGAGGAACAGAGCACTCGTATTCACGCGAAGCAGGCGATTGCCATCCATATAATATCACGTACACTGTTGTTTTGATCTCGGCTCTGGTATCAGCCTGAGCGGTTGGTATCGGTCTGCGCCCTTCAGGCTTGGGCCGATACCAACCGCTCGGACTGATACCAGGGACGAGATCAAAACAACAGTGTGATGATGTTTATATCATATATCCAAAATTAAAGACTTTTATTCAAATTCAAATTCCAAATAAGGAATATAATTTATCATGAAAAAGCTATAGATTTTTTTTCTGATTTACAAAACTCGTTTGTTTTTATGCATTTTTGGGAGTTGATTTTAATCAACTCTCCTATGCAGTTTCTCTGGCAAACCGAAAGTAAAACAGTGTTTGGAGCTAAGTACAAATCATCACTACTGATAAGACGTAGATCTTGAACATAATAGATAAATTTGGTGTACTGTATGCTGTACGTTTGTTTTGCAAAAGAAACGTATTTATAAATACCTTGAAAATAGTCAGATTTTATATAGTACGAACAATTTAATTGTTTTTTGTAGGCCAGAGTTCAATATAGTCTCGTTCAACCAGACGCCCTGCTGTCTCCAACAAGCAGAAAGTCTCTCTTGGTAGTCGGAGATTAACGGAGACAGCCTAACGTCTGGTTAAACGAGACTAGAGTTCAAAATTGTTTGGATCCAGACATGTACAGTTTGTAGACACATTTCAATTACTGATACACAGTTTGATGGCATTGATTCTATCTTTAGATATTACACAGCATGATCCATATGGGGTTTTCTCGAAATTCTTGTCGGAAAAGTTCGAGAATTCATATCATAAAAATGTGCGTCATTCAAATACATATTAGAAACTACTTGCCAGGCAAAATAACATATCGTTGATTTTGAAATTGATAATAATCAATAAAATCAACTCCCGACAGTACTTCAGTACTTTGATTACATATGTTAAGAACTGTAAGAGTTGTGGAACTTTGTTGACAAACCATCGTCGTTTGAAATACAGTAGAATGGCGTTTGTCGACTGATGAAGCACTATCTTCTAGAATTCAAAATTATCGATAGGAAAACTTCCATCCTACGCATCTTCGTAATGAGTCAAATTCTTTCACTGGGATTTCGTACGTTTCCTGTCAGATTCCATTCATAAAAATCCATACTGTTGTATTGTATTGTTTATTGGCCAACCGCTGTACAGCTCAGAGACATACACAATTAATATGCACATGATACAATACATATACTGGTCACTTGAAAAAGGCAATTTTATACATGAAGTTTTCTGATAACAAAAGCATTCTTAATATACTTACCTAGATTGCACAAATACTTTACATTTTGTGTTGACAATAAAAAAAATAATTTTTAGTCAGAGGGTTTAATATAATAAAACCTCTTAAGGAATTCTTTTTCTTAGGTTACAGTAATAGGGACATTTCAATATAAAATGATATTCATCTTCTATATCTAAAGTACATAGAGGACATAAGCATTTTGTAATGGGACATTGTTATAAATCTGCCAGTTTCGATGTTAAGACAATGAGATGATAATCTTAACTTACATATAAGTGTCTTATAATTTGTAAAGGAATTCTTTTTGTTAGATATGACTGCATGGTACAATGATCAACTAAATATTCATAGATTGCACATTTGGAAGAGGCATTTATGTCAGCTAGTAGAGACTGTTTAAAATTATCAAAATACGTTGCTTGGCAATTGTTAAAATAATTTCTGGCTTTTCAAAAAATTGATTTTCCAATAAGTCCATTTGCCCAATACTTGTTAACATATTTTCTATCTCCGAAGCCCAGTTTCTACATTTGTTTTGATACAGTGTAAAGTTTATATAGACTGATATTAATTTTGAAATATTAACTGGGTCTGTTTAATTCAATTTAATTGTTTAATGTTAACCAAAAATTATGGTTAGAAAAATTGTCACAATTAGAAAAAAATGTAACTTGGGGCTTAATTTGTTACACATAAAATTGTGTTGTACAAATAGGAAGGGGGTGGAATTTAAGTAGACTTGGAATGCCATGTTTTTTTTATGTTCAATTTGTAGACGTTAAACATCTTAATGTTTTAATTAAATATGATTTGCCATATGCAGCTATTCACATGTTAAAAAAATCATTTGTATATAAAATTATAAAATTTGATGCAAGATACACCGTTAGGCTAACCGGTATTTAGACCTACCGCGCTAAAAAAAAAATCAACAATTACAAGGTGCATGGTGACATGTTAAAGTCGTGCTAACTATATACCAACGTTGGTACAGTTCGTCTGACAGAAGAGAGAGAGAGAGAGAGAGAGAGAGAGAGAGAGAGAGAGAGAGAGAGAGTTTGCATTGATTTTGAATTAAATTTACTAATAAAATACTAATAGTTTACTCGGGAATTTATTTCCTAATAGGTTAACCTGCAATCCTAATTTCATGACCAATTATTTATCATTCTGCGGCCCTGGTAAGAACATATACGACATACATGTAAATATTGTACTAGTGTTTTCTATACATGTAGGAGTTTAGAGAGAGAGAGAGAGAGAGAGAGAGAGAGAGAGAGAGAGAGAGAGAGAGAGAGAGAGAGAGAGAGAGAGAGAGTTTGTATTGATTTTACCAATTATAGTTTAGCCGGAAATTGATTTCTCAATAACTTAACATGCAATCCAAATTAATTTACATGACTAACATTGTATAATATTAAAATTAACTTAGAGCGATCAATTCAATCTTTTATCCATCGATGATTAATTTTACACCAGATCAAATGATCAAAGAACCTGACAACAAAAGTTTAAAACTGGTTGATTGAAGTTAAATTTTTCAAAGGAGAGGATGTTGACATTTTTTTTCACTCGGTCAGTGGTTATATAATAGCTACTGTACACAGCCCTTATTGAAAATTTGCAGTGCAGGGTAGCGAGATTTTGGAACAATGAGGTGACAGACACACGTGTACTTGTATATACACAAACGCCCCAAGATATGAATGCCCGGTACTGCTAAATAATAAGATATGTTTAAACACCTCTTAACACTTTTCCCCCAGTTTGTCAAGTAGAGAATACAGAATTTAAAAATGTTGATTTATCAGTTCAAAGAATTTCAAGCATGTACCGTGTAGCTTTAAAAAAGCAACACAGAGCAAAAAAAGTCGAAACATGCTGATCTTGAGCAGTTTTAAGCAAAACATGCATTTCTATTGTTTGGGTAACATCTACGATAACTGTATGACACTTGTGTGCAATGAGCCATGCTTAGTGTGATAACTTCACATTGTGTTGATCGAATGATTACCAATCAATCATCTTGTTACCGGTAACCATAACTGTTCTTCTTTGTTATTCCATTTAGATGTAGCTGTTTGGTAACACGTAGACTGTTATACATAGCCTCAAAACTTTCAGAACTTTCGGCCACACCAACTTAATTTCTGACATCGAAAGAAAAAAAAAGGATGAGCGGGCGAGCGATTATATAATAAAATTATTTTTGATTGTAATGAAAATTTGTAGGCAGTACATTGTGCGGACAGTTATATTTTTCCTGCTTGTTTCTGATTTAAATATTAAAACTATTGAAAATATGAGAAATAAATCAAAAATAGAACAGGAAACTTTAATTTAACAATGGATGCGGGATATTAATAATGATATTATTTGAACAGTTTTATTATGATGTGAAGTTTATGAACGCACAGGGTCTGATTAAGAAGAAAATGTGGCCTTAACAGCAATTTCGTGAAATAGCATTATTTTCAATAATGATCTTTTCATGACTGGTTTTCAGATGACAGTTCTAAGTTGAAAATTACTGCTACACCTAAGTGTGACTTTTTTGTACGAATGCCCATTTAAGAAAAAAGTTTGATTGGGTAACTAAATAAACTTACTTAAGGTAGGTAAATAAAGATATGTAGGTAATGCAAGCTATGTAGCTAAATAAAGTGATTGTACATGACCTATTAATTATGTTGTTTTTACATATTCAAATGTTAGTTTGATTTACATTAATTTCTAATCCTGCATTTTACCAACAGGAGAGATTGCAGTGGTGTTTGAAAGCTGTTGTAGACTAAGAAGACTTCAAGAATGTGATATTCACCGATGAAACAACAGTAGAAATTTGTATTAAAGTGGAGTCTTCTTACCCATGTAGATTTGAATGCAAAAACAAATTCCATATAGTCTAGTTTAACACCATCCTTATGGATATTTGCACAATCTATACTACTATATTAAATTAATAAACTCGTATTTGGTCTTTAATACCAATAAATCGGAAAACTACTCAGTCTGTCTTTCGTTTTATATATTTTAAACATCATTGGTATTTAAAGATTACCAATTTGTTTTTATTTTTTTCTCAGTAAAGCTTCAGTACTTAATTATCAACGAAAATGCCTAAAAAAGTCAAGGAACTCATCTGGATTTTTTAGAGTTTACAATCATGCGCTTGCGCAGTACATTCACGCTAACGGGATATTTAGTTAATATTTCCACGATATCATATTTACATGAGTAAATACAAATACGGGTAAATTTTCATTTGACATTTGCTGTATATTCTGTTCATATATATGAATGATTCTTATTAGAGAAAGTATAAAATAATAAATATATATTTCAACTTACTTCTTACTTTTGTCTTCGTGATGACAAAACATATTTGATTACATGCTAAATAATTTACCTTATATTTCTTAGGAGAGTGAAGATAGAATAAAAGAATAATATCCTACTGACCCAGTTTTACGATAGAATGCGTTCCGTGTATTGTCTCTGAAGCAAAGCAAATACGTGTACGTTGGTGAAAAAGGTGTTGCATTCTTTCATTATAAGGATTAACATTTTTATATGAAGGGTTTGTTGTGATGAATTTGATATTTTCAAGGCAACTTCATTAATTTTCTCCAAATCGTTCTGGAGCGATTTTTTGCAATTGTCTGCTACATTACGGGTATAATGGAGGCATTATAACTGTGGTGAGAGCATTTCCCAAGACACAGTTAGATTATTCAAACTAAGAAAAGTGTAATGAAATTATTAGCACTATTGTAGGCTAAAGTATAGCTTTTTTTTGTAAATATCATTATTAAAGTGTGTCGATTTATCTATTTCGTAAATGTCCGATATGCAATGACAACCCGTGTAGTTGTCTAATTTTAAAAATTCATAAAGTCATATCAATAAATAGGAAAAAAAGTCCTCGGACCCCACCACTCCCCACCCCCCTCCCCCATACACACACGTGACAAGAGATCCTGTAAAAAAGGCTTGCAAATGAAATTGGAAGAAAAACTGTAAAACTGTTGTAACTGCCCTCTGGAGTCCCAACCATGCGCACACTCTTTCACCGAATATATGGTATATAACCTACAACTGCCCCTGCCTATCGATTTTTAAATTCCTCGTTATCAAAATGCAATATCATCAATGCTAAAAGCTGGCTGACTTCTGATGCATCATATAAACTTGTGTTCTTTAACAAAAATCTCGTGCATTAACAAAGTAAAATAAATTCAAAGATGCTAACGTAAAAAAACAAATTTCTTTACCTTCCACGTTAGTCAATGCTAACCACAGATCTCTTTATCTTTTAACAAGCAACACACCCTACTCAGAGTACTCAAAATTGAGGGCGAGTAGTATCGAGAAAGAGAGATAGATAGATAGTAAGCGATTGCAAGGCGTCACGTGACCGATTCATGTGACGTCTAAAAACAGAATTGTTTACTGTGACCATTTTCGGAAAACGTCGTGCGCATGATCGAGTTAAGAAAGTAATGGCAATGGCAATGGCCTTTCCGACAATCTCGGAAAAACACCTTTAATGTATTACTGTACCTAGGCGTCATTGACAACCCCCCCCCCTCCTTTTTTTATAAGACTTGATATAAATTAAACACATTCTACGATCTGTTGAGATGCGAGTCAATGATATATCCTAAAATAAACCACAGCAGTTACCTACAAGGCTGTCTAGCCGATACCTATTTCAATGAGAAGCGACTCCATTTTGTATAAACTCTAACATCCGGTAATGTTATTACATTCGAGGTGTTTTTCCGAGCCTGCCGGAAAGGCCCGAGAAGCTGCGATCGAAAGTAATATCAGACGTCAACAAATGTCAATAGAAAAGTTCAACTTCTGACCAGCCAAGAGTGAAATGGAAATTTGCTAAAAAAGGGACAGTAAGCAGATCCAACCGTTTAAAATACTTTAATAAATTTGATTATAACCTGAGTAAAATCAGAGGAACAGAGCACTCGTATTCACGCGAAGCAGGCGATGGCCATCCATATAATATCACGTACACTGTTGTTTTGATCTCGGCTCTGGTATCAGCCTGAGCGGTTGGTATCGGTCTGCGCCCTTCAGGCTTGGGCCGATACCAACCGCTCGGACTGATACCAGGGACGAGATCAAAACAACAGTGTGATGATGTTTATATCATATATCCAAAATTAAAGACTTTTATTCAAATTCCAAATAAGGAATATAATTTATCATGAAAAAGCTATAGATTTTTTTTTCTGATTTACAAAACTCGTTTGTTTTTATGCATTTTTGGGAGTTGATTTTAATCAACTCTCCTATGCAGTTTCTCTGGCAAACCGAAAGTAAAACAGTGTTTGGAGCTAAGTACAAATCATCACTACTGATAAGACGTAGATCTTGAACATAATAGATAAATTTGGTGTACTGTATGCTGTACGTTTGTTTTGCAAAAGAAACGTATTTATAAATACCTTGAAAATAGTCAGATTTTATATAGTACGAACAACTTAATTGTTTTTTGTAGGCCAGAGTTCAATATAGTCTCGTTCAACCAGACGCCCAGCTGTCTACAACAAGCAGAAAGTCTCTCTTGGTAGTCGGAGATTAACGGAGACAGCCTAACGTCTGGTTAAACGAGACTAGAGTTCAAAATTGTTTGGATCCAGACATGAACAGTTTGTAGACACATTTCAATTACTGATACACAGTTTGATGACATTGATTCTATCTTTAAATATTACACAACATGATCCATATGGGGTTTTCTCGAAATTCTTGTCGGAAAAGTTCGAGAATTCATATCATAAAAATGTGCGTCATTCAAATACATATTAGAAACTACTTGCCAGGCAAAATAACATATCGTTGATTTTGAAATTGATAATAATCAATAAAATCAACTCCCGACAGTACTTCAGTACTTTGATTACATATGTTAAGAACTGTAAGAGTTGTGGAACTTTGTTGACAAGCCATCGTCGTTTGAAATACAGTAGAATGGCGTTTGTCGACTGATGAAGCACTATCTTCTAGAATTCAAAATTATCGATAGGAAAACTTCCATCCTACGCATCTTCGTAATGAGTCAAATTCTTTCACTGGGATTTCGTACGTTTCCTGTCAGATTCCATTCATAAAAATCCATACTGTTGTATTGTATTGTTTATTGGTCAACCGCTGTACAGCTCAGAGACATACACAATTAATATGCACATGATACAATACATATACTGGTCACTTGAAAAAGGCAATTTTATACATGAAGTTTTCTGATAACAAAAGCATTCTTAATATACTTACCTAGATTGCACAAATACTTTACATTTTGTGTTGACAATAAAAGACATAATTTAAAGTCAGAGGGTTTAATATGATAAAACCTCTTAAGGAATTCTTTTTCTTAGGTTACAGTAATAGGGACATTTCAATATAAAATGATATTCATCTTCTATATCTAAAGTACATAGAGGACATAAGCATTTTGTAATGGGACATTGTTATAAATCTGCCAGTTTCGATGTTAAGACAATGAGATGATAATCTTAACTTACATATAAGTGTCTTATAATTTGTAAAGGAATTCTTTTTGTTAGATATGACTGCATGGTACAATGATCAACTAAATATTTATAGATTGCACATTTGGAAGAGGCATTTATGTCAGCTAGTAGAGACTGTTTAAAATTATCAAAATACGTTGCTTGGCAATTGTTAAAATAATTTCTGGCTTTTCAAAAAATTGATCTTCCAATAAGTCCATTAGCCCAATACTTGTTAACATATTTTCTATCTCCGAAGCCCAGTTTCTACATTTGTTTTGATACAGTGTAAAGTTTATATAGACTGATATTAATTTTGAAATATTAACTGGGTCTGTTTAATTCAATTTAATTGTTTAATGTTAACCAAAAAATATGATTAGAAAAATTGTCATAATTAGAAAAAAATGTAACGTGGGGCTTAATTTGTTACAAATAAAATTGTGTTGTACAAATAGGAAGGGGATGGAATTTAAGTAGACTTGGAATGCCATGATTTTTTATGTTCAATTTGTAGACGTTAAACATCTTAATGTTTTAATTAAATATGTTTTGCCATATGCAGATAATCACATGTTAAAAAAATCATTTGTATATAAAATTTGATGCAAGATACACCGTAAGGCTAACCAGTATTTAGACCTACCGCGCTAAAAAAAGATCAACAATTACAAGGTGCATGGTGACATGTTAAAGTCGTGCTAAATATATACCAACGTTGGTACAGTTCGTCTGACAGAAGAGAGAGAGAGAGAGAGAGAGAGAGAGAGTTTGCATTGATTTTGAATTAAATTTACTAATAAAATACTAATAGTTTACTCGGGAATTTATTTCCTAATAGGTTAACCTGCAATCCTAATTTCATGACCAATTATTTATCATTCTGCGGCCATGGTTAGAACATATACGACATACATGTAAATATTGTACTAGTGTTTTCTATACATGTAGGAGTTTAGAGAGAGAGAGAGAGAGAGAGAGAGAGAGAGAGAGAGAGAGAGAGAGAGAGAGAGAGAGAGAGAGTGAGTTTGTATTGATTTTACCAATTATAGTTTAGCCGGAAATTGATTTCTCAATAACTTAACATGCAATCCAAATTAATTTACATGACTTACATTGTATAATATTAAAATTAACTTAGAGCGATCAATTCAATCTTTTATCCATCGATGATTAATTTTACACCAGATCAAATGATCAAAGAACCTGACAACAAAAGTTTAAAACTGGTTGATTGAAGTTAAATTTTTCAAAGGAAAGGATGTTGACTTTTTTTTCACTCGGTCAGTGATTATATTATAGCTACTGTACACAGCCCTTATTGACAATTTGCAGTGCAGTGAAGCGAGATCTGGAACAATACAGACACAGACACACGTGTACATGTATATCTACACACACTTCCTAAGATCTGAACGGCAAGTAAGTGATTATATAATAGCTACTGTACACAACCTTTCTTGACAATTTGCAGTGCACGGTAGCGAGATTGGGAACAATGAGGTGACAGACACACGTGTACTTGTATATACACAAACGCCCCAAGATATGAATGCTCGGTACTGCTAAATAATAAGATATGTTTAAACACCTCTTAACACTTTCCCCCCAGTTTGTCAAGTAGAGAATACAGAATTTAAAAATTTTGATTTTAATTATCAGTTCAAAGAATTTCAAGCATGTACCGTGTAGCTTTAAAAAAGCAACACAGAGCAAAAAAAGTCGAAACATGCTGATCTTGAGCAGTTTTAAGCAAAACATGCATTTCTATTGTTTGGGTAACAACTACGATAACTGTATGACACTTGTGTGCAATGAGCCATGCTTAGTGTGATAACTTCACATTGTGTTGATCGAATGATTACCAATCAATCATCTTGTTACCGGTAACCAGAACTGTTCTTCTTTGTTATTCCATTTAGATGTAGCTGTTTGGTAACACGTAGACTGTTATACATAGCCTCAAAACTTTCAGAACTTTCAGCCACACCAACTTAATTTCTGACATCGAAAAAAAAAGGATGAGCGGGCGAGCGATTATATAATAAAATTATTTTTGATTGTAATGAAAATTTGTAGGCAGTACATTGTGCGGACAGTTATATTTTTCCTGCTTGTTTCTGATTTAAATATTAAAACTATTGAAAATATGAGAAATAAATCAAAAATAGAACAGGAAACTTTAATATTAATAATGATATTATTTAAACAGTTTTATTATGATGTGAAGTTTATAAACGCACAGGGTCTGATTAAGAAGAAAATGTGGCCTTAACAGCAATTTCGTGAAATAGCATTATTTTCAATAATGATCTTTTCATGACTGGTTTTCAGATGACATTTCTAAGTTGAAAATTACTGCTGCACCTAAGTGTGACTTTTTTGTACGAATGCCCATTTAAGAAAAAAGTTTGATTGGGTAACTAAATAAACTTACTTAAGGTAGGTAAATAAAGATATGTAGGTAATGCAAGCTATGTAGCTAAATAAAGTGATTGTACATGACCTATTAATTATGTTGTTTTTACATATTCAAATGTTAGTTTGATTTACATTAATTTCTAATCCTGCATTTTACTAACAGGAGAGATTGCAGTGGTGTTTGAAAGCTGTTGACGACTAAGAAGACTTCAAGAATGTGATATTCACCGATGAAACAACAGTAGAAATTTGTATTAAAGTAGATTAGTCTTCTTACCCATGTAGATTTGAATGCAAAAACAAATTCCATATAGTCTAGTTTAACACCATCCTTATGGATATTTGCACAATCTATACTACAGTAACTATATTAAATTAATAAACTCGTATTTGGTCTTTAATACCAATAAATCGGAAGAATACTCAGTATGTCTTTCGTTTTATATATTTTAAACATCATTGGTATTTAAAGATTACCAATTTGTTTTTGTTTTTTCTCAGTAAAGCTTCAGTACTTAATTATCAACGAAAATGCCTTAACAAGTCAAGGAACTCATCTGGATTTTACAATCATGCACTTGCGCAGTACATTCATGCTAACGGGATATTTAGTTAATATTTCCACGATATCATATTTACATGAGTAAATACAAATACGGGTAAATTTTCATTTGACATTTGCTGTATACTCTGTTCAGATATATGAATGATTCTTATTAGAGAAAGTATAAAATAATAAATATATATTTCAACTTACTTCTTACTTTTGTCTTCGTGATGACAAAAAATATTTGATTACATGCTAAATAATTTACTTTATATTTCTTAGGAGAGTGAAGTTAGAATAAAAGAATAATATCCTACGGACCCAGTTTTACGATAGAATGCGTTCCGTGTATTGTCTCTGGAGCAAAGCAAATACGTGTACGTTGGTGAAAAAGGTGTTGAATTCTTTGATTATAAGGATTAACATTTTTGATATGAAGGGTTTGTTGTGATGAATTTGACTGATATTTTCAAGGCAACTTCATTAATTTTTTTCCAAAATCGTTCCGGAGCGATTTTGCAATTGTCTGCTACATTACGGGTATAATGGAGGCATTATAACTGTGGTGAGAGCATTTCTTAAGACACAGTTAGATTATTCAAACTAAGAAAAGTGTAATGAAATTAGTAGCACTATTGTAGGCTAAAGTATAGCTTTTTTTTGTAAATATCATTATTAAGGTGTGTCGATGTATCTATTTCGTAAATGTCCGATATGCAATGTCAACCCGTGTAGTTGTCTAATTTTAAAAATTCATAAATTCATATAAAAATAGGAAAAATAGTCCTCGGACCCCACCACTCCCACCCCCCCCCCCCCCCCCACACACACACACGTGACAAGAGATCCTGTAAAAAAGGCTTGCAAATGAAATTGGAACAAAAACTATTGTAACTACCCTCTGGAGTCCCAACCATGCGCACACCCTTTTACCGAATATATGGTATATAACCTACAACTTCCCCTGCCTGTCGATTTTTAAATTCCTCGTTATCAAAATGCAATATCACCAATGCTAAAAGCTGGCTGACTTCTGACGCATCATATAAACTTGTGTTCTTTCACAAAAATCTCATGCATTAACAAAGTAAAACAAATTCAAAGATTCTAACGTAAAAAAAACAAATATCTTTACCTTCCACGTTAGTCAATGCTAACCACAGATCTCTTTATCTTTTAACAAGCAACACACCCTATTCAGAGTACTCAAAATTGAAGGCGAGTAGTATCGAGAAAGAGAGATAGATAGATAGTAAGCGATTGCAAGGCGTCACGTGACCGATCCATGTGACGTCTAAAAACATAATTGTTTACTGTGACCATTTTCAGAAAACGTCGTGCGCATGGTCGAGTTAAGAAAGTAATGGCAATGGCAGTGGCCTTTTTGACATGCTCGGAAAAACACCTTTAATGTATTACTGTACCAAGGCGTCATTGACAACCCCTCCCCCTCCTTTTTTTATAAGACTTGATATAAATTAAACACATTCTACGATCTGTTGAGATGCGAGTCAATGATATATCCTAAAATAAACCACAGCAGTTAACTACAAGGCTGTCTAGCCGATACCTATTTCAATGAGAAGCGACTCTAACATCCGGTAATGTTATGACATTCGAGGTGTTTTTCCGAGCCTGCCGGAAAGGCCCGAGAAGCTGCGTTCGAAAGTAATATCAGACGTCAACAAATGTCAATAGAAAAGTTCAACTTCTGACCAGCCAAGAGTGAAATGGAAATTTGCTAAAAAAAGGGACAGCAAGCAGATCCAACCGTTTAAAATATTTTGATAAATTTGATTATAACCTGAGAAAAATCAGAGGAACAGAGCACTCGTATTCACGCGAAGCAGGCGATTGCCATTCATATAATATCACGTACACTGTTGTTTTGATCTCGGCTCTGGTATCAGCCTGATGAAAAATTGGAAAAAATATGTAATCCTTCATAACTGTCCTTACAGAAGAATGAAATATAAAAATATCCATAACGTATAGACCTGACCTGGCAATATTACACCTTTCGGGTTACCTTCGACAATTCCTGGTCTGTCTTTATTTTGTCTTTGAATGTGTTAGCCAACCACCGACATGCCTATCACGACATTGAACAAGTTTGTGACTTCACGTGATATGATTGTTTCAGACTGGGGATTTCGCAGTCGGAACGCTAGGTAAACAATAGATTGAAATTAAATTCAATACATTAAAAGCGATTAATTTAATGTATAAAATTTTAATAACTTAAGTTTCAATATAATTCAAAAAAGGAAATTTACATTTCTATTTTGAGTTAGATAATTTAGAAGAATTTGAATTACCAAATTAATTCAAAGAATAAATCTTAGCATGAAATTAATTTGCTTTTTTTATTTTGTTGGCACACATATTTCTTTGAATTTCAACACCGTCGTTCTTTTTTTTTTTAAATACAACCATTTGATAATTTAAAATACTTTATTTATATTGTGCTATAGATATGCTACAATTTTGTTCCTGAAAAGTAACACCAGTTTGCACCATGGGCATACTGCCCATAGTTTATTTGGGTTCTGATCCACACTGTATCGCCTTTCTTCATTTTAATGTTAGCATGTGAGGTTGTCATAGGATGTCCATCACGACCCCTTCCATCGGCATGGTTATATGTAACACTTTGGCCATTCAGAACAATTTCAGTTACGAAATACTTTCCTATAGATTCCGTCCAACGGTGCTGTAAATTTTCCGGAGATGTTGTCGTAAGCGTTTCCTTCGTTTAATGAAACTTTATCAAAAATCACAGTCTCTTGATTCTTCAAGTTTTGCAATGTCTTGGTAAGTGAAGATTGGAAAGCAATCGGATCTATTTTAGTAAAAGAAAAAAAGTAATGTTAGGGAACAAAAGAGAATAAATGGTAAATAACATAGAAGCAGTTAAAGATGGATATCATAATTCTCAATATGAATTATAAACACCAGCTTTAGGGTTTTACGTATAATATTAAATGATTTGTACTGTTGTGCATGTCGGGTAAAGCCTGCTCAGAAGTGAATCTACTAGTTTGACGTTTTATTGGCTGAGCTTAAAATTCAACAATCAATATTTGTGTTAAACAAATAATTCTTATTACGTACGTACTTTGCAGCGTTCAATTAAACGAAAATTGCAGTATAAGCTGTGCACCCGTCAGTTGTACAGCGAAATTTTACTATTGGGCAAGAAAGAGTTTCCATGACGTTTCTACATAGTCATAATTAAGGGTCATGGAGACCCTGACTATACATATTACCATATGTTTCATTAATCTTAAAATTAAATTTTAAAAATGAAATGTTTTTCCAAACCTTTGCAGCGCACATTTTCATAACCCATTCCATTGCATATCGCCTTGTAGTTGTTGCATCTTGTCACCACTTGTTGTGGAGTTTCTTTCGCAGTTACCGCCACAAGAAGAGCGAAGCTCATCAATGAATAACCGATTCTAAAAACGATTTTCAAATTTACAATTAAAATGAAAAATCCTACAACTTAGCAATATTATATCATGAGAGAGAGAGAGAGAGAGAGAGAGAGAGAGAGAGAGAGAGAGAGATTACCTTGTCATATTTGTATTAGAAAAAACAACAGTTGCTTTTGGCCTGCTTGGAACGAATTTGTATACAAAAGCTCAAACCATATTAACTATCAATTTGATATTACAACCACCTCACGCAAAACGATCATTAGATGGATTTTTTTTGCACCTGTGCCAATTTTGAAAGCATTGCTGGCAACCAATCAAATGATACCTATCTTACATTTCCATTTTATCTTACTTTTCTTTTAATGATTATATGAGAAGTGCAGTTGCCTTTCGCTTATCCCAAGTGGTTAATAATTCATTTTTGTTCGGACTTTTTAAATTCATAATTAAGATCCTTGCCTTTGTGTAAAGCATTCAATAAGATTATAAATGAAAAATATATCAGAACGTATATTGTAGCTCAGATATACTCTTGCGGGTAGGAAAATAACATGTTAATTTAGATATGATAAAGAAAAGGACGTAAAGGTAGATTAAATTGATTACAAAATATTACACAAATGATTACCAAATGTTACCTTTAATATTTTTATATTTCCTGAAATTAATTTCTGTTTACTCAAACCCAGAGTTTAATAAGTTGAAATAATTGAGATGCAAAAACTATATTATCTAACAATTTTACCATATTTACGATGATTATGCAAAATTCCATTCTTGATTAGAGTGCAAGTTTTAAACAAGAAAATCACATTGCTTACCTTAAATTAACAGATCATATTTTTATTCTCTTTATTTGTACATATTTTAATATTGGGACTTAAAATCAGGTAGATGGTGCACTGGAAATGCTTGTACGGTAATATGACACAAATGTAACTTATGATTTTTTATTTTCAAATGTTTTGATTTGAATGTATTTCTTTTTTGATACCCCATGGGTTCTAAATTGGCTAACAGGTCATTGCTATCCATTACATACGCTAAAATTGACAATACATGTAATTATACAGAGTGATATGCTGCTAACATCTACATTTTATATATGTCATAATGCTTACTTTGTATTTAAATAAATTTATTTCTGTTAATCTTAAGACTTCTTTTAAAGTTTTCGCACAAATATTTCTATGTTCAATGGATCTGTTATACCTCCTTGGTCATCATTTTCAGAGAGAGAGAGAGAGAGAGAGAGAGAGAGAGAGAGAGAGAGAGAGAGAGAGAGAGAGAGAGAGAGAGAGAGAAGGAGAGAGAAGGAGAGAGAGAGAGGGAGAGGGAGACAGACAGACAGAGAGAGACAGAGAGAGACAGAGAGAGAGAGACAGAGAGAATGACAGAGAGAGAAAGTGAGAGCAGGGTCCGGTAAATAAATGTATTTTAAAATTAACATTCCAAGGATAACTCGTCTTAAAATCGATTAGAACACAAGGGACACATATTTAAAAAAAATCCTGCATTAACCTCTTTGACTTCGGGCTAATACCATCACACACATTTTATTCATTAAATGAAACTTGATTAAAATATGATATGTACAGTTCTACATAACTGATGTCAACGTAGATAACCAACTATCGCCCATTTGTAATTCATATCACGAGCTACCACAACCTTCACATTTGGTAAATATGGATTTTTTAGTTGGGTGTAGTTGCGTAAAAGGTTATATTGGGTTTTTCCAGTAGTATGACAGGGAGTATTGCTTGTAATGACGTCTCAAATATATTTTAGGAAGTAAATCAAATGCATCTTTCCTTATTTATGCAGAACACATGTGATGTAATTATCATGATTTTCCTCAATAATACATACTATAAAACACTACACTTACATTTTTTGCATATGTTTGTTATAGAAACATTAACTGAAATGTAGATCATTAATAATTATATAGATATTGCTCCCCTGTAAAAAAGAAGGGAAAAGAGTCCATCGAATTCAAAATTAAGATACAATTCATATTGATTATAATGAAGTATTTTTTATCCAGTCAATAGTACAATATACTTTACCATTGAAACCCGTTTTAGATACACATTCAAGCTATCTTTGAAATTAAAACTATTTTTTAACATATATTATGAAATGATATTTTGATTATTATTTTTTAAATACTATCATATCACAAGCAAGTGAAAAATATTGAGTGAAAAATATTCCAAGATGGATTCATGGTATCAATTATTCGAAAAAACTGAAATTTTCTTTGGATTATAAAATAAAGTCGCCTCCGCCATATCGATCAGCAAGGTAGGAAAAAAGGTCAGCACCGTCAGCGGTATTTACTTCACTATCGTTATATACATCTGCTTCCTTCTTCTTGTACCTGTCTTTTTTCTGTGCGAATTTTTTGTTTAAAAACGAGGATTTTTTTCTTTAGGCATTATTCAGATTTGCTTAGCTACATGTATTTATATGGCATTTCATATGGGAATCCATATTAGATAAATTTTTCGTGTTTTGAGGTAGGGCGTGATATATATTCTTCTTTATAGGGCAGGGGATTTCCGTTTTTTTTTCTTTGCATCTGTAATTTACACCTTCATCACATTCCATTCATGCGACAGCATTATCAATCAATATTTGCAAAATAAATCAAATGATATGAATATGCCTATAGCATTTAAAAACATTTATAGTGTGTCAATTTTCTTAATGGGTCAGATGCCAACTTTGTTATCTCTAATATTCATATGAATGACTTTTGCTGAGTACGGAGGTTACACATCTTTCATGGGAGCCCCCTCGAAACACAGCGGGAAAGGTCACCGACTACAGTCCAGCTGGCATTTTTGCAGTTGTATTGTGGCCAAGCCTCCTCATGTAGATGTACGGTGACTGCTGACAATCTGGTCTCTGCCCACTTTGACTACGCAACCAAATCAACCATAATCTTCATGATTGCCGCCCTCAGTGAGAGGGGATACGGTCCTGTTATGCATACCAGGTAGATTTTAGTTATCTTTAGTAAAATATATAAAGTCCTGGTGTTTTATTGGGAAAAAGTTTCTTGAAATTGTGTATTTACTTCATGTTGAATTCAGATATTAAGTCTTTTTGTATTAGTTTGGATGTAAGGAAAACAAAAACAATTAAGAAACATTTCTCTGCAAATAGCAACTTGTTATTTTTATATATTTTTGGTGTGAAATATTGAGAATACAAAGCATGTATTGAAAGGATTGGGATAATACTGTGGTTTTATCAATATGTGTTGAATACCAATATTCATGGATTTCTTTGTTCAGTTGATCCATGAATTTGATGTTCATTGAAAAGCAAATTCTGATAACATATTGTATTAAAAAAGGATTAAAATTAGCAAACTTTTGCATCCAAGAAACTGTAATTTTCATTATATCCACGAAAATTGATGGTCATAAATATTGATGAAACCACAGTGAGTATTGTTTTTATTTTAGAGCATTTATGATAGAGATGAACCTTTTGTTTATTTAGATGTACATTTTATATGATTTCAGTTTTTTGCCCCAGATGCCAATAGTCCAGCTGCCCAGAAGAGAACTGTAGGAGGGGGTAGGCAAGGCGTTGTTTTATATCCACCTTACAGACAGGGTTTGAAATCAATCAATTGCTTCAAACTCAAATGCAGATTTGGGATGAAATTCTGTTTGATGGTTTAAGTTTTTTTTCAGTTTAAATCAGAAATGGTCGGAAAGATCAGACTATTTGCTGGTAGTCAGTGTAATCAAATAACTTCCAGATCAATTTGTTATAATTTGAAAAAGAAATTTCTACAATGAGTATTTGTGGAAGAAGTCCTACGTATTTAACCTAAAGGTACTGTTTAAGCAGAATACTTATTAAAATATTATTAAAAGGTTTATTTTACATGACTATATGTAAAATGTGGTATAAATTATGCCCCAATTAGTTTGTGTAGAGATTAGAAAAACGAGATGATGTTGTAATTGCTTTCCTGTAGACCTCAACTAGTTGGAGCTGTCCCGGCAAATAGAAAACTGAGGATGAAATTGAAAAAAACAATAACAACAGAATAGGGAATGCCGATGATAGTATAGTTATGTACAGGACTAGAAAAACTGAATGTTCTTGATTATCATCTCTGAACTTAATGAGGATATTCTCATTTTTTACATCAATGATTTTATCATGTTACAGTTCTTGAGTGAAGGTTTATTTCTGTTGTTACTGTTGTTAAGCAGCTGAATTCATTGTACAACGGACATTTCTCTCATCAATCTTCATCATCATTGTCATCATTTTCATCATTGTGTATCAAATGATATAATCACACTCAATATTGACGGATATCATTCCTGTTGTGAAATGTGACAGCTTATATCATGAAGGCTTTTTTTTCTTTTTTTCTTTTTTTAAGCCTAGGATATTATCTAAAATCTCAATTCATGGTTCAATTTGATTTTTGAAATTGATTTCTGTCTATGGTCTTTTTTCACTTTGAACTAAAACTGTGGCTTTTAAACTAGGTGAAAAATAGGTTTTACATATTCATGTATTAAAAAATTATTTTATTACCAAAATCTGTTTTAATTATTTTGTGTTCACAATTGTGAGTAAAAGAAGGTGTTCATACCATTATGCATTCTGGTCATTGTTGATTAGTACCGAGGTAACGTAAACGATAAATTTTAAGAACAATAGTAAAATAAACATAATGCAGTTATCTTTTAATCTTGTAGCAATTCCATATATTCTTAAATACGTTGCCAGTCTAATAGATCACTGCAGTCTACTGACCGGCGGTCCAATAAATCGCAGTCGACTGGCGGTCTGATAGATTGCAGTCTATTGACCGACACTTCAATAGATCACTTTCAAACCTGAATACACTTACAAATAGACGAAAATATTTGATTTGTAATAAAACAACAACATTTCTTTGATTTTGTAATAAATCATCTTATCATCTACAAGCGAGGTTCTAGAGGGGATTGATTCCCCCGTGAAATTTCTTTATATGTTAATTTACTCAATTGACTTTCCCCTTGCAGGACAAATTTCTGGATTCACGCATATGTGTCGCACGACTGGCTCTTAATACAGAAAGTGTATTTTTTTAATGATTATACCTGATTACTGATATTGTATTGTCAGTGCTGATATATATTGGTAATTGTACTGTAAAATGGAAATACTACTGATAATTGCAGTTTGTACTGATATTTACAGACGTTTTTGTTATGAGTTCTGATAATTACTGAGATTTACTGTTAGTACCAAGAATTACTGAGAATTTATTCTGAGAATTTTTTTGGAAATTAAGTTGTTTTGCACATTGGCTTATCTACTCAATACTGCAGTTGAATGTTTTGTCAAAAAAGATTCATGCTGAAAAAACTGTTTATACAAACTGAATTTACTAATTTTGACTTCTATACACAATCGCTAAATCCTGATTTTGAGCGATCACCTTATTTATATTGGAATCTCTCTGTCTCTCTTTTATAATGTTGACCCTGCTGTAAAAAAGACTTCAACTTTGTTAAGTGAAAAATGAATTTAAGCATTTTAATGATTACATTTTATTACTACTGCACATGTATACATTAGCCCAAAATATAGATAATAAAGCGATATAATTTCATAAAGAAAAAGAACTTGAATAATCCGTATAAAGTAGAAAAAGTATTTTAACAATATTTAGTTTTAAGATTCCACTATTCAAGTGCTTGGGTTGGCATTTTCATTGCTTGGAATTCCTGAGGTCTGCGCAAGAGCAGGTAACCGTTTACCTTTGGTCTACTCAAAGAAGGAAGGCCCTTCTGTTCTCTGTACAATTCAACCAAAGCTGCATCAGCATAGTTGAAGTATATCTCTACCAGTTCCTCCGGTTTTACAACTTCTATAGCAACGCTTTCCATGCGTGCTCGTGCTAAAAACCCTACACTCAAACCCCCAGCTGCCTCTGAATATAGCTGGTAAGTTTGGGAGTCTGCAAATGGACGGACCATCATCTTTCCCAAATTCAGATCAGGACGAGTAGCAATTTGACCTTTTCGTCCTCCTGGCTTACTAGGTACCTTTACAAACGAACTTACTAAATCCCGTATACTGGCGCCAGGTACTGCCAAGTCGTGTGATGAATAGCAGACACGGTCGAACGATAAATTCGGGGTTTCTTTATAGCCTCTTTCTATTAGATACGCAAAGCAACAGCCTAAACACTTCAGCCCAAAGTAGAATGGAACCTTAATGTTGTACCTTTCCCGAAATTGTTTACCATCATCTGATAGCCCAGAACATCTCATTCGATTTGTATTGCAATTTATGCTGTGATACGTCATTTCTGTTCAACAACAAAAGAGAAACATAAATGAAAGTAAGAATTAGTAAGGTTTAGCTTTTTCATTCTACAAGCTTCAGAAAATACGATTTTTTTGTTTTAGTTCAACTAAAACAGTATAATCACTATGCTATTTACAGATTAATGGAATTTAAACCTATTTTTAAGGTGATATTGGTATGTGCGGTGGAAAGGGTAAAAAAAGACGTTAATGCAAAACGAACAACTTATTTTCAAAAACATGTGAAAGTACGAAACAGAACAGCTTAAAACCAAACCAACAGCCTCTGAAAAATCAACAGCCTCTTTTGCAAAACGAACATTCACCCAAACAAAACCAATAGGCATGTAGTAAATTAACGCTAGATGGTGTGCAAAGAGGTATCAGAAGAAATCGTACACTGGAGAAAACGTAACCCGGAGAAAACCTACCCTTGACTTAAAGCGAACGTTTTCATGCAAGGATCCAAAGTTTTTCTATAGGTAGGGGGAGGGGCGTTCTAGGGTTATTTAGATTTGCCAGGGGTAGGATGGCAGAATCCATTTCTAAATTGATATAAAAACTGTTCTAATGCAATAGAAAAACTTACCGAGTAAACATTTATATCGTTTTTAAAATATTTTCTGTGATAAAAAAATATTCGTTTTCTCAAAAAATTTATATTTAAACATTACAATATTTCAGCTGTATAATGAAACATAAAATGCGCAGACCAGAAAAGGTTTTGGGTAGACAATTAAAAAAAATATAAGGGATCTGCAGGGGTTTAAAAAAGCCCTTTAGCTTCATCCGATTTTCAAATTCTTTTCGGCTAATTATTAAGAGTAAATAGTACAATCTTAAAATTATGGTCCACGGGGCCACTTCTTGACTACTTATAAGGGTTTTAAAGGCTTGGAAATCATATAATTTTGTAAAAACTCAACAATTTTATTTTGAAAGAGTTATATCGCTGTGCTTTAAGAATTTAGATCATGAATACAATGGGCATACCTAATTTTATATGATATTTTGAAAATATTCCTCTAGAAATTGAAAGTATAACTACATTTTAGGTTCTGGAGTTGTGACAATGCACTACTCATAATTTCTAATTTATATAAAACACAAGCTTTGAAAGAAAACAAAGTATAAGAAATTAAATAAAGGGCTTAAAGGGCTGTCGAAAAGCCCTTCCTTTTTGTTGAAGACAGGTTTGGTTCAGTCTGTTTTTGTTACGGTTGAATGTGAAGGAGCAACAAAGTGTGAATAAAAGGGTAAAAAAAAAACACTGTTCAATTTTTAAATATGTTTCATGGAGAATGAAGCCAAAAAAACTAGTATCATATACCATCTAAATCAGATGTTTTTTTCCAAGGCATCTTTCCTTTTATAAAGCCTGACTGAGTGTCAAACAACAAAGATAATCTAGAGTATAAGTAAAGTATATTTAATTCTTGAAAGAGACAGTACATCTGAAAACACATTTAAGTGAATAACTTCAGATTTACCCATTGTATCGTAAGGAAATAAGAAATAATGTTGATTGTAAAATTGTAATTATACACAAAAATCCCTTTCACATACCTAATTAACGTAATTATGAGCTTCCGAAAATTTAAGGGTCGTTCAAACCGGAATAATCGTATACCGTTTACTCGTACCACGTAGACTTGGATTGACACGTGCTGAAAACTACAAGATCTTCGTCCGACTACGGTCATCATGGTATACGAGGTTAAATGGACTCTCTAAACGGAACACAGTGTTCCTTACTCGATAATTTATAAATGGTTTAACAATTTCTGTTCATTTTAAAATTAACAAAAATAAATATGTCAAATATCCCCCGAAGTGGTCTCATTTACACAAATGAATTTATGTTGTAGCAACTCCTATGATAAACACGAAAAATACATGCTTACAAAAAAATAATTGTGGTTATTTTAAAAATATTGAACAATTATTACCTGAGAGAAGTCGAAAAACATATTTTTATAAACAAACATGTCCAGGAGAATCTTCACGAGCCCTGCATGTGTTTTGTTTACAGTACATACGCATGCGTAATAGTATAGATGGCTGAACCCCGTAACACGTTGCGATGTAAATATGTGATAGGTTATACGTAATTATTAATTTTAATTGCCAGACGTCATGACGTTAGGCATATCTAAGGTTTGAAAGTTGCATTCTCCGAAACAGTGCAGACAATGGGAGCAAGCGATATCATGATATTTACTAAAAAGATTAACCGATGCATGTTTCAGGTGTCAGAATTTACATTCACAATTGATGAAAATGTTATATGGGATGTAATAACAACAGCGAGCAAGAGTTTTCAAGTAAAAGGGATGTTCACCATGCAGTGCAGGTGTGTAATCCTGATTTAAAAATAGATCAGTTTTCCACCATATTTGAACGGTGGAAAAGGGGGAAGGGGTCAACGCTATTAGTTGTAACATATTGTCTATTACGGTACAATGTAAGTAATAATTGGTGTTGGATTATCATTATTACAAGAGAGTCATCAGTTTGGATTAAAAAATATATATATTCATACAGCTTGAATGTTAACTGGAGGAACTAAATCGCAAAAGCGGGATGTGACCCAATTTTCGTTCAGTTGGGCGATTTCATTAATCTTGAAAAGGGATCGTAACTCGCGTGTCTTACTAAATGTACATTACTACATTTAACAATTACTAATCAAGTGTGTTTGTTACTTCGATATCTCTCTTCCAAAACACCCGATCCAAAGTATAATATACATGTATTTAACTGTTACAAAATAAATGTCAAAAAAAATATCTGACCCCCTCCCCATGGATCTCTGCCAATGGATGAGCTAATTCAAACAATTGGCCGTTGCGTGAATGGTAAAGCAGGCCTTCGCGCCATAATGTCTCATTCATAGTTTTTGTGCGCCGATTAGGGGAGGAGTCCGTTGGGATCATGCAAACACCCCAAAGGCACATATCATCGGGGGTTGGGGCTACTTTCCCCTCCCGACTATTTTGCAGCAGGCACTCTTCCTAACTTTATATAATAAAGTATGGAAACATCATGGATCCCCCTTTCCACTTATGTAGGAGCATGTAATAAATGAAACTACAAACTAAGGAATTGTAATTGAATTGAAGTTACAGTTGGTTTTTTTTCATGAATTTGAGAATTCACCCTTTTTTAATTGCTTGTCAATATCATTTTGATGAAGCTGCCCCCACACATTAAATCAAAGTACTGAAGTAATGACGGGAGTTGATTTTATCGATTAATATTTATTTTAAAATCAATGATATGTAATTTTGCATGCATGGCAAGTAAATTTCTATAAGTATTTGAATTACGCACGTTTTTTATAATATGAATTCTCCTACATAAAATTCGTGCAAATCCAATATCAATCATGTTGTTTAATATTCAAAGAATAAGTCAATCAAACTGCGTATCAGTAATCGAAATTGTTATGAGAAATTGTATGGATCCAAGCAAAATTGAACTCTAGACTCGTTCAACCAGACTCTCAGCTGTATCCGTTTACCTCCGACAAGCAAGATAGACTCTCTGCTTGTCGGAGATTTACAGAGACAGCCGAGCGTCTGGTTGAACGAGACTACATGTATATTGAACTATGGCGTAGGAATACATACAATGTACGACTTCAAAAAATATCTAAATTGTTCGTACTATTTAAAATCTGACTATTTACAAGGTATCTATAAATTAGTTTCCTTGAAAAACAATGCTTAAAAACTCATTACATCGATTTTATTGATTAGAACGTAATGTTGTCGCGGTATTGATTTGTGCTTAGGTCAAAACACTGTTTCATTTTCGGTTTGCCTGAGTAACTGCATAGAAGAGTTGATTATCATCAACTACCAAAAACCAAAGGTGTTTGTATATCCTTTCATATTTCATATGGTTGGAATTTTTTTTCAAATGCCTTTCAGTTGATTTTGCATCTTAATATAACAGGTACAATTTTAAAGTGACTACATGTACTGGTTATGCGTAAATAATCATGTGGTATTTAAAATTCAGTACAAAAAAAGTTTCTTCATTTTAATCAAAAGAAATATATTATTAACACCCAGCTTTCAAGCTTACATGCACATATATGATATGGGTACATTCGTAAAAAATAAAAGAATTGTTAAAATAATTGAATTTCAAGTGATATATATGTTCATGTTCTAGATCGAAGAGAAGACTGACATTTCGTCTCAAATTTTTATATTACGTTTATAAATTTATGATCAGCAGCGAAAATTAAAATTCCTTTTTGATAAAATAGCCTAATACATGCATGCTTCCATTGAATAGTTTTGTTTAATCGGGCAAGCTTTTTGGAAAGAAACAATTAGATTTGTTTCATGGAGAACTTTGTAATTTTCTGAAAGTTTATACATTCATGAGTAGTAGAAAAATACCTAACCCGATCGGAAAATGTTTTCAAGTCGGTTTTTTGATAAGATGCGCCGTACTGTCTCTTTGAACTAAGAAAACCGGAAACAGTTTTTATATTTATATAATTTCTTTCAGCTTAACCAAAAATAATTTAAAGAACTCGACAGTAAATCCATCACTATCTTGAAATTTGTTGTTTTTCATGATTTTCAAATTAAACATTTTCAGATAAATAGCTGTCTATGGATTCTGAAAGACATTCGTCTAATCCTGGAACATAGCATCGGTAAATCTCCAACAATACACACACTAGGAACCCTATCATTAGTAATGATTTATATCTCCTATATGATTGTTTTTCATTTGTAAGAAAGGGGTTGTATAAGGAATCATGTATCAACTGTTCAGTGCATGCAAAATATAACGTGACATTTCGAAATTTGTCTTTCCCAAATGGGCCATATGGAACATTATCTTATATAGCTATTGATATATGTGTTTTACACCATCCTTTTTTCAGAGCTCGTTTCAAAATACCGTCGGTTCTCCCACTTGGTGACAGCCAATGTTTACGTCAGTCGCTCGCTAGACTCAGCCAGCCGGTACCTTCGACGGTGTAACGTAGAATAATGACCCCCGTAGAAAAATGACCGCGGGTTATTTTTCGACGAAGAATAATGACCCCCCTGTCATTATTCTACGCAGAAAAATGACCCTACCCCCCATCATTATTCTACGTCGAAAAATGACCCTTTTGCCTGAAGAATAAGTGTCATTTTCATAAAAGTGAGCAAACTCTACATGAAGAAAAAGTGACCCCTGTAGAATAATGACCTCCTTATTGATACAAGTTTTTTAATATATTTTTTTACTATTTGTGAAATAGTCTTTATAATATTGTAATTTTGCTGCAGTTTACAGAAAGTAATAGAAATTATAATTCATATTCAAATCCACTTAAAGTGAAAGAAGGGGTATATCTTAGAAAATCAAAGTACTGAGAGTACTAAAAGACGGGGTCTTAAAAGTTTGAATTTGTAATTGTCCACGTTTTCCTCCAAAATGTTCCAAAAATTATTAGTTTGAAATAGCTGTTTCAATATAGTATGTTAAAATTCGGCTTTTTGCAATTGCTTGATACTTTGTCTAAATTTTACTAATTCCCGGCCGGGACTGTTTTTCATAATTGTAGAAAATTGACACAACGATAATTTATTTAAAATAAGACCCCAAGGAAAATTTTTAAAAACTACAACTAACCGGGAAAATCAAAACAACTATATTTTGGTGGATAATTTAAATCATTACGTTTATTTAATTTTGTGATCCAAAGGAAAATCCACAAGTCAGACGGTATCTGTTATACAAGGTTTATGAAAAGTCCGAAAACTCTCAAACTACTGAATTACCGAACACAGTTAACATTTGTATACCGATAACAAACACAGGTACCTGACGCGTTAGAAATATTTCTTTTTACAATAAGATTATTCCAAGTACTATGATAATAAAAAAGTTCGTGACAGTAGCCATTTTGATTTTTTAGACCGACTTATCTGTCACAATTTTCTTGCAGCGATTCATATAAAATTAATGAAGAATTCTTTTTATTCATGAATATGACTGGTTTTGTCCCTTATAAGTATAGAAAAAGTGTAAACTTATGTCTCATAACATTAAAAAAAAAAGATTATATATTCCAACTAAGCCGGACAACATGAACATTAACATTTTACGTGGTTCTTCAATGGATAAGATTGTATATATTATTTGATCTATTGGTCACACAAAATGTATAATCTTTATAGATTTTGCTTACAATGCATCGTTCAAAATTTAAATTCAGTTTAATTAACTAGAGAGTCAATGAACGAGAATGCAAATTTAGACTTGTTTTTATTTTTTATGTACACTACTCCTTTAAAGATAAACAGCAGTCATACCGCAGGTAGACTCGAAGCCAATGAAACACTCATTTAATATGTAAGACATCTGTGTATAACCCGTCCAGAATTTTAACCTCGGCTCGCGCATGAAGTTCGGTATTTTTCAGGTGATAGATTGTTAAAATAGAATTCACAACTTTTCAAAACTGTCACATTGCGTTTGGGAACTTTACTTTCGATTCAACCTTTAACCTCTTCTATTGATTAATGAGCTGGTCCACCAATTGAATCGTCGACGGCGCTGTACATTCACTTACGTAACTCATTCGACAACTATTGAACCCGAGCAAGAATATTTTGATAAAAAAAGCTATTTGTTTAATTTCTATAGAGAGTTTAATTTATACATAGAGGACTTAAAACGATTTAATGCGTGTTTTTATAGTATATTTTTACTGAAATGCATGAAAAGTTTCTGCACTATTTTCTTACGCGTAGACTCAATTCAACGGTTCTACGCGTGCCTACCGGTGTGGGACTTCGGCTGACAGTAAACTAATAGACGGGGTCAGGTGACCCCGTCTAATAAAAATCCTTCCGTTATAACAAGATACTGACGTACTGACTGATCGGGGTATGGTTGTCATCTTAACGATTACATTTAGATGTATCTATGGTGTTCCGATAGACCCACTTCGACCTTTGCACGTTCACCTTTAGTGGAAGATGCGAGAGTGCGAATTTGTGAAGGCGAAAGTGCGAAGGTGGGAAGGCGAAGGAACTACATATACTATCGCTCCTTTGCAATTCCGCACTCTTGTCTTTGCAACTTTCCACTCTCGCCTTCGCACTTTCGCCTTCGCCTTTTTTGATTGAATTCAGCAAGTCTCGGTCGATTACATAGAATTTAATGCAGGCACGGTACTCGCAAAGTTTTTCCGATTAATTAATGCTATTATTGGTACGCATGCGCTAGGCCACCGTGCTTACTATGAATGTTTATAAATACTTTAATGTGCACATGTGACATACATGTGCTAGTTAGGTCTTTCCACCTTTCAGGTGAAAGACCTTTTGTATTTTGTTATGTTTTTTATTAGGTCTTTCCACCTTTCAAGTGAAATACCTCTTGTTAGGTCTTTCCACCTTTCAGGTGAAATACCTTTTGTATTTCTTATGTTTTTTATTATTAGGTCTTTTCACCTTTCAGGTGAAAGACCTTTTGTATTTCTTATGTTTTTTATTAGGTCTTTCCACCTTTCAGGGGAAAGACCTTTTGTTTTCTTTATGTTTTTTATTAGGTCTTTCCACCTTTCAGGTGAAAGACCTTTTGTTTTCTTTATGTTTTTCATTTAGGTCTTTCAACCTTTCAAATGAAAGACCTTTTGTATTTCTTATGTTTTATTTATTATTAGATCTTTACACCACAGTGTAAAGGCCTTTTGATATTGTTCTGTTTGTTTTTATTTTTCTTTTTCTTCCGCCAGCAAAAATGAATTTTTGTTTCGCGACTTATCGAAACGCTTTCATTCACGTCTTACTGCTTTCGGAAAATGATGAGGGCATTTGACCCTGCGTCTTGAAAACCCCTCGCGTTTCGTTACTGTTGACGCGTACACGTAAAAGTTTGTTATCGCTACTCCTCGGAAGCCGCGAAACTTGCAAGTTGCAAACCTTCGCGGATGATGTCGGTCTGAAGGGTAGTTGCAGAACTCCGAAAGACGTTTCGCAGTATCCTCTTAGAACGACTGCCTCTCAAAGTTTTTAATTTTCATGAAAAAAAACCTGAAACGACTAAAAGTAGGGACGCAAAACCACTTGCGATGGCTTCGAGGACCTTTTTGGCTGCACCAAAGATCAAGGTCAAAGGTCAAGGTCAACTAGGATCGGTGAAGCTGTCTAATGCAATAATGTGTGATCTTTCGGCGCAGGCGAATCCCCTGAAAGTTGACCTTGACCTTTGACCTTGACCCCTGGAGATATTGAGCCCTTTGACACAAATTCCAAGATTCTATCTTGCGCGACTAGTCCGTGAACCCCCTTTTTCACTTTTTGGGGTAACGGATGACCTTGACCTTCGACGTAAAAGAAAATTGTGCCAAAATGTTTGGTTCAGCATGCATACTCAGATTTTGGCTTTGTCGAATGATCTCGCGTCTTCTTTATTAGGTCTTTACACCACAGTGTAAAGGCCTTTTGATATTGTTCTGTTTGTTTTTATTTTTATTTTTCTTCCGCCAGCAAAAATGAATTTTTGTTTCGCGACTTATCGAAACGCTTTCATTCACGTCTTACTGCTTTCAGAAAATGATGAGGGCATTTGACCCTGCGTCTTGAAAACCCCTCGCGTTTCGTTACTGTTGACGCGGGCACGTAAAAGTTTGTTATTGCTACTCCTCGGAAGCCGCGACACTTGCAAGTTG
This sequence comes from Magallana gigas, assembly GCF_902806645.1. Taxonomy (NCBI): domain Eukaryota; kingdom Metazoa; phylum Mollusca; class Bivalvia; order Ostreida; family Ostreidae; genus Magallana; species Magallana gigas. The sequence continues at coordinate 18,236,363 of NC_047566.1, forward strand.
CAAACCTTTGCGGATGATGTCGGTCTGAAGGGTAGTTGCAGAACTCCGAAAGACAGAAGGTTTCGCAATCTCCTCTTAGAACAACTGCTTCTCAAATTTTTAAATTTTCATGAAAAAAAAATAAAAAAATGAAACGACTAAAAGTAGAGACGCAAAACCACTTGCGATGGCTTCGAGGACCTTTTTGGCTGCACCAAAGATGAAGGTCAAAGGTCAAGGTCAACTAGGATCGGTGAAGCTGTCAAATGCAATAATGTGTGATCTTTCGGCGCAGGCGAATCCCCTGAAAGTTGACCTTGACCTTTGACCTTGACCTTTGACCTTGACCCCTGGAGATATTGAGCCCTTTGACACAAATTCCAAGATTCTATCTTGCGCGACTCGTAAACTCGAACCGTAAACTCCCTTTTTCACTTTTTGGGGTAACGGATGACCTTGACCTTCGACGTAAAAGAAAATTGTGCCAAAATGTTCTATAAAATCACTTCCAACTTTCTTATTAATTGTCATAGAGACCTCGGACTACGTGGGATGGAAGAGTCTACCTTGGCTGAACAAAATGACATAGAGGTCAAAGGTAAAGGTCATCTGAAAATCTCTTAATTAATGAGTTTTTAGATCTCTTTTGTTTAGTGTAGTAAAGAAAAACTGTTTCATGGATGTAGTAGGACATCTTAAGACATTTTAAAATATAGCCCCATTGGCTCCTTCCTTTAAAAGGTTACAGAGTTGTTGCCCCTATTGTACAAAATGCATGTAATTGCTACTCCGTAAGAGATAGAGACTTGAAACGTTTACCAATATCTTCAGTACACTTAGAGGGTTCTTCAATCTATTAATACCGAAACAAAATGCTCGTTATCGCTACTCCTCATTAACCGTTAGAGATAGAGACTGGAAACGTTTACTAATGTATTCAATACACTTAGACACTCCTTCAATATATTCATACCGAAAGGGTCCAAAGTCCCTTTCTAGCAGTTATTGCCCCTGAAAGTTTCGAACATTTAATAAAAACACAAATAATTTTTGAATCAATAATCATAGATACATCGGACCACTTGGTATTGAACCGTTTACCTTGTCAGATCAAAATGACATAAAGGTCAAGCAATAAAAAATTGCAAACTTAATCGTTTGACACTTTTTCAAACATTTCAAACATAAAAAACAATGAGGTGAAAAGACCTCTAATTGTTCGAGAACAATTAGTCTACTAGTTAGGTCTTTCCACCTTTCAGGTGAAAGACCTTTTGTTTTCTTTATGTTTTTTATTCTGATTATTTTTCTCTTTTTTCCAAGGGACAGCTTTATTTATTATAAGACATATTGAAACAATTTCTCCTTCATGTAATAAACCATTTAAAGTTATGATACCAAAATGACCCTGTTCCTGATAACCCCCAGAACTTACAAAGTTATTGCCCTTGTTTACGAAAAGCTTGTTTTTGCTACTCCTCTGAAACCATAAGAGATAGAAACTTGGAACTTTTACCAATGTCTTCAGTACACTTAGAGGGTTCTTCAATTCATGCATACCGAAAGGATCTGGGCCCCCTTCTAGTAGTTATTGCCCCTGAAAGTATTTACATTTCTTGAAAATCACTTCTAACTTTTTTATTACTTATCATAGAGACTTCAAACAACTTGGGATGGAAGCATCTACCTTTGCTGAACAAAATGACATTAAGGTCAAAGGTCAAGGTCATTTGAGAAGCTGTTAATTAATGCGTTTTTAGATCTCCTTTGGTTAGCATCGTAGAGAAACAAATTTTCATGGATATGTAGGACATCATAAGACATTTCAAAATATAACTCTTTGACCCTTACCATGTAACAATTATACAGTTATTGCCGCAATTGTACAAAACGCTTGTTTTCGCTACTGCTAATTTACCGTTAGAGGTAGAGACTTGAAACTTTTACTAATGTCTTCAGTACACGTAGGCGTTCCTTCAATCCATTCATACCGAAAGGGTCCAAAGTCCCTTTCTAGCAGTTATTGCCCCTGAAAGTTTCGAACAAAAAAATAAAAACACAAATAACTTTTGAATCAATAATCATAGATACATTGGACCACTTGGTATTGAAACGTTTACCTTGTCAGATCAAAATGACATAAAGGTCAATGGTCACGGTCAAGCAATAAAACATTGCAAACTTATTTGTTTGACACTTTTTTATGAAGTAACTCAGACATTTTTTTTTTATTCAATTAAAGCAATCTTATTTCAAACATAAAAAACAATGAGGTGGAAAGACTTCTAATTGTTCGAAAACAATTAGTCTACTAGTCTTCTTTATGTTTTTTATTCTTTTTTTTCTATTTTGCTCGGGCTGACTTTTTTATTATTAGAGTTATCCAAAAAAATTAAACTTTATGTAATTGTTCAGTAAAAGTTATGGTACCAATTGACCCTGTGTCAAAGAACTCCCAGACGTTGGAGAGTTATTGCCCTTTAAGAAGGAAATGCTTGTTATCGCTGCTCCTCTGAAATCATAAGAGATAGAGATTTGGAACTTTTACCAATGTCTTCATTACACTTAGAGGGTTCTTCAGTCTATTCATACCAAAAGGATATGAGGCCCCCTTGTAGTATTTATTGCCCCTGAGAGTATTTAAATTTCCATAAAATCACTTCCAACTTTTTTTTAAATTTATCATAGAGACTTCAGACCACTTTGGATGGAAGCGTCTACCTTGGCCGAACAAAATGACATAAAGGTCAAAGGTCAAGGTCATTTAGAAAAGTCTTAATTAATGAATTTTTAGATCTCTATTGTTACATGTAAGAATGGAAGAGAAAAACTTTTTAATGGATGTAGTAGGACATCTTAAGACCTTTCAAAAAATAACCCTTTGACCATTACCATGAAATAATTATACAGTTATTGCCCTTATTTTACAAAATGCTTGTTATTGCTACTCCTTATCAGCCGTTGGAGATAAAGACTTTAGAGACATAGACGCACCTTCGATCAATTCATACCGAAAGGGTCCAAAGTCCCTTTCTAGCAGTTATTGCTTCTTGAAGTTTTGAACATTTAATAAAAACACAAATAACTGTTGAATCAATAATCACAGATACATCGGGTCACTTTGTATTGAAGTGTCTACCTTGTCAGATCAAAATGACATAAAGGTCAAAGGTCAAGGTCAAGCAATAAAAAATTGCTAACTTAATATGTTGACACTTTTTTATGAAGTAATGCAGATACAAAATACTTTATTCTATTGAAGCAATCTTATTTTAAGCATAAAACACAATGAGGTGGAAAGACCTCTAATTGTTCGAGAACAATTACTCTACTAGTATATGTTTACCAGTACTGGCTATGCTAAATCATTATATACCTTACATAAGACCAATTTAACCATGTGTTTACTTTATTTGTTTCCTCTGGGTTTACTAGAGTGGACCCAGAGTAAACCCCAAGTAAACCCAGAGTGAACACAGGAATTACAGGCAGTAGGATAATAAGAAAAATACAGGTCTGCTTTACACTTTAGTGCGTATATTTGACTCCAAAGTAATGGCCGAGTAAACCCATAGTAAACCCCGAGTAAACCCAAAAACTAAACCCAAAGTAAACCCAGAAAGTAAACCCGGGGTTTAGTTGGGGTTTACTCTGGTATTAGGTTGGTCTGGTCCGTACTGTATGCACATCCAGACATCAGTTACCAGCCGTCTGTTTACCGTGGATCAAACACAGTAACATTTAGTTTAATTGTATTGATTTTATAAAATAAAATTTCCAAAATATGCCTCGGAACCCTTTAAACAAAAGCAATTATAAAAAGGCAAAGGCGAAAGCGCGACGATGCGAAGGCGAGAGTGCGAAGTTGCGAAGGCGAATCTTCGTCTTCGCAACGTTGCACTTTCGCTTTCGCATCTTCGCACTTCGCCGTCGCATCTTCGCACTTTCGCTCCTTCGCGGTCGCACCTTCACACTTTTGCCAGCACAACTTCGCACTCTCGCATCTACGCCCTATAGGCGAAAGTGCGAAGTGGCCCCATCGGAACATCATATGTATCTCATTATTACGAGTGACAACATATTAAAATTATTTCTAGATACAAGACACTATGAAACAAAATTCTGTTTATTGGCCCATAGAATATTGTTCATGAACTACATGTTTACTTGTATTTATAAAAAGGTATGATTGAAACTGGAATTTGCATTGACGATTTTCCCTACTACATAAGCATGGTAGCTACGCCACTGAGTATAAGCCTGAGCATGCACATCATTTGGGAAAAAAGGAAGAAACTCAGTTAAAAAAATAAAGAAAGAAAAAAAAAGAATTCAAGTATTAAGGTCCACATTTAGTTTTTCCATCAATCCGTTTCCGTCACCCGGTCCTACTTTATCCGGAACCTTTGTGCCTACACTTAGTTCTCATATTACAGTACCATATCAAAGAAACAGTACACAATGCGCGCGTGTACCTAATAAAGCAAAAATTAATTTGTATTTGAAGTTAGTTTTACACATCATTTAAAATTTCCCCCATAGAATATCACAGCTTTATTGAAATATTCATTACTAGGTGAAAATGAACTTAAGAATAAAAGCACTGAGTGGGTCAAAAACAAACGTCAACAGTTTTTTCTTCTTTTAGCTTTTTATAAGTTTTGTGATTTTAATTTATGCCTTAGCTATAACCAAAACAATTTTAACTGCCTAAACATATGAGCATTGATACATGTACTGTAAATAAAGACCGTGTGATTAAAACCAAGGGGGATATAAACCCTTAACATGGGCCCGAACCCCTTATCAACGCTTTTTGAAACAATCTCTTCTTATCATAATCGAACAATGCTTATTATTTACTTAAGCTGTACTATAGTCAGGTACAGTACCCGCAACGTTATTTTTTACAATCATATCCTATCGCATCGTGTATCAATCATATCTTATCGTGCATGTATACTGTTATATCGTGGGTTTATTATATCCTATCGTGCGTTAATCCTATCAGGTTTATCGTTTAATTTCAACAATTCTTCTGTTTATCCTATCGTGTTAATCGGTTCGTGCCTTTTCATAAGCAAGTAAATTTATTACTAAGTTGCAACTCGTTCAGTGCGCCGTATACGAATATTTATCGAACAAGAATTGTAAAATCCTATCCAACATTCCGCCAGGATACTAATTTTTTTAATTTTGTAGATCAAAATTAACCAATATTATATGTAAATCATATCTGTTAACATTGAAAATGAAAAACAAAGTTCTTAGGAACAAGGTTACATATTTACCTGTATATCGAATATATTAAATCGTACGCAGAGTGTATACCTGCGTAAACATGAACTTTTATGCAATATAATTTTGTTGCATCATATTTTACAGAAACAAAATTATTTATGATATAATGTATATTTAATTAAAACCCGAGTTGTATTTTGAACCCGTTATTTTCCGTATGATATTTTATTTTAGGCTGAAATGTTCTTGGCAATCAGCTAGGGTATGTGGTAATGCACACAATGTTAACAAATCGCAGGCGGAATGTGTATCTGCGTAAATATTTATTTAACTTCTCTGTAATAATTCGTTTTTAATGCATCATTTTCTTATTCAGAAAGAAATGTACTTATGATAGATTTTATATTTACTTTATACAAGAGTTGGATTTATATAATTTAACCTGCTATTTTCCGAGTGATTAATCTCGGGCTGAAATAATCGCGGCGATCGGCTAAGGTGTTCCGTAATGAAAACAATTTTAAGAAATGAATACAGAACATATATTAATATACAGATCATTAAAGCTCATAATTTTAGTTTTAAAACAAAAAAGTGGTCTATTCATGATTACAAATACAACATAAAAACAAATGTTTAGAATATTGATGTTTATGTATTACGTATAGTGAAACAAAACTAACGTAAAATGATTTTAAAATCATAGTACTGGAAGCCGGCCTCTTTTGGCGTGTCTTTATGCATATTGTGTATTGTGTAGTAAAGACCGAAAATATCTCTCTCTCTCTCTCTCTCTCTCTCTCTCTCTCTCTCTCTCTCTCTCTCTCTCTCTCTCTCTCTCTCTCTCTCTATATATATATATATATAGTCAGTCCCTGCATATCTTTTACAATTTTATGCTATGATATGGTATGGGATTTGTATGCTATGCTATGAGATTTGTATGCTATGCTATGAGATTTGTATGCTATGCTATGAGAATTTAAAAGAGATAGTTATGGTATGGTATGCTATGCTATGGTATGCTATGATATTTAAAGAAACGCGCCTCCTTTGTATGAAGAGTTCCAAATTTTTTTTTTATTAAAAAGGCAAACAAAATTAAGAAATGAGATATTTCTTATTTTAAACTTTTTTATTTTTGTTTAAAATAGCAAAGTAAATATATATATTCATCAAATTTATATTGTTGATGCATATACACGTGAAAAATTACAAAAAAATCGTTTTTCGTACTTTAAAATTTTACAAAAAGTTGAAAATGGCGGAACAGAAAGGTGCACGATTGTCAGCGGAAACAAAGAGAAGGCTTTTAGCAATAAAAATGAAGAAAGAAGTATGGGGAAGATCCGAAGTGTTCTTTGTTTGAGATACATTGTGAAAGTTAGTAGACAGGGGATTTTCATGTTCCTGAAGAAGTGGGATCGCGATCAGACACTTGTGAGGAAAACAAGAGTGCCCGGGATCGGCCAGACGAAACTGAAGGAAATTCACAAGGACCTTATTCAGATGTGGCAAATGGAAAATGATGAACTGACTTGTGGTGAGATTCGAGAGAAACTGAAGGACAGTGTTGGGTTAGACGTGTCACCTGCGCTTATCTCGAAAGTGAGGAAAGACCTAGGATGGCAAGCCAAAACTGGAAATAGGACATGTGAACTCATTAGTAGGAAAAACGTAAGGGTATGTAAATTTTCGCCAGTATTTCATATGATGTTACATGTATACAAGTATTACAGTAATGTGTGCAGGTGCGAATTCTTTAATTTATGAAATGCACACGTGTGTTTGCAGTATATGTAACTTTAATGTAAAATTTCCTGTGTATTTTTTTTAGTTTGTAAATCATAGTTGTTCACTAATCAAAGAAGATTAGAATTTTGATCAACAACTGCTTTTATTAGGTCCAGTACAATCACCAGATTTAGCAACTTAACATAGCTTCATTTACCATGTTTACCTACCTGAAATGCTGTGGGTTTATTTAGTCACCTTTTTGAGATTTTGCTTTTTAGTTAGTTTAACAGACAAATAATTGTAAGGAACTGTTAACCAATATTTGTACATGTACCGTGTAGCTTTAAAAAAGCAACACAGAGCAAAAACAGCCGAAACATGCTGATCTTGAGCAATTTTAAGCAAAATATGCATTTCAATCTATTGTTTTGGTAACAACTACGATAACTGTATGACACTTGTGTGCAATGAGCCATGCTTAGTGTGATAACTTCACATTGTGTTGAATGATTACCAATCAATCATCTTGTTACCGGTATCCAGAATTGTTCTTCTTTGTTATTCCATTTAGATGTAGCTGTTTGGCAACACGTAGACTGTTATACATAGCCTCAAAACTTTCAGAACTTTCGGCCACACCCACTTAATTTCTGATATCGAAAGAAAAAAAGGATGAGCGGGCGAGCGATTATATAATAAAATTATTTTTGATTGTAATGAAAATGTGTAGGCAGTACATTGTGCGGACAGTTATATTTTTCCTGCTTGTTTTTGATTTAAATATTAAAACTATTTAAAATATGAGAAATAAATCTAAAATAGAACAGGAAACTTTAATTTAACAATGGATGCGGGATATTAATAATGATATTATTTAAAGAGTTTTATTATGATGTGAAGTTTATGAACGCACAGGGTCTGATTAAGAAGAAAATGTGGTCTTAACAGCAATTTCGTGAAATAGCATTATTTTCAATAATGATCTTTTCATGACTGGTTTTCAGATGACAGTTCTAAGTTGAAAGTTACTGCTACACCTAAGTGTGACTCTTTTGTACGAATGCCCATTTAAGAAAAAAGTTTGATTGGGTAACTAAATAAACTTACTTAAGGTAGGTAAATAAAGATATGTAGGTAATGCAAGCTATGTAGCTAAAAAAAGTGATTGAACATGACCTATTAATTATGTTGTTTTTACATATTCAAATGTTAGTTTGATTTACATTAATTTCTAATCCTGCATTTTACCAACAGGAGAGATTGCAGTGGTGTTTGAAAGCTGTTGAAGACAAAGAAGACTTCAAGAATGTGATATTCACCGATGAAACAACAGTAGAAATTTGTATTAAAGTGGATTAGTCTTCTTACCCATGTAGATTTGAATGCAAAAACAAATTCCATATAGTCTAGTTTAACACAATCTATACTACTAAATTAAATCAATAAACTCGTATTTGGTCTTTAATACCAATAAATCGGAAGAATACTCAGTCTGTCTTTCGTTTTATATATTTTAAACATCATTGGTATTTAAAGATTACCAATTTGTTTTTATTTTTTCTCAGTAAAGCTTTAGTACTTGATTATCAACGAAAATGCCTAAAAAAGTCAAGGAACTCATCTGGATTTTTTAGAGTTTACAATCATGCGCTTGTGCAGTACATTCACGCTAACGGGATATTTAGTTAATATTTCCACGATATCATATTTACATGAGTAAATACAAATACGGGTACATTTTCATTTGACATTTGCTGTATATTCTGTTCATATATATGAATGATTCTTATTATAGAAAGTATAAAATAATAAATATATATTTCAACTTACTTCTTACTTTTGTCTTCGTAATGACAAAAAATATTTGATTACATGCTAAATAATTTACTTTATATTTCTTAGGAGAGTGAAGATAGAATAAAAGAATAATATCCTACGGACCCAGTTTTACGATAGAATGCGTTCCGTGTATTGTCTCTGAAGCAAAGCAAATACGTGTACGTTGGTGAACAAGGTGTTGAATTCTTTCATTATAAGGATTAACATTTTTTATGAAGGGTTTGTTGTGATGAATTTGACTGATATTTTCAAGGCAACTTCATTAATTTTCTCCAAAATCGTTACGGAGCGATTTTGCAATTGTCTGTTACATTACCGGTATAATGGAGGCATTATAACTGTGGTGAGGGCATTTCCCAAGACACAGTTAGATTATTCAAACTAAGAAAAGTGTAATGAAATTATTAGCACTATTGTAGGCTAAAGTATAGCTTTTTTGTACATATCCTTATTAAGGTGTGTCGATGTATCTATTTCATAAATGTCCGATATGCAATGTCAACCCGTGTAGTTGTCTAATTTTAAAAATTCATAAAGTCATATAAAAATAGGAAAAATAGTCCTCAGACCCCATCACTCCCCCCCCCCTCCCCCACACACATGTGACAAGAGATCCTGTAAAAAAGGCTTGCAATTGAAATTGGAAGAAAAACCGTAAAACTATTGTAACTGCCCTCTGGAGTCCCAACCATGTGCACACTCTTTTACCGAATATATGGTATATAACCTACAACTTCCCCTGCCTATCGATTTTTAAATTCCTCGTTATCAAAATGCAATATCATCAATGCTAAAAGCTGACTGACTTCTGACGCATCATATAAACTTGTGTTCTTTCACAAAAATCTCATGCATAACAAGGTAAAACAAATTCAAAGATGCTAACGTAAAAAAACAAATCTCTTTACCTTCCACGTTAGTCAATGCTAACCACAGATCTCTTTATCTTTTAACAAGCAACACACCCTGCTCAGAGTACTCAAATTTGAGGGCGAGTAGTATCGAGAAAGAGAGATAGATAGATAGTAAGCGATTGCAAGGCGTCACGTGACTGATTCATGTGACGTCTAAAAACAGAACTGTTTACTGTGACCATTTTCGGAAAACGTCGTGCGCATGATCGAGTAATGGCAATGGCAATGGCCTTTCCGACATGCTCGTAAAAACACCTTTAATGTATTACTGTACCTAGGCGTCATTGACAACCCCCCCCCCCCCTCTTTTTTTATAAGACTTGATATAAATTAAACACATTCTACGATCTGTTGAGATGCGAGTCAATGATATATCCTAAAATAAACCACATCCGGTAATGTTATTACATTCGAGGTGTTTTTCCGAGCCAGCCGGAAAGGCCCGAGAAGCTGCGATCGAAAGTAATATCAGACGTCAACAAATGTCAATAGAAAAGTTCAACTTCTGACCAGCCAAGAGTGAAATGGAAATTTGCTAGAAAAGGGACAGCAAGCAGATCAAACCGTTTAAAATATTTTAATAAATTTGATTATAACCTGAGTAAAATCAGAGGAACAGAGCACTCGTATTTACGCGAAGCAGGCGATTGCCATCCATATAATATCACGTACACTGTTGTTTTGATCTCGGCTCTGGTATCAGCCTGAGCGGTTGGTATCGGTCTGCGCCCTTCAGGCTTGGGCCGATACCAACCGCTCGGACTGATACCAGGGACGAGATCAAAACAACAGTGTGATGATGTTTATATCATATATCCAAAATTAAAGACTTTTATTCAAATTCAAATTCCAAATAAGGAATATAATTTATCATGAAAAAGCTATAGATTTTTTTTTCTGATTTACAAAACTCGTTTGTTTTTATGCATTTTTGGGAGTTGATTTTAATCTCCTATGGCAAACCGAAAGTAAAACAGTGTTTGGACCTAAGTACAAATCATCACCACTGATAAGACGTAGATCTTGAACATAATAGATAAATTTGGTGTACTGTATGTTGTATGTTTGTTTTGCAAAAGAAACGTATTTATAAATACCTTGAAAATAGTCAGAGTTTATATAGTACGAACAATTTAATTGTTTTTGTAGGCCAGAATTCAATATAGTCTCGTTCAACCAGACGCCCAGCTGTCTCCAACAAGCAGAAAGTCTCTCTTGGTAGTCGGAGATTAACGGAGACAGCCGAACGTCTGGTTAAACGAGACTAGAGTTCAAAATTGTTTGGATCCAGACATGTACAATTTGTAGACACATTTCGATTACTGATACACAGTTTGATGGCATTCATTTTATCTTTAAATATTACACAACATGATCCATATGGGGTTTTCTCGAAATTCTTGTCGGAAAAGGTAAAATAACATATCGTTGATTTTGAAATTGATAATAATCAATAAAATCAACTCCCGACAGTACTTCAGTACTTTGATTGCATATGTTAAGAAATGTAAGTTAGAGTTGTCGAACTTTGTTGAAAAACCATCGTCGTTTGAAATACAGTAGAAAGGCGTTTGTCGACTGATGAAGCACTATCTTCTAGAATTCAAAGTTATCGATAAAAGAACTTCTATCCTACGCATCTTCGTAATGAGTCAAATTCTTCCACCGGGATTTCGTACGTTTCCTGTCAGATTCCATTCATAAAAATCCATACTGTTGTATTGTATTGTTTATTGGTCAACCGCTGTACAGCTCAGAGACATACACAATTAATATGCAAATGATACAATACATATACTGGTCACTTGAAAAAGGCAATTTTATACATGAAGTTTTCTGATAACAAAAGCATTCTTAATATATTTATATTTTGTATTGACAATAAAAAAAATAATTTAAAGTCAGAGGATTTAATATAATAAAACCTCTTAAGGAATTCTTTTTCTTAGGTTACAGTAATAGGGACATTTCAATATAAAATTATATTCATCTTCTATATCTAAAGTACATAGAGGACATAAACATTTTGTAATGGGACATTGTTATAAATCTGTCAGTTTCGATGTCTAGACAATGAGATGATAATCTTAACTTACATATAAGTGTCTTATAATTTGTAAAGGAATTCTTTTTGTTAAATATGACTGCATGGTACAATGATCAACTAAATATTTATAGATTGCACATTTTGAAGAGGCGTTTATGTCAGCTAGTAGAGACTGTTTAAAATTATCAAAATACGTTGCTTGGCAATTGTTAAAATAATTTCTGGCTTTTCAAAAAATTGATTTTCCAATAAGTCCATTAGCCCAATACTTGTTAACATGTTTTCTATCTCCGAAGCCCAGTTTCTACATTTGTTTTGATACAGTGTAAAGTTTATATAGACTGATATTAATTTGGAAATATTAACTGGGTCTGTTTAATTCAATTTAATTGCTTAATGTTAACCAGAAATTATGATTAGAAAAATTGTCATAATTAGAAAAAAATGTAACGTGGGGCTTAATTTGTTACACATAAAATTGTGTTGTACAAATAGGTAGGGGGTGGAATTTAAGTTGATTTGGAATGCCATGTTTTTTTATGTTCAATTTGTAGACGTTAAACATCTTAATGTTTTAATTAAATATGTTTTGCCATATGCAGCTAATCACATGTTAAAAAAATCATTTGTATATAAAATTTGATGCAAGATACACCGTAATGCTAACCGGTATTTAGACCTACCGCGCTAAAAAAAAAAGATCAACAATTACAAGGTGCATGGTGACATGTTAAAGTCGTGCTAATTATATACCAACGTTGGTACAGTTCGTCTGAGAGAGAGAGAGAGAGAGAGAGAGAGAGAGAGAGAGAGAGAGAGAGAGAGAGAGAGTTTGCATTGATTTTGAATAATATTTACTAATAAAATACTAATAGTTTACTGGGGAATTTATTTCCTAATAGGTTAACCTGCAATCCTAATCTCATGACTTATTATTTATCATTCTGCGGCCCTGGTAAGAACATATACGACATACATGTAAATATTGTACTAGTGTTTTCTATACATGTAGGAGTTTAGAGAGAGAGAGAGAGAGAGAGAGAGAGAGAGAGAGAGAGAGAGATATTGTATTGATTTTCCCAATTATAGTTTAGCCTGAAATTGATTTCTCAATAACTTAACATGCAATCCAAATTAATTTACATGCCTTACATTGTATAATATTAAAATTAACTTAGAGCGATCAATTCAATCTTTTATCCATCGATGTTTAATTTTACACCAGATCAAATGATCAAAGAACCTGACAACAAATGTTTAGAACTGGTTGATTGAAGTTAAATTTTTCAAAGGAGAGGATGTTGACATTTTTTTTTCACTCGGTCAGTGGTTATATAATAGCTACTGTACACAGCCCTTATTGACAATTTGCAGTGCAGTGTAGCGAGATTTGGAACAATTAGGTGACAAACTTTCGTGTACAAGTATATCTACACACACTTCCTAAGATCTGAACGGCAAGTAAGTGATTATATAATAGCTACTGTACACAACCTTTCTTGACAATTTGCAGTGCACGGTAGCGAGATTGGGAACAATGAGGTGACACACGTGTACTTGTATATACACAAACGCCCCAAGATCTGAATGCTCGGCACTGCTAAATAATAAGATATGTTGTTTAAACACCCCTTAACTCTTTTCCCCCAGTTTGTCAAGTAGATAAAACAGAATTTAAAAATTTTGATTTATCAGTTCAAAGAATTTCAAGCATGAAAAGGAAAAGTTTTAAGTTCGGAACATCATTTGACATGGTGATATGAATTAAAACAATTGCTCTCTTATATTTTTCATTTTTCAAATAAAATGTAAATAAGTGTACGTAACCATAAACTCGAAACATTGTTTTAAAATCATGCATGTATGTATTTACGTTACCTGTTACCGGCATTTGTATCAATCCATTAATCATTTAGAACTGTATCATTGCTTTATATGTACATGTATGAAGACAATTCTATACAATAATGCATATGAAACATACGATCTCGTTACGAGTAACGAGTAGGTCTTACGTTCAAATTTTTAAAGGGGCATGGTCACGATTTTGGTCAAAAAATATTTTTTCGATTTTAATGTTTATAATGCTTCAGTAAGGCATTTTAATAGGTAATCAAAATTTGAGTGACATTTGTTGAGTTATAAGAGAGTTACAGAGCTTACAATTCTTTGCTATTTTAACAAAGGTTTTGTTTACATTTTGAATGTTGACGTGAAAATTCCAGTTTTAGACCTCAAATAAATGTGTTAATCGGTAGGAATTGTTTATTTACGCTTAAAATTTAAATAAGAATTTAGACAAATCTTCTTGAAAAGGATTTTTTACTGGTATACTGAACCTATGTAAACAAAACCACGGCACGAGCCTTGATTACATCACGAAGAATTGTGAGCTCTGTATCTTGCGTATATCTCTTAAAACTTATCGACAGCCACACAAATTTCACTTGATCATTGGAAATGCATTCATAAAGCATAAAACATAATAAAATCAGGAAAATAAATTTTGATCAAAATCGTGACCATGCCCCTTTAAAAGATACTATTAAAATATCAATGACATTTTAGAATTTCCCCTCAACCTTCCCTTTCGGATAATGTATACGATTGTCAATATCCTTTCAAATGCGAGAAAAAGTATTTTGTTTTTCACATACAGCACATTAAAGATTTAAGATTTTAGTCCCCTAAAATATTTAATTACGTCATCAATGGGTGTGGCAAAGAGTTTTACAAACTAATATTGTTACGATCAAAAAATTTGCTTCTATAATGCTTTACAAATCTTTATCGTTTTTAAGGTATTGTAAGAGTATTACGAGTCTATTGGCCCCTTAATTAAGGGACCAGCCCCTTTTTCTTGAGTTTATTCAAAAGGTTCCACGAATACTAAAATTTTTTGTTCTTACAACCAACGAAAATGGTTGTTCATTTTTGAGATTCAAATGATTGAATATATTAGGGGCCAGCCCTCTAGATTTTTAATGGGGATAGACAATGGTGCTTTCATTAATGGAATCGATTAAAATCATCAATGCAAACATTTTCTCATCTACAATGCTTAACAAAATATGTCTCCTTTACTAGATATATTGCGTCAAAGTTTAAGTACTTTAGCCCCTAAAAACCCCTAATTACGCAATAAATGGGCATGGCATGGATTTGTCCTGATATATATTGTTATGATCAACAACTTTGCTTCTATAATGCATTACAAAATCTTTATCATTTTTAAGTTATTTGTAATATAGTTGACGAGTGTCTTGGCCCTTAATTTAAGGGGCCAGCCCCTTTTTCTTGATTTCTTTGAAAAGGCCTTAAGAATACAAATATTTTTTGTTCTTACACCCATCTAAAATTGTTGATCATTTTTGAGATACAAATGTTTGAATATTTTAGGGGCCACCCTGTAGATCCCTTACGGGGACGGATATTGGTGTTTTGATAAGTTGAATCGATTAGAATTAATACCGCAAACATTTTCTCTTCTATGATTGTCTAACAAAATATGTCTACTTCTCTAGATATATTGCGTCAAAGTTTAAGTACTTTGGCCCCTACAAATCCCTTATTACGTAATAAAAAGGCGTGGCAATGATTTTTGTAATAGATATTGATATTATCAACAACTTTGTTTCTATAATGCATTACAAAATCTTTATCGTTTTTAAGCTATTTGTAATAGAGTTTACGAGTCTCTTGGCCCCTAAAAAGGGGGGCCAGCCCCTTTTTCTTGATTATCTCCTACTTTTGTTATATATGTCTTAACAAAATATCAACTTATAAAAAGATACAGATCAAAACGTATGAAATGAATTAAATGAAAATTCGTACCCAATTGTCGTACCCAGGCGAGCTTCTAGAAATGGCGCAACAGGCAACAGGCAACAGGCGTTAAACAACTACATGCTCAACAACTTCAAACTATAGTCTACATATCCGGAAAATTTCATATTCATATCTCTTATGGTTTTCGAGCACAAAGTGGGTCGTCAACAATTACAAAATGGTAAATAATTCGGTACTGGAAGTGACTACGAAACAAGTAACTAAAAAGGATCAAGGTTAGATCACCACAAAACATCTGTGAAAAAATGGTCGAAATCGATCGAATAGATCTCGTGCACAAAGGAAAATAAATTAACTAGATACGACCTCGTTACGAGTAATGAGTCGGTCTTCCATCCGATTTTTTTTTAATTTAAATGATACCATAAAATATCGGTACAATTTCAAAATTAACACCCCCCCCCCCTCAAATTTTAAGATAATGAATAAAAATCCCTAATTACGTCAAACATGGGCCTGACGATGACTTTTTCAAACCGATAATGTAGCATTTAACAACTTTGATTCTTTAATGCATAACAAAATATTTATCGTTTTCAAGTTATTCGTAATAGACTTTACGAGTCTCTTGGTCCCTAATTAAAGGGGCCATCCCCTTTAAGCTTGATTTTATTGGAAAGAACTTTTGATTCTCTACCACTTTTATTATAAATTACTTAACAAAATATCAACTGATGAAAAGATACAGATCAAAACGTATGAACATTTTGAATGAAAATTTGTAACCAATTTTCGTGCCTAGGCAAGCTCAAAGAAATGGCGCCACTGGCGTAAAACAATATAATAGTGCACAACTTCAAACTATAGACTACCTATGGTGAAAATGTTGTATTCATGTATCTAATAGTTTCTGAGATCAGCTCTGCACAAAATAGGTAGTGAAAAATAGAAAATCCACCGTAACTCGGTACCAGAAGAGACGATTTCAAAATTTCAAAAACCGTCTAGAGTTATGACCTCTGGCAATCATCTGTAAAAAAAATTATCAAAATCGGCCGATTAGTTTCTGAGAAATTGCGTGCACAAAATTTGTGGAAAAAAATAATAGGAGGAAACAGTACGAAAACAACAAGGTCTTCCGCTGGAAACGGAAGACCTTAATAATAAGACAGTGCGAAAACAATAAGGTCTTCCGTTGGAAACGGAAGACCTTAATTACTAAACTGGAAAATGCACACTGTGAAAAGTTAAATGTGTCAAGAACCGGGATAGTCCCCCCTTCCGCAAAAATAAACTCTCTCTCTCTCTCTCTCTCTCTCTCTCTCTCTCTCATAATTTATCAGGAAAAAACAATGGCTATCATCGATTGGGATTTACATGATTTAGATATTAACTAATCTACTTCCTGCTAAAGAGAATCAACCTATAAATTTCATGGAGACTATGTTATTCTATGCAGCATTTCACCAGGCAAAACAGTCAAAATATAGGTGATCATTTTGATCGGTGTGATTATCTGTATGTTCTAATTACGTTGTGTTATTATGCGCTTTAACTCAGGCAGGTTACATGGGTCCTCCACTTATTTTTTATTTTACAAATCACAAAACACGGTCATTTTTTTTAAATATATGTAATGAGATGTATAAGCGGTTTATCGGTATACAAGTCTATTCAGATTTGTGTCAATGTTGAGTCAGATGTTTAGATAAAATATGGTCTCCTCCAGATTCAATTTATAGATAGGGTTCATTTCTAGATTTGTATTATTTCACAAAGACAAAATAACTGATAAACACGTTCGGCCTCTGTCCCAAGCGCTTCAAGCTTACCGCGATCATAAGTATACGGAAACACAGCGCATTAATTAACTAATTAAAATCGCGGACCCCCAAATCATTTCAAAAGAGGAAAAATGTTATTTAAGTTTCCCGGGGGATGGGCTGGGGGGGTCTGAGCCATATTTATTATTTATGCAAATTTAACAAATTAAATTTTTCCATGGAGGGTGCAAGGGAGGGGGGGGGGGGTCAATATCCCCCGTAGATCCGTGCATGGGTAATACGGGTAGATTGAATACTAATAACTTAATGTTGTTATGGGTGTTCAAGTTTATTGATCTTCAGCTTAAGAGTGTCAATGTTTTTGCTAACTTTTCTTTTCTAAATAATTATCAAAACTCAAGCTAACAACAAAAATATTATAGAATCCGCCAGTTCTTTTTTTTTTAAAGGCTTATTTCTCCTTCACTTATAAAATTACATATAGATTTGATATAACTCAAATTTAGGTACCTATTTTTTGGTAACACACAAAATCAATGCGACATTTTGTTTTTATTAAAATCAAGTTCATTCACAGAATCATTATAATATCATCATCATCATCATCATCATCATCATCATCATCATCATCATCCATCGCTCATTTAGTGTCAACAAATAATCACCTATATTATGGTAAATATCATTTCTAGTACAACCGGTCATTTTTAGAACAATATTTTGCATACACAGATTACTTTTCAAACTAAATGAGAGGTTTTTCTCTGATATTTTCTCATCCTTTAATCTACATTTCATCTTATATTTATACATACTAAAGGTAATAAAAGCCAATAGATTGTTTAAAAGCAGGGTTTTATCGCTTACTTCAGTATAGAATCCAAGTACAATAAATTTCCAAGTAATATCAAATTTTAGAAGGAGCTGACTTTTACAGTCATATAGTAAATGTTTAATGCTTTCTCCATCTTCACATTTTTCACATAACGGGGATACATCTTTATTCCACTTGCTTACATAAGCATTGATGTTCAAAATACCATGTAACAATTTGTAGTTGAATTCTGATATTCTTTTCTCATACATATTCTTAATTTTAGACAGATATACATTTTTCCAAATATAACTTTCCGTAATGCTAAATATCCTGTTCAATTTATTCTCTTGGATCGGTTTATGAAACTTCGTATCAATAGATATAGAGTAATAAACATTGCTTTTTATATTTCTTATTGATTTTACAACATTGTTTAAAACAAAAAAACAAAAAATGTAAATCTTTTCTTATGTTAACATATTTCGCATATGAACAATCAAATTTTTGTCTATGCATTTTAACAGCTTTCTTAAGCATAACATATTCACACAGGATATTTCTAATCAGTTTGTTTGAGAAATAATTCCCCTGTTTCGTCAAAAATATATTTTACATACAAAATACCACTCCGTATCAAATTATGAAAAAACAATGGTTTTGAATCATATTGAAATTAAGAACTCATCTCTCGTTAAGTTACCAATTACTTTTTGCTTTTTACAACTACTAGTATTAAACGCAGTAATCACATTTCCATAAAATTGAGGAAGTTTAAGCATCTAAAAAAAAATCAAAATATTTAATTCACACTCATTGGTCTTGATAATATCAAAGACTGAAATATTATGTTGTTGTAAAATACTACTAAGTGTTCTGTATGTAATGCTCAGTACGTTTACTATTCGCCTTATCCATGATGCCTTTGCAGCATACAATTTGCTCTCAACATCACATCAATTATCCCAATACCACCTTTTTCAATATTACCAATTAAAGTGTTTCTTTTAATTATATCTCTTTTTTTTCATAAAAAGTTGTATATAAGTTTTGAGACACTTTTCGTGAAATCAACTTTGGGGTTTTGTAAAATAAAGGCATTGTATAATATCTTGGAAATAGCTAAAGTTTTAAGGATTGTACATTTTCTAAATATTGTAAGATTTCGTTTTCCAAACACTTAGTATTTTTCAAGTTTTTCAAGTTTGCTTATCCAGTTTTTCTCATAGCACACCGTTTTATCATGCCCAATGTAAATTCCCAGAGATTTAGTGCAGGTTCTCGTAACTTTTATCCCACTGATAAAGGATTCATTAGCGTAGTCGTTTATATATATATAGCAGTTAATAAGCATTCTGTTTTATCTATATTTAGTCTAAATCCGCCAACGCTTGTGAATTCTGAAACTGTTTTTAGTATCTTAGTTAGTGATTCAGTATCTTTTATCAATCCTGTGCAATCACCAGCATGTTGAACGATTTTTATATCATTATTATTTGTCATTTCTTTGAAAGGATAGTCCTCTAATCTGATTATCATTCCTTATTTGAATAGCTAATATTTCTATGTACATGGTTTTGATATTTATCAATCTTTTCCGAAATCGAGAAAAAAGAAGTATTTCATCTAGATCATTTTGTAAGTAGTATTAAAAACATATAATATTAATCGTGCATTTCGCCGATATATCGACCTTTAATATATGCATTTTGTTCACGTTTGATGATTTAACCGGTTAATTTTTGTAAAGTATTTGCTAGTACATGTGCAAATATCACTTAGGCTTAAAGATCTGTAATTTTTATACCCACACTTTCTAAAAAAGGTCGGGTATATTGTTGTTACCCTGTTCCGTCCTTCTGTCACGTTTTACTTTCTCAAACTGCTCTTACATCTTATAAACTAATAAAATTAACTCTTGGAGTTTTATTGGGGGTGTCATGTTGTTTCAAAAGCTCTCTGTTAGTAAAATAATTGATAAAAAATTACGTTTTTTCACAAAAAAAACCTTCTTCCTCGATCTCCTCCTACATTTTCAACAGTAGACAAATCATCTATCGGAATATGTTTTAGGGTATCCTATAGATGTGCAATAAGGTTTCGGAATTTTTAATTTTGTCCTGGGGGTCATTTAATGGCTGAAAAATGACGGGGTTTTTTTTACAAAAGAAAAACTGGTTTCAAAAACGTATTTTTTTTTGCAGTAGCCAAATGGTCTTTTAGAATATGATTGGGGATGTCATATTGAAGTGTGACAAGGTTCCAGAATTTGTTTTATCAAGGGGATCAGTAGGCAACAAAACATGACTTTTTTGCAAAAAAAGTACGGTAAACCGTTCCTAGAACTCCTATTACAACTTTTGGAGTAGCTACGTCATCTCTTGGGATATAATTGGGGCTGTTCTATTAATGTGCAATAAAGTTTTGAAAATTTAAATTGTATCCAAAGAGTCAAATAATAGCAGAAAATCGACGTTTCTCACTAAAAAAAACATCCATAGATCCCAGAAGTCCTCTTATGATTTAATGAATAGACACGTCATATGATAGGGATATGATAGGGACTGTTCTAGAAATGTAAAGTAAGGTTTTAAACAATTAAATTTCATCCAGGGAGTCAAATAGTAGCAGAAAATTAACGTTTATCGCTAAAAAAAACCATAGATCCTAGAACTCCTCTTATGATTTAATGAATAGACACATCGTATCTTGGGATATGATAAGGACTATTCTATAGATGTGCATTACGGTTTAAAAAAAAAATAAATTTAACCCTGAGGCCCATTACCTACATACCGTTTGATGCCTTTTAAGGATCAAGAATATAATTGGTTAAGGTGTGGGGATCTCAACCGTTTTCGAGATAGTTGTGCATTCCTGTTCCATGGGGGTCATGACCACCACCGGGACCCATGACCTACGTATCGTTTGATGCCCATTGACACGAGGAACAGTGATATACATGGTTTAAGGGTGGGGATCTCAACTGTTTTGAAGATATTAAGGAACTTGCTGTTCAAGGGGTCAGGACCACCCACAGGGCCAATGACCTACATAACATTTGATGCCCCTTGATATGAGAAACAAGAATATATCTGGTTTAGGGGTCATGATTATAACAGTTTATGAAATATATGGTAATTTCCAATTACTGGGGGGGGGGGGGGTGACCCCAGGGGTCGGATCTAATAAACCCTATATTGCCTGTAATAGTCATTATATGATTATAAAAACCTTATATTATTATCTTTGTCCGCTTTCAAGTTACCATTTACAATAGAGTTTACGATTCTTCCCATAAAGTTCAATATTAGACCCCACACCCTTTTGACCCCCCACACTTGCGAAAAGTGGTTGTCTAACCCCAAATGAGAAAAATCAAACTATGGTGCAAAAATAGATATGCAGGCCTATTGTATCCTAGAATGTTGTACAATTCTGTTCATCCATCTCTGGAAAACAAGTTCAGGGCGGGAAAGATGAAAAAGAAGAAAAAGAATACATGTAATAAGAACTGTACATGCAAAGTCAATAAGTCTCCAAATTTCATTTGGGAGACCTAATAATTAAGACTTAATAGTGATAGGATCATCAAACATCAATAATTTAAAGATAATTGACAATTTCTTATTCTAAGGGGGTCAGGACTTAAATACAATTATAATGATCTGCTACACCATGACCAAAGGAGGAATAATATCTTTGGATTAAGGTGGGAATTTCAATGGTTTTTATGATATTTAATAATTTCAGGAAGAGCACTTTGAATCATGACCTACATACCACCTGAAATGGCTTGAATAAAGAAACAATAATATATGTACATGTTATATGATTCAATTTAAGAACCCAGATATAGATCTATCATATATGTTTTGTAGTACTTCCAATGTACACGTATGTAACAACCGTTAATGATACAACGCCGCTTAATGATATAAATAGCATTAAGCGTTGCAATTGCAACGCTTAATGCCATAAATTCTTGCATTAACAGTTGACATCTTCAACTGTTAATGATAAATCGCCGCTTAATGATATAATTGTATCATTAAGCGTCACAAATGCACAGCAGCCCTAACGCTTAATGAAACAAGCAAATATCGACATCCTCAACCGCTAATGATACAAACTTTATATCATTAAGCGTTGCAGTCGCACCCTTTAATGATACAAAATTGTAAAAATGATTGAAATATTATTGTGTTCATAAAGCAATGGGATGAATATTTGCTTAAACAAGGCAGATCTAATATTTCAAGGTGAATTATTAATTTTTTTATCACCCCCCCCCCCCCCCACTTTTAAAAACGGTGCTACATGCCTGTAACATCAGTTTTAGCTGAAATACACTTTGCTCACAATTCATAGCGTGAAATTAATCTTTTAACAGCTTTTTTTTTTACAATATTTTTACAAATTGTTAGATCATATTCATACGATGTACATTGAAAAAAATCAGATGCTATATTGTGTCAAATATAAAAAGCGAGAATATATTTACAATTTCACCAGATTGCCTATATACACAGGTAAATTAGCGAATACAAAAAACATTGATAATGAACTTATTTAAAACAACTGCGTGATTTTTGCGTTATTGCCCATGGGAGGCCCGCTGCTTAAAGGGAGCCGAATGGAAAGCTTTTCTTGTAATATAACTAATGGACTTATCTATTATCTCTAATCTTACGAACTAATTTATAGATCATGTGTTATAAAGAAGGGGTATTGAATGGTATCTCTTAGTCTTATTTATTTATCTATTTATTTTTGTGAGAGGGGAGGGGGGGGGGCTACATCAACGCAGGCTAACTATTTTTTTTTCATTATAAAAATGTGATTTATCCTTCAAACTTTAAAAACGAAATAAAATAAAAAGATTTTTTTTTATGATATCCATGCATTTTATGAAGTTATTAAAATTTTTGCTACAATGGATATAATGGAACAAATATACAAGTTGAGACAAATAAGAAAAAACCCGGTTTTACAGGTGCATCGGTTGCTCGGACCCCTTTACCATTATGTACTAGGTTTCCGTGGAGTCACCAAGCCAAGCAGATCGTTCAATAGATGTGGTTAATATTAAATCTGCAAGTCTAATTAAATTTGTACATATAAATGGCAGATTTATGGTACGAATAAAAAAGAAATCTGGACAATTTAGAGTTATAGAAAATTGCTGAGGATCGGAGTTCGTTAAGGTGGTTTTGATGGAGGGAGGGTGGGCGTCTATCTCTTTTGCTACATGGAATCATTATGAATTTCTTCACTATTAAAATAACCTTATATTTTTGTTTCAGTTTGTTTATTTCGAAATTACTATTGGTGAGTTAAACTTCAAAACTTACAATATGACAACTGGATACAAATTGAATTCAATCAATGAGTAAGATATGTGTGTGCTTGGGAGGAGGGGGGGGGGGTAGGAACGCGGCTTCAGTGAGGATTCAAACGGATAGTGACTTTCTTTGAAGTATGGAATGTCCGTTTCACTATTTGTTTTTAGTAAAACACAAATAGAAACAAAAAGAAATGATGCTGGAAACAGGAAAAAACATAGAATATTTCGAGTTAATTTATCTACAAGTGAAACAAGCAATTTTCATGGAGCGTTCGATTGTACCTTCTGGTCAGACTGTGAATGCGGTAAATCACTCTCGGGTAAACCCAGGACTACGACTTTTTAAGGACGTCGTTATAACTCAACATGCAGACTGTATAGGCAATGTATATAAAATGATAACTCCAATACAAAAATATACATTGCTCTGATTTTCATACATATACATTAATATACTCTTTATCATAATAGTATAATGCTTTCCTGATAATAGTGCCGTTATTAAGGTCTTCCGTTTTCCAACGGAAGACCTTATTGTTTTCGTTCGGTTTCTTTTTCCCTATTATTATTATTTTTTTTTTTCTTACAAAATTTGTGCAGGCGATTTCTCGGACATGGCTGAACCGATTTTCGTGAAACTTTCAGATCTAATTGATATTAGTCCGAACTTAATATACAATTTTTTATTTTGATGACGTCATTTCCGTTCTTGAGAAAATGACGTTTTAGTGATTTTCAGAGGGTCGGCTTGTCCAGGGATCTCCTCCTAAACGGTAAAAGATATTGAGTTCAAACTTTCAGGGATTTTAGACAAGAGATTGTAGATGTGCAATTTGGCATTCAATTTTGTCAGGCTCAAAAGGCGTTAAAGCTCGCCTGGTTCCGAAAATTGAGACTAAAAAAACGTCGTAATTTTTCATGGTTTTCTTGGTTTATCTCTTTTCTGAAAAATATTTTCTTAACACATGTAATGCAAAAAAAGTTTATATGTACAAGATCTTTCATTTGATATCGAGAAAAAGGGGCTGGCCCCTAAAATTAGGGGTCCAAAGGGCTCTAAAGTCTTTCATCTGTAGCCCTTTACTGAGGGATATTTTGTGAACAGTTATAGAAGCAAATATGTTTATTTTACAGTTATGTATCCAAGCAATGTAATGATTTTATTATGTGTTACGCTATTAGGGGTTTTTAGGGGCCAAAAGTCCAAAATTTTGATTACATATATCTCAGAAGGGAAAAATATTTTGAAATGCAGTATAGAAGAAAAGATGCTCAGAATGATATATTAAATCATATGCATTTTTCAAAATTTTGTTAAACGGCCCCTATAAAGAGTTTAGGGATCGGCCCCTAAAATGTTCTTTCCCATATATCTCAAAAACGGTAACGAATTTCTAAACAGTTGTTGAACAAAATGTGTTCAGATTTAAATGACCTTTTATTTGATATCAAGAAAAAGGGGCTGGCCCCTAAAATTAGGGGTCCAAAGGGCTCTAAAGAATTTATTTGTAGCCCTTTACTGAGGGATATTTTGTGAACAGTTATAGAAACAAATATGTTTATCTCACAGTTATGTATCCAAGCAATGTAATGATTTTATCATGTGTTACGTAATTAGGGGTTTTTAGGGGCCAAAAGTCCAGAATTTTGATCACATATATCTCAGAAAGGAAAAATATTTTGAAATGCAGTATAAAAGAAAGGTGCTCAAAATGATGTATTAAATCATATACAATTTTCAAAATTTCGTTAAACGGTCCCTATAAGAAGTTAAGGGATCAGCCCCTAAAATGTTCTTTCCCATTTATCTCAAAAAAGGTAACGAATTTCTAAACGGTTGTTGAACAAAATGTGTTCAGATTTAAATGACCTTTTATTTGATATCAAAAAGGGGGCTGACCCCTCAAATTAGGGAACTTAAGGGCTCTACAATCTTTCATCTGTAGCTCTTTACTGAGGGAAATTCAATGAAAGGCTATAAAAGCAAATATGTTTGTTTTACAGTTCTGTATCCAAGGAATGTAATGATTTATTCATATGTTATGTAATAATGATATTTTAGGGTCAAGAGTCCATAAACTATAACCAGCTATATCTCAAAAAGTAAAATTTTTTAAAAGCAGTATATAGAAGGATGTATAGTATATACATATATATAGTATATAGAAAAGATGCTCAAATGATGTACTTTACAAAATGCAACATTCAAAATTTGGTTCAGCGGCTCCAATAAGGAGATAAGGGATTGGCCCCTAAAACATTTTTTTGTCAGATATCTGTTGAACGGTGACGAATTTCAAAACATTTGATGAACAAAGCTCTTATCCCTGAAACAAAATAGTATCTGGTCCTTAGAATGTAGACCCTGCTTTTCTATTGTAAATAATGTTTAGCTGTTAAATAGCAAAATCAAGATCGAACATATATATCTCAAATTCTAAAATCGGACGGAAGACCTCCTCGTTGCTCGCAACGAGATCGTGTCTAGTTTTGAATAAAATTACATGTGTCCTCGATTTTGTTTGGACAATCCTCGTATATGTAAATGTAAGCAGTGTAGATTATGTTTTGAAATTTTCGTAAGAATTGTTCTTCACACATGCCGTCAAAAGATTAAAAACAAAATTGACCCCCTCCCCGTAATATTTAATTCGGATTTCTGTCATGCATATTAGACATTATACGTTACAACGATAAAAAAAGCAACTTTAATTTAATTAGGTAATTTTAGTTTAGTACAATGTTTATACTATACAAAGCAAAACATATCAAATCTTCTTTTTTAATTTTAGAAATATTGAAACAATCAAATCATTGAGCATGTGTCACCCCCCTCCCTCCCGCACGCACACACGCACACACACCGCAATGATGAATCGATCGTATTACGCTGTTCAAAATCGCAAAACAAAATCGAACTAATTTTTCTTTTTACAACTAAAAATGTATTACTTATATATAGAACTGTGTTCTAAACAATGACCCCCTTTTTTTGACATCGAATAATGACCGGAACAAATTGACTATGCAGTGCGGAACACCAACACTTCCAAACGCCAGAGAACGCCATTTACACTTTCAAAGATACCTTCTAGTACAAGATTTGGACATCGTATAAAACCTGCAGGTAACAATATATTTATTTATTTATTGTTCTTTAAAGACAAGTATAAATAAACAAATGTATAGAAACAGATAAACCGCATATATATTCATGAAAGCGGGATGGTATTCGCAAGGCATATTCCATCGTAAAACTTGTTTTCTTCACTATTAGTAATTTCATTAGATTATGTAGAGAACCGTAAACGTGTTAACAGTAATGAGCTTTTATTATATTGATTGATGAATCAATTTGATTCTCTCTCTCTCTCTCTCTCTCTCTCTCTCTCTCTCTCTCTCTCTCTCTCTCTCTCTCCACACACACAAACACACAGAACTCGCTTAAAAAACCCACTGGAATCAAGATTGATATTTTATGAAGAAATAAATGCTCTTACGATTGTATTTTTAAGCATTGAATGCTTATTTTTGGATGTCGTCGGTCCTATGACACACCAATGCGGTGCAGACAAATTGAATACCGCGCGCTAGCGCGGTATGATAATTTGTCTGCACCGCATTGGTGTGTCATAGGACCGACGACATCCAAAAATAAGCATCCAATGCTTATATTTATATTCATACTGGTTTTTTTTTGTATGAAATATATGTTTATCGTCGCTGTAAAGCCATTATATACGCTCTCAGTCAGGGATACGAAACATACATGAAATAGCCATATTAGCATGTTATTAAGTACGCTTCCGCGGCTATAATATAGTGCCAGAAACTTTGTAGAGAAAACTCTTTTTAATTTAGGAGTAGATATAATTCGATGTTGATAATTTTTCAAAAGTACATATCCAATTGGTTATATAAGGTTGAACTTTTCATTAAATGTTATTCTTACCGAAATAAATATACTCAAAACACGTGGTGACGTTTGTGCTCATGGCGCATGAATTAGCAAAGTGCATTCATAGGAAATTGAACGTCTCAGAATATTGCGTCTCATTTCCTATGTGAACTTTCTATCAAAACCGCAGGTAGATAGGAAGCTGGATAATAACATTGATATATATGTTTCGTATTTTATACTTGCTTTAGAATAATTGATCATTGCAACAAGTATTCCAATAAATAATCCACTAATGCGGGTCGTTACCATCCATTTATTTAAGGTAGTCCTATCCTTGGCACTTAATGGGATCAATCATTAAAAGATTAGTTTTAAATGATAGACATACATTCTAGCAATACATATACATAGGACAATATGTATGTTTACATGCTAGTTTGTTTTCTATCACCTCTCCCCTTGCAACAATTATTGACAATAATGAAATTTGCCAGACGTCCGTTTTTAAATAATTACAAATTTTAGGAAAATTAGAACTGGACATACAAAATAGAGTATAAACATTTATGTAATCCATATCTCATCAATAATTTTGCGCAAATTGTTGTAAGTAAATTTAAGTATGCCTTATGGACCTGATGTATCAAAAAAAAAAAATTAAAAAATGAGATGTATGCATCGTGTTTGGTCATTTTTTTTACTATTTTATGGACTTAAACTTAAATTTTTGTCTATAGATTGACATCTTAGAAACAAGATTTGCTAGAATAAATCATATGTTGACAGATTACTTTTCACGCTATACATGTAAGCTCTAAACCAAGTAGACCCTGACGAAAAAAAAATCCGTAAAAATCACATTTTTATACAGTTTTCTGCTTAGATCTGTCAACAATGTTAGATTTCATTTAAACATTAATTAATTGACGATGGATTAAATTCGAAATAGCTTCTGTCTCTAAATTTAAACCGGTTTTAGTAAAAGAAAAAAAAATTCGGGGGGGGGGGGGGGGCATCATAACAAAGTTCTAAGATATAAGCATAACTGAGACCCTGGTTAATCAGAAACTTCGTTTTTCATTTTACTTTAACAGAATCGAGTTTCTCAACATGAATCATTTCTATCTCTCATAGAATATATATATTACCGTTCTAATTGCTTATTATTGCCTTTGTTTACAAGAGCGATGTAAAGCAAAATCAATACCGGGAATCTAAAACGCTATGTAAATGTCGAAACAATATTATGACGTAGTGCGATACTCGGGCTACTTTAAGGTTTCTAACATAGATGATACATTCCATGCCTTAGTAACCACAAATGTTAGTTGGAACAAAGCGTCTAGCGTATTCGCTAACGGCTTAAAAAGCGAAAGATTTATATTTCCGGTTTTGCATATGCTGTTAACCAACATTTATTTGCGTGCGAGAAATTTTCGCGAAGTAATAAGAGCCTCGTCGTCGCGAATATTTCTCGCTAAAAACCAGTTGTTTTTGTATGGTTGTTACATGTATAACAACGGGTTCTTGATAAGGCTTGGTAGCGAACATTAGTCGTCGCAAACCAGTTTATCTAAAGTTAATCGCGAAATAAAGCAGACACGAATAAAATTTGGTTTACAGTATATATGATCATAACTTGATCTAATGGTTCGGATCATGTGAAATAGCAAGGGGTGAATCAGCAGATCAAACAAGAAGCGAAGCGAAGTTACATGTATTACATTATACCACCGCTCTGAACCTAATGACGTGGTACCCAATAAATCAATTTTGCTTGTTAGACCGTTTTCAATATATACTTTGAATTAAATTGTTTTCAATAAGTATGATGGTTTGTTTTGTTTTGTATTTTACCTTGCGGAAAGGTATCTAATGAATTTATTATCAAAGGGGATCATGTTCCAAAGAATCAGATCACGTCTCGTTGCAAGGCGCGAATCATTAAATCAAACTCGACGCTACGGGTTACTTCTTATCTGATGATCCGCGTCTGGCAACTCCATGTAATCTGACCCTTTGATCAAGTTACTGTAGTAAAAATATAGCTAACACTCACATTCATGTACGTTATTTCATTTGATATGTCAATCACAAAGTAATTTATTTCTTCATGTTAAAAAAAAAATTGCATATAGACAATAAGTCCTTTTGCTAGACATAAAATACACATAACTGTTACTAGAAATAAAAAAAAAAATGGTCATTAAAATGTGTTTGGCAGGAAAAAACAAGGAATTGCCTTTGTCATAATATTAGTTCTTTAATGTTTTTGTCTATAACATTACTATCAAGCATTAGTGGTTGTGTAATAATCTTTGATTTTTTTTTATTTGACAGAACTCTTACAGAGTATGCCATGGACAAGAAAACTCGATCTATACGTCCGTTTTCAAGAGAAAGATATAATACCATTCTATCACTTATAAACAAATCATTTAATGTGGCAGTCAAAGAACGATCCTTAGAACAGAAAAGAGCTGTCCTTCAGTTCTATCGTGCTAAATCTGACTTTTCTGTTAGGAGGGACGTTTTACATTTCCGAGGCAAGAGAGTCTTATTAAAAGATGATTTGCAAAATATTGTTAAAAACAAATTCAATGATGCTCAAGGCAGTGGCGCTAGAGCGCTCAACCATCGGATTCAAAAAGAGTTCACTGGAATAAGTGAACATCGTATCCAAAGTGAATTAGCGAAAAGCAAAATATATGCACGACAGTATGCTAAGTTCACCAACAAGCCCCCACTTAAATCAATCATTTCAAAAAATATCGGTGACCGATGGCAAATCGATCTCATAAATATGAGATCAGAACCAGTCCAATGCCATGGGCAGACATACCAGTACATTCTATCTGTCATTGATGTATTTTCCCGGTTTTTGATTTGTCGACCTTTGCAAAACAAATCAAGCAAACTCGTATGCAAAACAATGAATGATGTCTTTTTAGAATATGGAACTCCAAAAGTTCTTCAATGTGACAATGGGACTGAATTTAAAGGATCCTTTGACTCACTGTTATTAAAAAAGGGAGTTAAGAAAATTACTAGTCGCCCTTATCACCCAGAATCACAAGGAAAGTGCGAAAGGTCTCATAGAACGTTAAGAAGAAAACTTGGATTTCTCAAAATCTCGACAAAAGGTTCAAATTGGGTAACAGATCTGCCAACAGTCGTGCATTCTATGAACACAACAGCAATGGAAGTTCTCAATTATCAGACGCCGTTTGAAATATACTTTGGCCGACAGCACAAAAAACACAAAGCTACTCCAAACATTTCATTATTGAAACAACGGGTGAGAAACTCGACGGCAAGATGCGCAAACAGAATGCAACGATATAGAATGAAAGCGTCACTACCATCAATGTATGAGATTGGAGAAAAGGTTCTGATTCGCTTCCCCACAGGCAAATCAAGGATTCCAAGACGCAGATATATTTTGTCCGGAAGGATAGTAGAAAGGAGGCTAAGATCTCATAAATACCTTGTTAAGTTTCAAGATCCAAGGTCGAGTTCTTCTAGAACAGAATGGGTAGGGGTTGAAAATATCACAAGTGAGACAATACAGAAAGAGAAGTTCAGAAAAATGCATACGATGAACAATGAACACAGAAAGAAATATCTTATTCCTTTCTCTTATACAGACAGATTGGAAGGCCTAGATTTAATAGAAAACGATTCAGTCACACTTTTGTTTGATCCTAAGGGAGATGGTAACTGCCAATTTGAGGCAGTAGTTCATCAACTATCAATGATTGGCATTTTTAGAACAGCTTCTAGTCTCCGCACAAGTGCTGTGGATCATTTAAAGAAGCATGGCGAGTTCTATAGATCGTTCGTCTGTCAAGATTTTGCAGAATATATTCAAAAAATGTCACAAAACGGAGAGTATGGTGATAATCTTACTTTGCAGGCATTAGCTCGAGAGCTAAATCTGCAATTTTTGATTATATCTGCAAATGGCTTAATGCATTGCAAAATTATTTCTAATGATGGAAAATTTGATGAAGGGTTAAACGTGCTTTGTCTTGGATATTTCCCAGAGGGTCAGGGTGAACACTATGTCAGCATTGACATACATCCTCAAACAAAAGAGTACATCATAGAAAATATTGAAACACACAATGAAAACGAACTACAGAATGGTCGTGTAGACGAGTTGATGAGCGAAAACAGTTTTCAGCAGAAGGAAAATGACACGTTTTCAGCCTGTAACATTTCTGTTAACGAGGATAGGTCTTCTCCTATAGAGTAAGGTGAGAGCTGTGACAATGATGTTGGTCACATAGAAGAAGAAACACCTTTAACCAGTAATTGCATCCCCTCTTCCGTTGACGAATGCAGTAAAGAATTTCTACTTGACCCCAACAGTCCACCGCCTGTTTTGGATGAATACAAAAGTCCTTTTCCAAGAGAGTCAGATGAGAGTTGTGACAATGATGTTGGTGACATATAAGAAGAAACACCTTTAACCAGTAATTGTATCCCCTCTTCCGTTGACGAATGCAGTAAAGAATTTCTACTTGACCCCAACAGTCCACCGCCTGTTTTGGATGAATACAAAAGTCCTTTTACGAGAGAGTCAGATGAGAGCTGTGACAATGATGTTGGTGATATAGAAGAAGAAAAAAATTTAACCAGTAATTGTATCCCCTCTACTGTTGACGAATGCAGTAAAGATTTTCTACTTGACCCCAACAGTCCACCAAATGTTTCGGATGAATACAATAGTCCCCATCCTAGAGAGTCAGATGAAAGCTGTGACAATGCTGTTGACGGACTGGAAAAAGAAACACCCTCAACATGTAAAAGGCCACCCACTACTGTTGTCAAATGCAACGAGAACATGCTCCCTGGTGTAAACAATCAGCGCCATGTCTCAGACAATGAAACGTGTCCAAGTACTTCTTCCAAGAAATCAAACAAGGAAACCAATAACAGCCATATCCACGGCGCGTCTATCGAATTGCCGAAAGAAATATGGTGGAAAATACTTCACATTGTTTTGGATAGGGAACCTAGTTATAGGTTTCGTCTTAGGAATGTTAACACATTATTCCGTACCATCATTGACGACACACCATGTCCAATGGTGTACATTTCTCCAAATGTTTTGCATTCTGTCCCTTCACCTGTAAGTGTGCGTCGAATAATAAGACTTGTAGGTTCTGGAAGCGGACTTGTTTTAGAGTTAAAAAGAGTTATTGCTTCCCCATTTTGGCACCATGCGTGGCTTAACCTTTGAGAGGTTGACAATCGATGGTTTGAGGTTCAAGACATTAAATACAGAAACAGGGCATGTTGACACTACCGGTAGTAAAGTAAAAACCAAAATATGAAAAAAAGAAATAAGTTTACATGTACCCAGCTTCCAGACAGTAGCTGTAGACATTTCCAATTTTGTAACGAATATTTTAAACAAGATATTCAAAGAACAAACTTGGGGGTCATATATAATAAAACTTTTCATCAATATCATGCTAGTTCATGAGTCTTAATAAACACTGATGCTCATTAATGCCCTGCGTGTGCTATTTTTTTAGGCCATATCAAAGCAATGATAAGATGTTTAAACATTATTTAAAAGCCAGTTTATCAAATAACTTGAACAACATTTAATCTTTTAAGTTTTTGTTTCAGAATATATTTCACATTTTGTCTGTTTTTAATTTCTCTTGATTAAAATGAGTTTGATTCAGTTTATTTTCTGTTGTTTTATACTTATTGATGTTTTTTTATCTATCTAAATATCTATCTATCTATCTATCTATCTATCTATCTATCTATCTATCTATCTATCTATCTATCTATCTATCTATCTATCTATCTATTCATCGTCCATTCATCATTTTATCTATCCGTTCATCAATCCATCTACCATTGCATCGATCCATTTATCTATCTATTTGTGTCTGATATATCGATTCTCTCTCTCCATCTCACCTCTCTCTCTCTATATATACAGTATATATATATATATATATATATATATATATATATATATATATATATATATATATATATATATATATATATATATATATATTCTATCTACCACTTAATGTACTTAATGTACAATTGGTGAGCCAATTGATAAAAAGATAAAGATGTTTTTACATTCTTTATTACAATTTTGTATCATTAAAGGGTGCGACTGCAACGCTTAATGATATAAAGTTTGTATCATTAGCGGTTGAGGATGTCGATATTTGCTTGTTTCATTAAGCGTTAGGGCTGCTGTGCAATTGTGACGCTTAATGATACAATTATATCATTAAGCGGCGATTTATCATTAACAGTTGAAGATGTCAACTGTTAATGCAAGAATTTATGGCATTAAGCGTTGCAATTGCAACGCTTAATGCTATTTATAGCATTAAGCGGCGTTGTATCATTAACGGTTGTTACACACGTACATGTATATATATTATTAAGAAATTATTGATGTAGTTTACATTATATATATATATATATATATATATATATATATATATATATATATATATATATATATATATATATATATATATATATATATATATATATATATATATATATATATATCTGTGTGTGTGTATTAGTTTGTGTTTTGTTCTATACTATTTATGTTCATGACTGTAGTATGGCTTAGTCTTATCTGAAATTACATCAAAAAATTGTCAAATATATGACTTGAAACCCCACCCCCAAACAAACTCAAATATTGACTGTGCCCCCCCCCCCCCCCCTTACCCCTGGAAAATTGTCTCGATCCGAGCATGTATTCCTCCTCAAACTATAGATAAAATAAAATTAAAAAACTTGCATTTATTTATGCTTAAAATGAAAATGACCTTACATTTACCCTTTTTTTCATTGCCAAATGATCTATTAAAATCAAAATATAATTTGGGGTCCTAAAATTTTATAAACTGGTAAACAAATTATTCTTACAAAAAGAATCACATTACACCGTGCATAATTGGCAAATGATCTATTGAGATATGATCAGAAGTCATATTTCTACATTAGAATCAATAACTAATATTCATCGACAAGTTAAAATTAATAACAATTAATAATTCAAATTATAAATATTTATACTCCACATCCACACACCCCTCCCCAATCAAACCTGGTTTTAAAGATTCAGTCTTTTTACATTCTTACATGTGTACAGTAGCAAATTTTAAATCATTTCTTGATTGCTTTTTCTCTCCTAATGACATTGACATTTTTGAAATTGTTAAATTTATTTTTTGAGATTTATAAACAAAATGTTTTATGCATGTGTATTCGCTTAATTTGGGCAATTGTAAAGTTTCCTAAACAAAGCAGTGTTCTTATTAGGCTAAGGATTACCTACATGGATCAAACACTACATATCAATAATATAAAATACTTTATTATTTCTAGTTCTAGAATGTGATGATCAGGGTGTCTCTGAGTTGGCATAACCTATATACAATTTGATGTGCAATAACACAAAGATCTCAAAAGTTATCAAAATATACAGTGTATCACCATTTCCTATTTCATTAGACGCAAAATTAAAATGTCATTCCCGAAAATATCAATCGATAGCTCGTATACATGTGTTTAAAAATAGTTCAAAATTATTTTTAAATCGATCTCAGACCACTCTTGGGTGCATGATACCTGCCCTCAAATTTATCATCAATTATTAATTTTATTACAAATTATACAACACGTATAGTTGTTGCACACTTTTTAAAGTCATTTGCGTCTGGTTTTCAAATTATTTTTAACTTTTGTAATGATTTTATTCCAGGTGTATCCTGTGCTTTCTATTAAATTATGAAAGATATGAGTTTGTATAAGTTCTATACTCAATCATTTTCACGCGATGCCTCTAATTTTACTATACATCTAACACCTTTTTTAATGATTTAAGCATTCTTTTTTCAGTACTGCGTGATTTTATTTATTTTATTTTGTTTTGTACTTTTATTGAGCTACTTTATGAACAAAATAGAAATGTTTAGTAACTGCTTAGGACATGTTGTTCATCACCATGAAATAAATTATTTCCTTTACACACTTTATAAAAACTGCACAATTTCGTTATACAATGTAATTATATTATGTTTTATTCCTAAATCATTTTTTCTTATATCAGGCGTGAAGTACGTTTCATTTTATATCATTAGCCTTTGGATGTCAAATCTACTAGGAGGAACACGTGTTTCTAAAACGAGTGTCTTTCCCTATTGCTTGATATTTAATCATAATGCAACAAATGAAATACATCAAAATTCTAGAAATTTAGGGCACCAATGGAAAGACTGTATCTTACGGATCAAAAATGCCGACTCGGAGAAAAGAAAGCTGTCATTCTTATTCTTAGCCCCCAAAAAATGTTACACAAGGAGAAAACATATTAATTTTCGAATTTTATTTACTTTATAACATATGATCGACAAAGATAATTTTTGTCAATGATCGCCGTAAGCATTGTATTTGCATCCGTAGAATTGTCAAGGTACTTTATTCAAACGAATTGAGAATCAATAATATGTCAAGATAATTGCATATCAGTAATAATATGCACCATTTCACAATATAATTCACACCCTTTGTGTTCTTGAAAAATATTTAAAAATACTCTTTGTAAAAATGTAATCTCCCCATTGTTGCACAAATACTAGATATGCCTCTTGGGATTCTTTTTGATATTGATATTGATTTTTTTAGACAGTTCTTTAAATATTGGTTTTCCCCGTCGTTCTTAATTTGAAAATGCTTGTTCAATATGCATGTAATGCCATTGCTGTAAACTATTAATATGTTTGCCATTCAAGATCTCCACAGATTGGCGATATGCTTTGTATTTACATGAAGTTTAATTTATTTATTTGACGTTCACAAAATACTCGTGATAGTGGATGTGATGGGTCAAACCCTTTAACCAACGAAGGCAAAACTTGTATGAAGATGTAATGTGTAAATGAGTATAGTTCTAGAAACTATACACGATACTCGACAGTGAATGTACACTTAGTAGAGATCAATTTACAATTGCTTTTGAAAATCGCCCCATCTTTTTTTATCAATATTTTTTTCAACCATTATAATTTTTAAAATAAAGGGGAAAAAATGAGTAATTAAAATAGCTTACCTTGCTATCAGCTTTTCATTGCATTGATTTTTTATGCTTGAGTTTTTTATACACACTGAAGATAGCCATATAGGACGGTAAATTATGTCAAATTTTAAACAGCAATCAAAGCTAAGCCTAATTAATTTTTACTATATTCTTATTTCTTCGAATTTTGCTATGAAAATCTTGTTTGTGCTAGGTTTGATTTAAGAAAAAAACTAGAACTGAATGATAAAAAATCATTTTCAGATCTTTAAGTTTGATGATCATAAGTTTTTATATCTTGATAGTTTATAAACGAATTTTGTATTTTCTCTTTAATTGTTGAATGTATAAATATTTTCAATTTTGGATATACATTGTAATAATTAATGAGATTACGAAAGTGAACGAAAGTGAAAGTACAGTTCTTAAAAGATACACGTGTACACGGTATGCACATTTATCTTTGCTTTCTTGTTACAGTGGTAGCAACGTTATTGTTGACAAACGACACGCACGATTCTGATACACGAACGATCACGCACGATACACGAACGATCACGCACGATACACGGACGATCACTAACTTATTGAATCTTCACGATACACGAACAAAAACGATAAAACACGCAACCGAACGATTCTACACCATTAAACACGCAAAATTAAAATTAATTTTTAAGATTAGAATTAAGGAAACGTATTACTTTAATTTGTATTGCTTTATGTTTGTGTGTTATTGAAAAGCGGCATGTAACTTTAGTGATGCACTGTTTTGTATTTTACGAGTTAACACTTTTACACATCCATACACAAATCTAAAGGATTCACACACAAATTAATATTTTGTCTCCATAACAAATATTAACTTCAATCATAAGTTAAAGAAAATTACGTGTAATTGAAATGAAGATAATGCATAAACTACACGAAATTATTTACATACGAGTTGACTGTTTATGTAATTTAATTCTCTTACGTACGATTTAATTATGTGTGATACAGGTAAATTTGTTACCTTGTTCCATATAATTTCGATTTTTCACATCCAATATTTTCATAATGTACAGTACTGTAAATAATTGACTTATATCTATTTATTCTAAATTTTAAAGCGTCTAAATAAATTTTATTTCAAACAAATTTGTATACAATCTACTAGATAATAATGCGTATCGTATTTTAATTTGAAAGAAAAACGTTGGGAATAATCGTTTAGTTAAAACGGGGAATTGGTAAGCTTAGCCGCTTTCATTCAACGTGTCGCTTTTAAAATTAAGCAAAACTAACTCGACCGAACAAAGGATTGAATGAGCTATAGAAATAAAAAAAAATGTATTTAAGGACAAAAGAGAGATGGAATGTTAACAACTGTCAATGTTTTTATATAATAAAAAGTTTTAAATTCACATAGTTTTACAAAAACGACTAGTCTTTGTTTTAAGAATAAATCCTGGCATTCCGTAAAAAAAGTTACAAAACGAAAAAACCGCACGATCACGCACGAACACGCACGGTAAAAAACGCAAACCAATTTTCCTGATACACGCACGATCCCGCACGTTGCACGAACGATCACCCACGTTACACGAACGATTTAACACGATTGGCTTGTCAACAATAACGTTGTTACCACTATATAATTTTTGGTAAATATTTCTGAAACGAGTGCCTTTTCCTATTGTTTGATAATTGATTATAATGCAAGAAATAAAATACATCAAAACTCTAGAAATTTACATTTCTTGAACGAAAAAAACTTATGATTTTTAATATACGTTTGTAATGTCTTTATCAAAACTTTGCAATTCTCAGCCATACGCTTGAGTTATGCATAAAAGTAGATCCAAAGTACTCTTCCAATGGAGTGCATTGTACATTGTCATAAAAGCATCCGGATGCGGCCACTACTTACTGGTCACAGTGGTGTTGTGTAATGGACTTGAGAACATTTACATTGAACGTCTTAAAGGCGATATGCTCCGCGCGTTTAGGGTCCTTATAATTATATTAAGTGACCAACCATATTACATGTATATGCAAATTATTGTCCTTCAAATTCAGCGATGTAGAATGTATGGCAGTCTTTTTTTAGGTCAATTTGAGGAAAACCTTCTGTTGTACATATCATAATTTGGGTGATATGCTACACAGATTATAATAAAATCGAATATACCATTAAACATCTGACAGGTACTACAAACACTTCATTTAACGTTATATCTCCTCTAAACTTTTATTACAAGAGATTTCACCTTTATCTGCGCTAATTGTATTCATAAAGTTGATATCACAAGAAGAACTCAATATGTTAAAAAAATTCTTATAGTTATGTGTTAGTGTAAATTCATATCATGCTGATCTTTGCAAAAGAAAATTTGCAAGCAACAAAGAAAAATATAAATGCACAAACATGTTTGAAAGTCACATTTGGTAATCTACGTTACATGTTCTTCAACTTTGATCCTCCGATTCCTGTATGTTCTATCATAGATTACAATCAATAGCTGGTAGTTGTGTTACCCATAAACTATGTCAGGAACAGATTTTGCATCCGATTTGGGCAGTAAATTACTAATTGTTATCGTTTCATCACAAATTCTCTGTTCAAGAAAACATAATTATGTCTGCATATAGTATTCCAAACCTTATATGTACTGAAAGTAATATGTAGTTACAGCCGACAAACTTTTAGCACTTTTTGATTTTAAACATTATTAATCAAAATATTTTACTCTTATTCTTTCAATATTTCTATCAATCATAAAATTAAATGGGGTGAACAATGCTTTGTTAAATAGTTTTGATCATGATTACGGCGAACACTTTGTTTTTACCTAAATTAGTTAATAAACTGGTATAAGAAACTCAGTGTGAAGGGCCTCAGAAGGATTGTGGACTTCGAGACAAATGCATTAAAATGTATGGATAAAATGTTTTCTTTTTCAATACAAATATGTTTTTTAAAAGAAGATAGGAAAACAAATATAAAAGCAAACTTTGAGCGCTTGAATTACACAATGAGAAACGGAAAGGACAAGCATGATTTCACATTTAATCATTGATGCAAAATATATCGATGTTTTAAACCCACTAATCATTAACTGTTGATGCACCTCATATTCATGAAATCCTTATATGCCAACAAATAATTTGACATGCATCGCAAAAGGTTTTTTTTTTGCTATTTATAATATGTTTTCTAGTGTTTACATGTAATATCCCCTTTACTCGAGAAATACTAAATGCAGTATATAAGCCCTTCAGCGAATCTATACATTACCTTGTTGTACAGAGCCACTTCATTATGATGTTATATACAGTGTACATCTTTACAAATGTATCTTCTGATACATGTACATGCCAGGTAAAAAAAATGAAAAAAATAGTCTCAGGATATTATCATAAAAAAGAACAAAAAGAAAGAAAAAACATATTGAAAGCGGAATACTTTAATAATCAATTTCACGTTTCACACTTGTTTGCACTACCGTAAGACTTGGCGGAACCGTTTGCATATATCGAAGGCGGAAAAAATCTTGCAAATATAACCCTTGAAGGCTTTATACAGTGTCAACAGTTTGGTTTTTTGTCGTAATTATCCATCACAAGAGGAAAAAAACATAAATTATTAGTTATTAACCTTTTATCCCTAATAATCGCTGATAACAAAGACCGAGTGCAGTACAAAGGCTTAAGTAGAAATGCAATGTATCTCATATATGTGATGACAAAATCTGGATGTGTGGTCAGAACAGCATCATAAGGTCAGACAGGACATGCTTGTACCTCCTTTATTGTCAATTTTTTGCATTTTTCTGCAATTTTCATGCTATGGTAAAGAAATTTCAAAATATTCGAACTCCATAGCCTAGTAATACACCTTTGGTGTTTGTGTACATGTTTAAATGCAAATATAGATAAAAAATAAATTTTCATGGAAGTTTATCTATAATTAAAAAACGTAGCCTGTCTCATCTAGTCTCGTCTCATGTGTCCTTAAAGCATAGAAATATGCAGGGAGAACTACTGAATTTAATCAAAACCCATTCAAACAACATGCAACATTACACCAACGTGATGATAAATGGCGTTTTTGTAATACTGACATTGATAAAACTTTGGCCAAAAGTGAACATTTTTAGGAGGCCGAATTGGGGGGGTTTTTTTGTGTGAAAAAACTACAATAACAAAACTTTTTAATTTTTAGCCATATGTAAATTACACCAACGTTAATTTATTTGCAAAATTTCACAAAAATCGACCGTCTGGTTCTTTTTAGGGGTCATCTCAAAGTACAGGTACATTTACTCTAGGAATATATAGGAATGTATGATATTTTGCAATTCGAATTAAATAAAAAAAACAATAGCTTTTTTTCTCAAATTGCAATATATGATGAGTAACATTATTTTTATTTTTGGTGTCTCTGCTTGTGATTTCGAAATCCAGTATATCTTTGTTTTTTGGTTTTTTTTTCATTCATTTTAAAATACCATTGATTAGACAGTGTTTTAATTTCTTGGACAGTATAACTATGACGTGACCAAATGGTGTAATCTATAATGTTTTATTTGTTGAATTGGTGAAATGTGGTGGATTTTGTCAGAGCGGTGTGGACTTTCTAGTATGGAGGTTTACTACTAATACATCTAAAAGGTGTTGAAAAAGATACTGAGAACTATGAATATTTTATAAATCGATTTCAACTTGAAGTGTAAGGTATTTATTTAGGTATGGAATAATCTAATATCAATATAATATATTAAGTGGTTATTATAAAGAAATCAAGTAAGAAAAAAAAATATTTCCATGTTTTTTTCACATGCAAAATAAAACTCCTCTGGTAGTTTTTGTCTGTTCTGACATTTCACTAAACATTTAAAACTTCTACTATGTCGTTACTTTTGGATACGCAACGATTGAGGTATATAGTTAAAGGTCTTTAAAAAATATATATGACAGCGATTTGAACTGTTAAACCAATTTGCCGTTCTCCCTATCACCTAAAATATATATGTGGTATAAACCGACAAAAAGTGCCTTTATTTTTGACAATGATTCTCGGTTTTTGCTTATGGTATTTCTTATAATCGTCACTATTATTGTAACATGAAAGATCTAAATGTTTTC
Organism: Magallana gigas; assembly: GCF_902806645.1. Lineage (NCBI taxonomy): Eukaryota > Metazoa > Mollusca > Bivalvia > Ostreida > Ostreidae > Magallana > Magallana gigas. Next base: position 18,277,973 of record NC_047566.1, read on the forward strand.
AAAGACAACATGTAACAATTATCTAATTAACAATAGAAACAAATGATATACGAAATAGTATATTTCATTGCACTTTTATTTTTTAACGCAAAAAATGTACTAGAATTTTATTCCAGAGAAATTGCACCAATTTGCACCATAAACATACTGTCCATAGTTGCGGTGGGTTCGAATCCATACTTTATCACCTTTCTTCATTTTGATGTTAGCATGTGAAGATGACATAGGGTATCCTCCACGTCCTCTTCCATCATTATGATTATATGCAATAGGTTGACTATTCCGCACAATTTCAGTGAAAAAATATTTTCCTCCTATTGTTAATGTTGTCCAAGTGAAGGAATAGATTCCTTCGAATGGTGCTATAAATATCCCAGTAGTCTTGTCGTAAGCTTTTCCTTCGTTTAATGAAACTTTATCAAAGATAACAGTTTCTTGGTTTTTCATATTTTCCCGGGTATTTGTGATTGAAGATTGAAACGCAACTGTATCTGTTTTATCTGTATTAAATTACAAATAAAAAATAAAAAATAAATGAATTAATTTTGAATTGAGAAATTACAAAATTTTGCAGGTATTGTTAAAAGAAAGTAATAATAATTATTAAAATCGCTGATTCCTTGTCATAATTAACCTTTTTAAATTAAACTAAATGTTTAAATTTTTGTTGTTGTTATTTTGTCGGCTGTCGAAAATCAACAAATATAAGTTGAAATAATTTGATAATGAATATTCTAGCATGCATTTATCATGTATTTGTATCTTACCTTTGCAACCCAAATTTTTATAACCAAGTCCATTACATATCGCCTTATAATTGTTATATCTAGATACCACTTGTTGGGGCGTTTCATTGGCAGTTCCTCCCACAATAAAAAGAACACTCAACAACAAAAGGTGGACGCTGAAAAATGATATCAACAGAGTAATTTTCAAAACACATGAGTACATTTTTATATGGATAAGAGAGAGAGAGAGAGAAAGAGAGAGAGAAAGAAAAAGGGAGAGAGAGAGAGAGAGAGAGAGAGAGAGAGAGAGAGAACTACCTTTTTGTCATTTTTGTCTGAAATATCACATGCAAGCTTTGGCCTAAAATATGTTTTAAACTCATTTATATAAAAACACTGTCATCACGGTCAAAGTGTCGTATTACATGTTGCTCACGATATACAATCATTTGTCTCGTTTTCAAACTGGCAATTAGCAATTTACACATATCAGGTCTCATAACACAAAACACATATAAATATTCTAGAAATAGTTGTCTGGAAACCAAAATTAAAAATGTTTTCTGATTGAAACTATTTTAAATATGTAATATCAATGTAAGTCCTCGACGAAGGTGAACAGGTACATACTTATAATAGGTTTATTTAAACATTCAATTTTGGTCTTGCCATGTATTATAACGAGTAAAAATGCTCACACTTTTGGCTATCTTGCATTCGTATGCTCAATGTGTTTTAATTAAATGTCCCAAAGCAAACATATTAACTAAGACATGCATGCACTCAATAATGATTTAGTCTACGCTATGTAAAAATTACATGTTTATTCATGTATGTTCACACACTTGCATTGTAAATATGGCTTTTTACAGCATTGAAAAAAGTCATATCGACCCATATTTTGTCGTTTATATTAACCATCGAACATTCTTCATCTGACTCAGAGCAAGTTTTACAGTGTGGAAAATATAAAGATTAAATTCTAAAATGTTGCCACACATGTACACCTACAAGTCAAGACAGCACCTTCTCATCCTTAAAGTAAAGTTAAATTAGACTTCATACAACTTTTTTGTTTTTATGAAAACTCTTAAATTAAACATTTTTATACAGTAAGTGTAATTACAAAAAAAAAAAAAACTATTTTGCGTAAAGGGCAAATAACTGATACTATTGAATAATTATTTGTGCAGAAGAATATCTATTTTGTTCGTATAACTTTGTTGCATGCGAATAAAAGTATGGATTTTTTTTAAAATGCGTTTTCTATCAGGTAATAGACTTTTAGTTTGAACCATTATAATAAATATCGATGAAAATATTTTTCAGGCTCTGATACAATATTATATACACTCATTTTACAAGAGCGCAAGCATTAAATATCACATGATAAAATGTAAGACTTAGGAGCTGTTTGATTATTAAATTTTTGTTTTGTTTTTATTAAACAAAGTTCTCTTAAAAAGAGTTTTTTTTTTATAGTCTTGCATTGGTTTTTTCCCGTTGCCCTGACCCGGGAAAATGTTTGTCCCATATAATACCATAGATGTTAACTATTGATTAGTTTGCCCTTAAAATATATCAACAGATTGTCGATATGCGTTGTGATTACACGATATTTGCTCTATTTTTTCAACGATCAAACAAAACCTGTGTTAGAAAATTTGATGGGTAAAACACGTGTACCAACGAAAAAGAAATTGGCATAAAGACGTATCATGTAAATAGGGTATAATTCTTTATACTTAAGCACGTAACATGTACTTACGTATTGAATGCACACTATTTATAAGTTAATTAAGGTCTTTCGTTTAAAACGGAAGACCTTACTTGTATTGCTTTGTTTCTTTGTCCATTATTACCTCTCTTTTTTTGCTTACGTATTTTTGTGCAGGCGATATCTCAGCCATGGCTTGATCGATTTTCACGAAACTTTCAGATCCGATAGATAATCATTCGAACTAAAAACATGTTTTTTTATTTTGATGACTCACTTCCGTTTTCTAGTTTCTAACGTATAAACGATTTTTAAAAGGCCACCCTGTCCTGGAAACTCCTCTAAAACCATAAAAGCTATCAAGTTCCAATTTTAAGGGATTATAGACAACAGATTGTAGATGGGTCATTAGGCATGTATATTTGCCTGGCTTAAAAGGCATTAAAGCTCGCCTGGACCTGAAAATTAAGAATAAAAAAGGATTGCTTTTCCGTGGGTTCTTTGTTTATCTCTTTTCTTAAAAATATTTGTTAAAACATGTAATGCAAATAAAGTTTTTTTTTTACAAGAGCGTTCGTATGATGAGAGAAAAAAGGACTGACCCCTCAAATTAGGGGCTTAGAGGGTTTTAAAGTCTTTAATTATTAGCACTTTACTGGGAAATATTTTATCATATGTTATAGTAGCGAAACTGTTTATCTCACATTCATTTAACTATAGACTATACACATTTTCTCATATGCTACGCAATCAGGGAATTTAAGGACCAGAAGTCGAAAACTTTGATGACTTATATCTCAAAAAGGACAATTATTTTGAAAAGCAATATAGCATAAAAGATGCTTAAAATGATGTTTTAAACAATATTTAACCATTAAAATTTCCATATGTGGCCCCAATAAGGAGATAAGGGGTCGGCCCCTTAAACATTTTTTCCCAAATAGCTCAATAGGGTATATCCCTCTAACTATTTTTAGAATCGGTAGGACAACAAAGTAGTGCCTTTAAGCAAAATAGTTCCTATACTTGCAGAGTGTATATACATTTATTGGGACATTTTAAATCAGAATGCTTGACATATGTCAGAAATTAAAGAGGATTGTCAATTTCAAAAACAAGTGTCAAAATTGAATTATCATTTGAAGAAAAGAATTGAAATTGTTTGATGTACACCCTTTCCAAAACTGAGAATTTCCCTACTTTTACTTTCATTTTCAGAGTTTTTCAATACAGACGCATTTTGCCGGAAAACGAATCTGACTTCAAACCACGAAATTTTAACAGGAAAGAGACAATTTGATGAGCTTTCATGCAAGAGGTCCCTCGTTGCTGAACGAAAATTAGGGCCGGAGGTATGAACCATAACGTTAACATTACCGCCTATGGAAAATGCATTAGTGGACTATAACCATATTGAGCTCCATGCTGGTAAGGCATATTTCTTGTTTATTTGCAATTATTATGATAAACGTGCATTTTTTTGGTACATCTTCTTTTTTCTGTGCATAAACTAAATTTCCAACAAGTTCAACAAGTTTAATCATCTTATTAACACATCTTCCAAGAAAATATCCAACACAACACCCCCCCCCCCCTCGGGATTTTCAAAAAACCAATTTAAATTAAAGGAATTGTGATTTTAACTTGAATGTAATTTATTTTGAGTTTTTACATAAAAAACTGAAAATGTATGTGTGTTTCTAATTATATATGAGTTTAGAAGACATTTTTATAAATTTTGAGACCAAATATCACTTCGGGTTTTTAGTGCGATCATTTCAAGAGAGCAAAAGTGAAAGTAGAAAAGCAGAAAGTTTTCGGTGAGGAAAAATACTTCATTCTATCAGTGTCCAGCTATTTAAGATTAGTTTGCATTGTACGGGAATTGTATTAGTGTCCTGTAGGTTCCAGTTCTATATTTATCACAGGATGAATGACCAACTTTAAGTCCTCCTTAAAGATAGCTTAAAGGTGTTTAAAGGTAGCTTAAAGACGATCTTTAAGCAACCTTTAAGCTACCTTTAAGCTATAAGTATTGCTTAAAGGTGGCTTAAAGAAAGCGTAAAGATGGCTTAAAGGCAGCTTAAAGACTATCTTTAAGCCACCTTTAAGCCACCTTTAAGGACAACTTATAGGTCCTTAATGTCCGAACTTCTTTAAGCCACCTTTAAGCCACCTTTAAGCTACCTTTAAGCCACCTTTAAGCCATTAAAAAAAATTTAATTCAATATTGTGCTTAATTTCCAACAAAATGTATTAACTTTATGAAAGAAAAGGTATTAAAACGGTTTTTGTTCTAGAAAGAAAAATGAAAAAAAAAAACCACAAAAAAAAACCGGCCACGGCGAGAATTGAACCCGGGACCCTAAGTTTACTAGCATCACCACACATCCTCTGCGCCACGGCAACTTACATATTTATGAGCGTTTTTATATCCTATATATCAGTGGATATTGAATCACTGTATTGATTGTGTTTACTTGAAAAGATTTTGACAAACCATTCAGTTTGTAACAATCAATTATATCTAATTTATAAATTACATGCATGCATGTATTTAGAATGAAATACGAAACTTGGTCTTCAGTGAACAAAAATATATTATACCTAAATGGAAACCGTTAGGTTCACTATAGTAGGCTTTCTTAGTTAATAAATTTAAACCGAGTAGATATACGTTCATCTAATTTATAGCTATAAAAATGTAAGAAAGAAAATGAAATCATTTCTTTTATTAAATGCATTGATACTATTAGGGTATTTGTTCAAATTCCCGCAATTCCCTGTTTTCATGATCGCGGCGCCGTTCCAATATGTTTAAATATTTACATGTAATTGTATGTACATGTACATGATTTTTAAACTATCAATTCTATAACAAACAAAATTACCAATTACCGGTGATGTATTTACTGCATGTGGCAATTGCAAATGACTTGTACATACAATTGTATGATGTGCCAGGCCGGGTATATTTGACATATTTACCCTTATACATATATTTAAATAATCAACCCCTATTTATGATCACCGGTACATTAATTAATTAGCCTCAAGATTTTACTCTTACATACATGTATCGTTAATTTGTAGACGTACATCTTTGAAACCCAGAGCTAGGAAATAATACTTTGAAAATGAATTACAAATGTAAATTAACTTTTATTCACTAGACTTATCGTATACTCGTACATACTAAGATTCAACGCCTTTAGAAACCCTGACGTGCACCTGGGCACACGACACACCTGTTGTATATATCTTGTATATTCTGTGTTAGTTCCAGGGGTTTTCTTAAGTTGGACAAACAATAGACTTTAATTAGATATACACAAACATGCACCTGGGCACACGACACAACTGCTGTGTATATCTTGTATATTCTGTGTTAGTTCCAGGGGTTTTCTTAAGTTGGACAAACAATAGACTCTAATTAGATATACACAAACGAACAAAACTATGTCTAGACAAACAAAGCAGTAATATCCTGCCCGATATAACAAAGGCAGTTGAGAGTCTTTTCATCTTTAACATGTATCTAGCAGATCTAGAGTTAGAAATAATGAAAATTGAAAAAAAAAATACAAACCTTAAACCGATTAACAAATTAAATCATGCATTTTTGGTTCATTATCTTTATTTTGTTTAATAACCGGATGAACTGAGAGAGAGAGAGAGAGAGAGAGAGAGAGAGAGAGAGAGAGAGAGAGATTTTTTTTCACCGATTAATTTATAATAGGAAACAAACATACTTTATTTAGTTTTATGCACATATTAAGATATAGAGACTGCGCTCATACCTACAATAATTTTGAAACCCCCAAAAAATTATAAAGAATTTTATAACGGCAATCTGTGTCCATCAGAGCAGTGCTGATGATAGCGATCTGTGTTTAATGGAGCGACGATTAAAACCGCCTGGAACACCCCCCCCCCCTTCCTTTATATTATCACTCGGATGACCCCCTCCCATCTCTATAAAAGAGCTTTTGCATTTAATATATGTTTTAATGTTCAGCTTGATCAATATTGACTTAAAGGCCACTTAAAGACAGTGTAAAGGCAGTGTAAAGAGAGCGTAAATGCCACTTAAAGATGCTTAAAGGTGGCTTAAAGGTGGCTTAAAGGTGGCTTAAAGAAGTTTGGACATTAAGGACCTATAAGCACTTGCTTAAAGGTGACTTAAAGGCGGCTTAAAGGTTGTATAGCCTTTAAGCTCCTTTAAGTCACCTTTAAGCCACCTTTAAGGACTTGCTTAAAGATGGTTTTTCGCCCTGTGTATGATGATAGATTTGCATTGAATTTGAGTAAATTAATTTGTCATGCATGTGACATGACTATGTACCGAAGATGTCGGTATGCACTCTTTAACATGTAGAAACCTACCATGTTGGTTAGTACTTAATCCACAAAAACTATCTTTGTTTATCATAATAAAAATTGAATGAAATTATCAGTAATCATTTTTTTGATTGATATTGAATGTTGTTGTTGTTGGGGGGGGGGTGGTTGTCGCTCTTTAGGCTGTATAGATGTGTTGTGCATGAAGATGTAGTTATTGTTGCCTATCTGTTTTCTCTTTCTGTATCTTTCCCCTCTCTCTAATTCTCTGTCTTTCTCTCTGTCTCTCTGTCTCTCTGTCTCTCTCTCTGTCTCTCTGTCTCTCTCTCTGTCTCTGTCTCTCTCTCTCTCTCTCTCTCTCTCTCTCTCTCTCTCTCTCTCTCTCTCTCTCTCTCTCTTTCAACGACATGGAATTGCAAATGTTGGGGATAGTGTTTGATAATGTAGAATTTAATTCAAAACATTTCATTTTAGATAACATGTAAATTGAAATGGAACTACTTCAAAGAAAAAAAAACACAACAATGAGCCACACTTGATGTAAGTAAAATTTATTTTTGTAACTACACTCGTCAAAGTTTAAACGTTTAAGGAACCTGTAAAAACTATATACCCTGGCCAGTATTTTACATGCAGATAATTTAGAATATTAGATACTGGGAAACTTTACATTGATTATGCATGTTTCACAGACTTAGTGTAGGGTAGTTCTTGTTCTTCTGGATTTTGAACTTTAGTTAAATGTAGACTCTCTTCCACAGGATATGTCTTTTGATAATTTTTGTTAAATTTGTTACCATGGTAACAATATACAGGTGTAAAAGAAAAAAATCCTTATTAGCAATTTTCTTTTCCCTATGACATATATTTAATGAGTTAAGTCATGGTGCATTTGTTCCGAAATTAGGCTTAAATAAAAGTTCAGCAAATATTACACTTATGTGAGTAAAACAAACCATCACTATGACGTCATTATGACGTCATAGGTGAGGTAATCTCAAGCTAGCATCAAAATGGAGCTAAAACTGAATTGAGGGCCTCACATTATAGAGTCATATAACTTTACTATTTATAAACCAATACCTACATGTAATACATTGATGGATAGGGAAATTCCTATACTTTTTTATTTTACCTCTTTCGTGGTGTTTGAAAACAATTCTTTTTCGTAACTAAAGAAAAACTCATGATTTTTACGATAAAATTTTTATAAAATCAGACATAATTGAGCTTTTTCATGAGAATATGAACAAAATAAATTTGGTAAAATATTGAATGTTTATTTTTTACATGTATTTTAATCCTTGAGATTAAAGTTTCCTCAATTTATGCAATTTGAAGAGCATCGAGTGCCAATGTGCTATATGTTGTTTAGGTAAATTATGACTGGACTGTTTCTTCCGATTTCATGCATGTGTATCAATGCTGCAAAATCCATAATTATGTATTGAATTTTTCCAAATTTGGAATCATGGTTCTGTATAGTGTCTAGAGTGAATATAGAAGCTAAGAATTGTAAATAACCACAATGACTGTTTTATATTGGGTATATCCCTCTAACTATTTTTATAATCGGTAGGACAACAAAGTAGTGCCTTTAAGCAAAATAGTCATTATACTTGCAGAGTGTATATACATTTATTGGGACATTTTAAATCAGAATGCTTGACACATGTCAGATAAGAGGATTGTCAATTTCAAAAACAAGTGTCAAAATTGAATTATCATTTGAAGAAAAGAATTGAAATTGTTTGATGTACACCCTTTCCAAAACTGAGAAATTCCCTACTTTTACTTTAGAGTTCTTCAATACAGACGTATTTTGCCGGAAAAGGAATCTGACTTCAAACCACGAAATTTTAACAGGAAAGAGACAATTTGATGAGCTTTCATGCAAGAGGTCCCTCGTTGCTGAACGAAAATTAGGGCCGGAGGTATGAACCATAACGTTAACATTACCGCCTATGCAAAATGCATTAGTGGACTATACCCAATAACGGTAACAGATGTCTAAACATTTGTTTAGCAAAATGTGTTAAGAATTAAATGACATTTTATTTGATATAAAAAAGGAGCTGGCCCCTAAAATAAAGGAACCCGAGGACTCTAAAGTCTTTAATTTGTAATCCTTTACTGAGCAATATTTTGTGAAAGGTTATAGAAGCAAATATGGTTATCTTACAGTTTTCGGTTTTGATCACCCATATTAGTAAATAAAAATATTTTGAAATTTAGTATGGAAGAAAAGATGCTGAGAATGATGTTTTTAACAATATGATATCTTCAAAATTTAGTCAGACCCTATATGGAGAAAGGAATGGACGCCTAAAACGTTCTTTCTCATATATCTCAAGAACGGTAACGAATTTCTAAACACTTGTTGAACAAAATGTGTTAATAATAATTAAATAACCTTTCATTTGATATCAAGAAAAAGGAGCTGGTCCCTAAAATTAAGGGACTAGAGGGCTCTAGGGTCGTTTATCTATAGCCCTTCATTGAGAGATATTTTGTGAAAGTTTATAGAAGCAAATATTTTTATCTTACAAGTATGTATCCAACCAATGTAATGATTATATCATGTGTAATGTAATTGAGGTTTTTAGGGGTCTAAAGTCAAACATTTTGATCACCCATATCTCAGAAGGGAAAATATTAAACTTTGAAATGCAGCACAGAAGACAAGTTTTTCAAAAAACAACGTAAGAGAACTTATGAAAAGCGATAGAAAAGCTTTAGTACTCCAGTCTATTTTCTAGATAATGTTTTGTTGTCGAAATTGAAAGTCGATGATGTCATACATGGATCACTTTCTTAAAATCAGACAAAAGACCTCCTCCTTGCTCGCAACGAGTTTGTGTCTAGTTTAAATTTACATTCAATAATTAATATAACATCATTTTCTGAAGCATCAATGTTTTCTTATCACCTTAATGTTTTACTATTAGTGTAAATAATTCACAACTTCATCAGTTTGACATTGAATTGATTTGTATTGTTTCAACTATTTACTGTGGAACCATTTTGATTCGTTAGGTTCAATGTTCATGGCTAGTCAATTTTTTTTCTGGTTCGTGGGGACGTAAATTCGTTGGTAGTGTAAGCGGGATATTTTTAATAGATATTAAACAAATGATTGTACAAACGTTCGTGGGGATGTAAACTCGTCGGTAATGGCCATTAATATTGCCCCCCCCCCCCCCCCGAACAATGATAATTCCACAGTATTTCCATTTCAGGTAACCATATTGGCAGTAAAACATTTGGGTTTTTTTTTTACTACAGTTAAAGCTTGGTCTAAGTAATGTTTGCTTCATCCTCATTATTTTGATTTTCGCCATCTTGTTCGTGATAGGTTTAAAGTGATACAAACCGAATGATAAAATTTCATATTCTGATCTTTAAATTTTTGTACAATTAATCATATGTTAATAAAATGTTAATATGAATTTTGAAATTTCTCTGAAATAATTTCACGTATAAAAAGATTGACATGTTTGACATATGGTTTGAGATTCAATTATTAAAAAAAAATCTTTTATAAAATTGGACATACCGTTTTCAAAAGGCAACACGATGGCGACAAATATGGCCAAAGATACGATCAACCGATCATATCCCGCGCCATCCAGATGAGCTGCTACATGTATCTACTGTAGAGATAACATAACTATCTCTACTTTTTCAACTATTGTGTAGGTGGTTACATTTTGAAAAAAGAAAAACAAGGGGAAAAACACGCTTTATTGGTGAGTCAGCACATTCACTGAGACAACAAGGCTTACAAATGACATGTAAACTTACTAATGATAAAGACTAGACAGTTAACCATTGACTTTTAGCGACGAAACAACCAATGGATATGCAAATAAATTGATTAAATGGCTATCACAGTTAAACACTGACCAATAGCCTTGAACTTCATCCTTGCCTGAAAATACTACCAATTTGATAATGACTACAGCAGTTAAACACTGACCTATAGCATTGAGCATACCATATATACCAGTTGAACTTCTACTACTGTCTACAACCTTGACATCATAAAAATAACTACTAATGCCTACAGCAGTTAAACACTGACCTATGGCATTGCGATATATAAACTCAAGAAAAAATAGAACATGCTAAAAATAGACACAGCAGTTAAACACTGACATGCATAACTGCTAGAAGGGAGGAATCATGCAAAGTGGTATGGAAGGCGTTTGAATTATACAGCAGTTAAGTACTGACCTGCATCACTCATACATGTACAGTGGGGGAATCATGCAAAGTGTTATGGGGCCTTTAACAACTACATCACACTAGCCATAGAAATGGGTTCTTCAAACAATCATACTTAAACAGAAAAGGCAGGGATTCGTATATTTCCATCGGTCAAGGCTACTATCGATGAAGCTAAGATTTTTGGGGATCAACATGGGGTACAGTACCCGGAAAGTTATTTTTTAAAAGATAAACGATAGGATAGGATTCACGCACGATATGATAGAATTAACGCACGATAGAACAGTATACACGCACGAAAGGATAGGATTAACGCACGATAGAACAGAATACACGCACGATATGTTAGGATTGATACACGATAGGAAAGGATAAACGATGTTCATGATAAACGTATGATCGCTTTAAACGATATTTACGAACAAACGGATAATGGCAGAATTTGAGAGAGAACACGTACAAATGAAGATTTACGTGGAATTTCTTTTTAGTAATAATTGCCGAGTTGTTAATCATCGCTGCATCATTTATAGAATGTATAAAATTGACCAGTTAATTTTTTTAAAACTAAAATTATGAGCTTTAATGATCAATAAATTTTCTGTATTGTTAAAATTGTTTTCATTTCCGAACACCCTAGCCGATCGCCGCGAATATTTCAGCCCGAGATTAAATCACTCGGAAAATAGCGGGTTTAATTATATAAATCCAACAGACTCTTGTATAAAGTAAATATAAAATCTATCATAAGTACATTTCTTTCTGTATAAGAAAATGATGCATTAAAAACAAATGATTACAGACAAGTTCAATAAATATTTACGCAGATACACATTCCGCGTACGATTAACATTATTTTCATTACCACACATTTACAACCTTAGGCTAGCTGATTGCCGAGAACTTTTCAGCCTGAAATCAAATATCACACGGAAAATAACGGGTTCCAAATACAACTCGGGTTTTAATTTAATATAAATTATATCATAAATAGTTTTGTTTCTGTAAAATATGATTCAACAAAATTATATTGCATAAAATTTAATGTCTACGCAGGTATACACTCTGCGTACAATTTAATATATGATATAAATATGTTACCTTGTTCCTAAGAACTTCGTTTTTCATTTTCAATGTTAACAGATATGATTTACATATACTATTGGTTAATTTTGATCTAAAAATTAGTATCCTGACGGAATGTTGGATAGGATTTTACAATTCCTGTTCGAAAAATATTCGTATACGGCGCACCGAACGAGTTGTAAATTAGCAATAAATTTACTTGCTAATGAAAAAGCTCGAAACTATCAACACGATAGGATAAGCGGAAGAATTGTCGAAATTAAACGATAAACCTGATGGGATTAACGCACGATAGGATAGGATTAACGCACGATAGAACAGTATACACGCACGAAAGGACAGGATTAACGCACGATAGAACAGTATACACGCACAATACGATAGAATTAACGCACGACAGAACAGTATACACGCATGATACGATAGGATTGATACACGATACGATAGGATAGGAATGTAAAAAATAACGTTGCGGGTACTGTATCTCACCAGTCTTCAAAAGCAATAACTAATAATACAAAAACAACAGTATCTCCATAAATGCTATTATCTACATAGTAGATGTTTAGGGCTTTTTTTTCTAAAGTATATCTTTAGAAATCTACACCCACAGCTTAACCAAAATTCAAAACAAAATTGTTGGGTCTATATGCTCCTTTCGGTGCTACGATGTATTTATTATGACCTTTCTGCACTAAAAGTGCAAATTGCACATACATCACTTTTAGCATAAATTACGAAAAAAACGTGCGAACTCTTCATCTAATTGATATTTTGACCTATTTGCCCTGATAAAACGCCATTTTTAGTCATTAATGTTTCAACATGCAATGGAATTCTTTAAAAGTTTAAAACATTTTTCAAATTATGCTACATTTGTCAGAAAAATGTGTTTCAAAAAAGCATGACGATATTCGATTGCACAAACTACCTGGAAATGTGGTCTGCACTGAAAATATGGAAGCTAACGTTACGGTACTCTAAAACAAGTAAGTTATGAAAAATATACGGCTTCTTCTTGAAAACCTGCCGCCACAAAATATAGTTACTGACTTACTCTATATGTAATATTCCTTTAACTATTTTATTCAGTATATTATATTGGCATTGTGAATATACAAGTAGAATAAATATATGATGCATATTTTCCAAAGATGATACAAAGTGGCCACTAAAAACAGAGAAAAGAACCTCTTTCATATACATATATTTCTTTCTGACATAGGACATTGATGTGGTGAACGTTGGGGATGTGAATGTTTTAGAGAAACAAGAGTTGCTCCCAGGCACTGCCTACAAGTACCGGATGGCTGGCATCAATGTCTGTGGGTTAGGGGCCTTCAGCGAGATCTCGGCCTTCAAAACCGGTCTCCATTGTTACCCTGGCACCCCTTCCGCCGTATTTGCTTCTACCATCCGTTTGTCATCTGCTTTCAGCTACTTTCGTTTTTCTGTTCTCTTTAATTTTATGGTTTTAACAAAGTTTCTCTCCCTTTTTTTTGTTCTGAATACATTATTCAGTTTTGCTAAGCTATGCAAGGTATTTGATATTGTAAAGAACTATTTATTAAAATAAATCGATACAGCAATGTGGGTTTGGAGGGTAATTGTTTTTTTTAAGGAGGAGGGGTTTTCTGTTTTTTCCTTGCACCAGTAATTTACATTTACAAAAAATTTAATCGTGTTACTTCACAAGTTTTTTTTAATATTGGCAAAATCAATCACATGATCTAGAAAATGTACATTGCATTAAAAGAGCTAATCTAATGTGTCAATTATCACAATGGGTCAGATATCATATTTGTTGACTCCAAAGTTCACATGAGTGACTTAAATGGACTACGAAAGGTGTCCCTCTTTCCTTGGAACCACCTCAGAACACAGCGGGAAAGATAATTGAAACCTCAGTTTATTTGGCGGTCTGTAATGCGGCTGTCCATGTGGACCAGAGGCCTGGGGCTCCAGCCCAGCTGGCGTTTGTGAGACTGTACTGTGGCCCCATCCTCACATGTACGGTGACAGTTGTCAGTCTGGCCTCTGCCCACAATCATAGACTACACCACCAAACCCACCATCATCTTTAAGATCGCTGCCCACAATAAAAAGGGATATGATCCCACCACACAAGTCAGGTGACTTCAGGTATTTGCAGGAATATATATAAAGTACTGGTTTTTGGGGTCATAAAATAATCTCAGTTTTGGTCTCAGTTTCACTTTAATGAAAGGAACATACAGTAGCGAGATTGAGATCAAAATGATAGCGTGAAGTTTTGTAACTCCAAGCTCTGGTGTTTTATTGGGAATAAAAGTTTTTGAAATTGTTTATTTACTTCATATTGAATTCAGATATTTAGTCTTTTTGTATGATTTTGGATGTAAGGAAAAGAAAAGTAATTAAGATACATTTCTTTGAAAGTAGCAACTTGTTATTTTAATATGTTTTTGAAGTGAATCATTGAGAACAATAGAGCATGTATTGAATTAATATGGCTTATACTGTGGTTTCATCAATATTCTTTGAATTCAATTTTCGTTGAAAAATCATATTTATTGAACTTATGCATCCCTGAAACTGTGATTTTCATCAAATCATCATAGCAAAATTGATGGCCATAAATATAAATTAAACCTAATACATTGGGGCTTCAAATATCCGGACGCCAGATAACCGGACGCTTCAGTTTACGGACGATTTTTTTTGGGAACAGATTTTTTTATACGTTATTTTGTCTCATTTATCCAGAATTCCGCGTCCCGGATCCGGACGGTCTGTTTTTACCACAAAACACTGATTTACTACTAATCTTGCTTCATTTAACCCGACAGTAAAAATTGATGATACTCTACTTAGTACAAAAGATTACCCCGTCAATTAAGTTTCACACCTTTTTTACATGCTAGACCCTCATGAGTAGCTTGTATTCACTGACTTCCAAAATCACTTTCAAAAATTGAAAAAATTGCGAACAACAGTGTATCACACACACATCACACTTAGACACAAAGAATTTAGCTAGATTCGGTTATCATTATTGTCAGGTTAATATTTCATGACAAAAAAATAAAATAAAGCAGAGTTCTTTATATCTAAAAACGTTCATATCAACAGACAACTCTAGCATGTGTTGCTATATGGTTTGAAAGACAAAAAACCTAGTATCAACACTGGGAGCCATTGTATACAAATACATTATCATTCAAGACAACAACTGACACATTTCAGATATCCGGATGCTTCACCTATCCGGACGATTGGACTTGGGAACGAAAGCGTCCGGATAACTAAGGCTCCACTGTACAATCAGTAGTGTTTTTATTTTGAATCATTTTATGATAGAGACAACAATTTTCTTTATTTTGATATAAGTTGTATATGATCTTGATTTTTTGGCTCCTGATGGCCAAAGTCAAGCTGACCATAAGGTCGCAGTAAAGAGAACAGTAGGAGGAAATAGGTAAAGATTTTGTTATATCAATTTTACAGACAGGAGAGGACTTGAAATCAAGCAATTACTCAAACTCAAATGCAGATAAAAAAAAAAAGTCACATAAGACATGGTGTCACATAACGCAGTCCAAGATGTAGAAAAGATAATTATGTGATGAAATTCTGTTTGGTAGTTTAAAAGGTTAAAAAGCTTTTCCAATTTAAATCGGAGATGATTGGAAAGATCAACATTTCTGCTGGAATTCAGTTTTATCTCAGATTAATTTGTAAGAATTTGAATAAGATTTGCCAAAATTTGGATGCCTGGAAGAAATCCTATAGTCTGTCCCAAGATATCCTGAATTCAGATTTTGCTTAATTGCTTGCTATTAATAAATACCATAGGGTTCAAACGATGTTCATTCAAAAGTATGAACAATTTCCAAGATGTCTCAGTCTAAACGCCCAATTCAGCTTGTCGGGTTTAAATACAATGCAAAAAATGTGATGTCTACGGGGATTTTGTATTGCAGCAAGCCCGGATGATAACGTTGAAAAAATTGTGCGATGTATTCTGAGTGTATTCCGAATGGAGATAAAATATAAACATTCCCCATTAAAAATCTCCGTAAGGAATCTGTTTTTGTTCCTGTGATTTTTTCCTAGTGATAGATGATAATGTGTCAATTAAATTATCTTGGACAATATTCCTTTTAACTATTTCAATTGCAATTCTTTCACAGTATGTGTATTTTTATTAAAAATCGCCCAAATGTACCGCATAAATATCTTGGGACAGATTTGAGTTAATAAAACTACAATATAAGCAAAATACTTAATGGTGTTTCTGATATTATGATGTGGGAGATCTGAGAATTTAACAAAAATCACCATGAACTCTTAATCGGTAAAATTTTGTAAAAAAGATATTCCATTAACACGACTTTATGTGAAATATGGTATAATTTGTGTCCCAATCAGTTTGTGTAGAAATTAGAAAAAAATGATGATGTTGTAATTTTTTTAATAGACCTCAAGTAGTTTAACAACAATGTTTTCATCATGTTTAAGTTCTTGAGTGAAATTTTATTTCTGTTGTTACAAATCTTGATTAGAAGCTGAATTCGTTGTGCATAAGGCATTTCTCTCATCAAATTTCATCATCATTATCATCATTGTAATCACTGTGTATTAACTGATATAATCGCACTCAACATTGACGGATATCATTCCTGTTGTAAAATGTGACAGCTAATATATATCATGGAGGTTTTTTTTTCTTTTTCTTTTTTTTTTAAGCCTAGGATATTATCTAAAAACTCAATTCATGCTTCAATACGTTTTTGAAATTGATTTCTTTCCATTGTCTTCTTTTTCACTTTAAGTGGACTAAAACTGACTTTTTAACTGAGTAAAACATAGGTTTACCAATGGTGAAATTTTTACAAGTAGATGTAAATGTACAATGTGTATTAAGAATTGCAGGGGAGTTACATGTTCTTGGTGAGAATTTAATACTTGTATTCCTACCAGAGAGACGGTTGTTTTAAATTGCAATTCTTTGTTAATTATTATTTTTTTTTTGTTATGACAAAAAATGTGTCGATGGCTTTTAATTCTAGAAGTCAATTGAATTGTTTTATAAGTACATGTATTAGGTATTGACGAAGAAAAGAATCTGTGTATTTACAGTTCCTTGACTTACTCATGAGTTGTGTTTACAAACATTTACAACATTATTGTTTCAAAATCTAGAAAAAAAGATTTTCAAATTCTCAGCAACTGAAAACAATTCGTTGCTTTAAAAAATATGATGTTATTCTTCAAAACTAATAGAACACTGTGAAATACTCGCCCATGTTTTTTTTTTATGAGAACTGTAATACTGTTCACTGATTGGTGGACTGTATCGGAATCACGACCATATTTTTCTCCCAGCGCAGTCGGTGTGCTACCAAGTCAGAATATCATAGATCTGTCAAACTATTTTGTACATAAGCTGTATATGTTACAATTAATTAAAGTCAAAATGAAAAAATGAGCATACATGTTTTGTGTTTTGTTAGCTCTGACACTGGAGCTGAAGTTTAAACCGGTTTTTTTGCCAAGTTTGAAACAAAACCAGAAGTTTACCAGTAAAATGAGCTGTTTATTGCGGAAAAAATGCAACACATGTTTTATTTGTATTATTTTAGTTCTAATGTTAATTAACGTGATGAGAAATGGACATATATAAACTATTCATGTACACTATGTTTGTTTGCGCATGTATGCACTAGAAAATTAAATACATGTTAAGTACACTAAAAAATAAAAATACCTTTCTGACGTGGAGAAATTGAGTTTATTATTCATAGGTATAACTCAATCTCAAAATGGCTTACCTGTGATAGATGTGACATTTTTGTTTTTTTTAAACACGATTTTATCAACCACAACATGCAACATATCCCATAGTCGAGTGCATAAAGTGTCGGGCTTGTTAGCCCTGTATTTTTCGAATCCCGTAGAGGCTTTTGTTGTTACTTACTGAATTAATTTTATTTTATTTTCATCCTTTATCCCCACACTGCAATTTTCTAATTGTAATTATCAAATAATCAAATTAACACATTAAGTCTTTCCAACTTAAAATGCTTTATTTTGATATCTATATAGACATGCTACAATTTTAATCCAGAAAAATAACACCAATGTCCACCAACGGCGTGCTGTCCCAAGTTGTCGTAGGTTCTAATCCATACTTTATCGCCTTTCTTCATTTTGATATTTGCATGGGAGGTTGACATTTCATATCCATCACGACCTCTGCCGTCGGTATAATTCTTTGTAATTACTTTTCCATTTTGCATTATTTCAGAGATAAAATATTTACCCCCTGTTGTTAATGTTGTCCAGGTAAAGGAATAGGTTCCATCTAATGGTGCCGTAAATATTCCCGAAGAACTGTCGTAAGCTTTTCCTTCATTTACCGAAACCTTATCAAAGACCACTGTTTCGTGGTTCTTCATGTTATTCAAATTATGGGTAAGTGAAGATTGGAAAGCAATGGTACTAGTATCTATTTAAAAATTATAAATAATTAGAATATTAAAATAATTATATAAGAAGTACAGAGTATTATAAAACATGCGAAAGAACATAAATTCGAATACAGATTATCTTTATTCATTGATTTTTATGGTTACACATCATTAGGATTATTCATCACCTCTTAAGTTACTAGAGCAAACATTTTGATTAAAAAAAGAAATGTGTCTAATTTAGAAGATAAATAATCATTGATTAAGCAGCTCATCCAATGCTTTTTAAAATATATATTTCGCAAGTTTTTTGAGCGTAAAATAAAGAAATTGAAAAAAGTGTTAAAGGGTGAATTGCAATAAATATTTCGTTTTGCTGTGCTTTTATTTTCAAAAATTATCATAATACTAGTAAGTATAATGAGATAGGTACCACAGTAAATTTTACAGTGGCACATGAGATCTTTATTGTTGGGAAACGATTTTTTATGACATTTCTACATAGTCACACAGGTCATGGATGATCTGATTGTAAACTACAGTGCATATGTTTATCAATTAATTCCAAATATCAAATGGACAAATGCATTTCCGAACCTTTACAACCCAAATTTTTATAACCGAGTCCATTGCATATCGCCTTGTAGTTGTTGTATTTTGTCACCACTTGTTGTGGAGTTTCATTTGCAGCTACCGACACAAGAAGAGGGAGGCTCAGCATTAGATAGCAGGCTCTGAAAATGACACTTACATTGAACGATTAATTCTTGTTATAATCTTTTTTACAGTGCTCTCCATATATAAACATGACATAAAATTCAAATTCTAACAATTTACAAGAGAGAAAGAATAAGAGAGAGAGAGAGAGAGAGAGAGAGAGAGAGAGAGAGAGAGAGTGAGCACCTTGTCATATTGTTATCTTTCCTTTAAAATTCCGCTGATGTTGTTGTGCTTGGGATGATTTTTATACAAAATTCCGAATCACAATCAAACTATTGAATTACAAACATATCACGCTAAACGATCATTTGTTGGAGATTTTTTGTTCTTAGTTATATCAATTCTTATATTTTCGTTACAACCAATCAAATGAATCAGCTATAATATGTATATTCTGACTTTATTGACAAACAGTATTTAAAAGACCTATGTTTATCCCATGTATTTTTTAATTCATTTTCTATTTCGGATCTTTATGATTTATAATTAAGATCCGAGTTTTTGTTTTAAAACATTCAGTAAGGTACTCAATGTAATAAGTTTCAGAACTATGCAGATTTACACCTACTAGTATGAAAATAACTTATTCCAGTAAAAGTAAATTACGGTAGATTTAATTGATTATAGAAAGATCACATAAATGTTTGCCAAAGGTTACGTTTTTTTGATACCTTTATATTTC
Organism: Magallana gigas; assembly: GCF_902806645.1. Taxonomy (NCBI): domain Eukaryota; kingdom Metazoa; phylum Mollusca; class Bivalvia; order Ostreida; family Ostreidae; genus Magallana; species Magallana gigas. Next base: position 18,297,929 of record NC_047566.1, read on the forward strand.
ACAAAAAGTTAACGTCTGTTTCCTCAAGCTCCAAGTTGAATAAAAAGAAACAATTGAAACCTCAACTAACAATTTTGGCAAATTGTCAATTATAATGTCAAATTCCGATTCTTGTTAGAATATTAATCTTAAACAAGGGAATCACATTACTTACCCCAGATTAACTTCTCGAATGAATTTTTAATCTCTTCGTACATTTGTTTACATGAATATCATTATTGGAAATCAGGTAGAGGATGCAGTGAAAACAGTTTGTAGAGTAATATCACAATCTTTAGGAGGTATGTAAAATATTTTAATTTCATAATGCTTTACTTTGTATGATTTTTTTGGGCATCCCACGGGTCGCACAATTAGTCAATGGGTCATTTGAAGCTAAAGTTTGCAAGAACAAAACAACGTGATACTGTCAAATTCTGATAAAATGTGCAAATTATAAGTATTACATGTGCATGCGTTGTAAGGTAACGCATTTTAGCTATATTAATCTTGAGAAGCTATGTTAATCTTCAGTAGCTATGTTAATCATTTTTTTAAAGTTCACTCTCAAACATTCCTTTGTTAATTGAACCTGTCATCTTTTTTAGGTCCATCACATTTCATCATTTTCAGGAATAGACTAGACATCGATTATTTGATGATTATGTTCTTTGTTTATGCTTCCAATTTACAAAATATCTTATATTGATTTATACATGCATGTTATGATGACTTTGTAAAGTAAAGATATGTATCTGTCATAAAACAAGATCAATAAACAATAAAAACATCAGAGAGAGAGAGAGAGAGAGAGAGAGAGAGAGAGAGAGAGAGAGAGAGAGAGAGAGAGAGAGAGAGAGAGAGTGTCTAAGTTTAACATAGGAAGGATAATTTGTCTTTAAATTAGAACACACCAGAGAAACATTATTATTAATTCATACTTTATCTTCTGTTACTTATAGCTCGTAACTTCGCACAAATACCTAACTCATAAAGCAAAACTTTAAAAATACGATATATTTCCTCAATTGTATAAATCGATATCAACGTTGATAACCAACAGCTGTACCTTTGTAATTCAAACCACGATCTAGCACGACCTTCACATTTGGCAAACACGCAAGTTATGTTGGGATCAGCAGCGTATAAGGTTTATATAGGATATAGCCTTCCAGTTGCATTTCAATAAGTATTTATTGATATATGTACTAGTCATATGTATATCACATTCAATGTCATTATTATGATTTTCCTAAATCATACAACTGAAAACTATTACAGAATATTAAAAGCTTTGGCCCTTTTTTTTTAAATAATGGAAAAGAACCCACACAATGTCGAACAGATAATTCAACCAATATGTGATAAATAGACTTTAGATTTTTAAAGAAGATAAATGTAATTTAACATACATGTAGTCAGATACCAGACAATATCACTTCTTAAGACGTTTGCAATGTTAATTGTATCTAACTGCTTATTAATTACTCAATAGGTATTTTTCACTTTAGAAAAAAATCTATTAGAATAAAAATTAAGATACAATTTGCATATATCAGTTTTAGTTATGTTTTCTCCTGTCGTAGAACAATGCATTTTACAAATGAAATCCGTTTTTAAACATAATCAAGCTCTGTGTGAATTTAAATAATTATATGAAATACTTTCAAATGCTAGGCACCTATGTAGGCATAAACATCTATCTATCTATGTATCTATGTACATGTATCTATGTATCTATGTATGTATCAATCTATGTATCTATCTATGTATCTATGTATCTATGTAGCTATCTATGTATCTATGTATCTATCTATCTATCTATGTATCTATGTATCTATGTATCTATCTATGTATCTATGTATCTATCTATCTATCTATCTATCACACATTGATACATACCCGTAAATACGTGATGGTAATCCTGTCATGCAGTTGAATAGATGCTGTCATTAGACAGTAATACCCACACCATTAAACAGGAACCTGGTCTCGTGGCAGGCAACGGAATCAAACAGGAGGTTCACCACCTAACTCTTAACGTGTCCATACAACTGCAGATTGGTAGTAATACAATAATTTGTAAAACACAAACATATCGATGTATGTATAAAACGAGGGTTTAATCTTGTCGGCAATAGTTATAGTGGAATTTGGCCTAAAGACATAAATTACACAATTTAAAAAAGAGAGACGATGCACTATATGGCCACTTCCTGATTTGAAATTAAAGGAAAAAGTTTGCAACAAGGCCATATACATGAAGCAATGCATAATAGTTTTAAATGTAAATGTTTGAAGTGTTATCTATTATTCATATAATTTTCAACAACTGTACGATAACATATCAAAATAGTTATCGATGTTTTGAGTTATACATTACAAAATTGATTCTAGTGTTTTAATAGACAGAAGCACTTGAAAATGTAAGTATAAAAAGACATGTGTTCTTGATATAAAACTTTTTAAGCTTATTATGTGTTGATGGTGGAAAAATTAAGCATCAGACATGTCAAAAAATGCATACCACATGTATCCGTTGGTAAGTTTTTTAAATGGTAAATGAATAGTCAAAACAGTTCATTATGATTTTCTCCCAGGACAAGGCAGAAACTGTGCCAAAGACCCTGACCACACCCATCAAAAAGGAAGGCAATCAGTGCTATGATGTGGGGATCATTAAGAGCACTTCTGTCACACTTCTATCTCTCCTCAGAAGTTAAAAAGTGATTTTTAAATCATCGATGAAAGTTAATAAAACTTATTACATTCTCACCGCTAAAATAAAGAAATGTTTCACAATGTTTTATTTCTCATATTAGAAATTTCTTAAAGAAAGTATATTTCAGACTGAACTTTAAAGAAAATATGATCTTGTCATAAATGTTAACCACAATCAAAATTCTGGGGAAAGAACTATTTGAATTAAATCAGATTTCAATGGAAGACAGAGATTATTGTAAACACTTTCCTACATCCATGTAGATGTAGATGTGGTAAATGTTGAAGATGTTGATAAGATTCAGAATGTAATTTAATATACATTTATTCCTTTCTGACATAGGACATTGATGTGGTCAACGTTGGGGATGTGAATGTTTTAAAGAAACAGGAGTTGCTACCGGGCACTGCCTACAAGTTCCGAGTAGCTGGCATCAATGCCTGTGGGCGAGGTGCCTTCAGCGAGATATCGGCCTTCAAAACATGTCTCCCCAGTTACCCAGGCGCCCCCTTCGCCATCAAGATCAGCAAGGTAGGAGGAAAGGTTAGCATCACAAGCGGTATTTGCTTCTACCATCTGTCTATCATCTGCTTCCTGCTACTTTTATCTGTCTTTTCTCTTTTATCTCTTTTATGGTTTTAACAGATTTTCTCTTTTTTTTGTTCTGTAGACATTATTGTGATTTACTAAGCAATGCATGGCATTTGATATTGTAAAGGCATGAAATAAATCGATACAGCAATGTGGGTTTGGAGGATGTATCAGTTTATTTCAAGGGAGAGGGGTTTTCAGTATTTTACACCTACACAAAATTTAATTTTGTAATTTCACGTTTCTTTAATATTGGCAAAATCAATCACATGATTTAGATAATGTCTATTGCATTAAAAGAGCCAATCTAATGTGTCAGTTTTCACAATGGGTTAGATGACATGTTTTTTGCCTTTAAGATTCACATACGTGACTTTTACAGGGTACGGAAGGTGCCCATCTTTCTTGGGAACCTCCTCAGAACACGGCGGGAAAGATAACTGAATACTCCGTTTATTTGGCGGTCCGTAATACAACTGCCCACGTGGACCAGAAGCTCCAGTCCAGCTGGCATTTGTGAGGGTGTACCGTGGCCCCGCCCCAACATGTGCTGCCAGTCTGGCCTCTGCCCACATTGACTACACCACCAAACCAGCCATCATCTTTAGGATTGCTGCCCGCAATGAGAAGGGATATGGTCCTGCCACACAAGTCAGGTGGCTTCAAGGTATGTTAAGTAAAATATATAAAGTACTGGTTTATTGGGGCCATAAAATAATCTCAGTTTTGGTCTCAGTCTCACTTAAATGAAATGATTGGGCTAATGCTGTTGTTTCATCAATATTCTCTAAATTCAATTTTCTTGGATTTCTTTGTTCAGTTGATCCACGAAATTAAAAGTTATTTAAAATGCAAAGTCTGATAATATTATATTGAAAAATCAGATTTAACGAAGTCATGCATCCATGAAACTATGATTTTCATCAAATCGACGAAAGTTGATGCCCATAAATATAGATAAAACCACATATAGTCAAAATTGTTTTACTTTGAAGCATTTTGATAGAGATGAACATTTTCCTTATTCAGATATAAGTTTAATATGATTTTGATTTTTTGCCCAGATGCCCAGTGTCCAGCTGCTCAGAAGGTGGCAGTGAAAAGAACTGTAGGAGGAGATGGGTAAGGAGTTGTTTAATATCCATCTTACAATCTGGAGAGGATTTTAAATCAAGCAATTACTTCAAACTCAAATATTAAAGATTTGTGATCAAATTCTGTTTTAAATTTCAATTGGTTAAGCTTTTCCAGATTAAATCAGGGATGATTGGAAAGATCACAGATTAATTTGTACAGAATAAGATATTGCCAATATTTGTATTCAAGGAAGAAGTCTTAATTAATTAAACTACAGTATTAGCAAAATACTTTACGGTATTTGTGATCTGAGAATTTCACGTATTAGAATTAAATCTAAATATTTAAAATTTTGAAAAAGATATTAAATTTACATGACTATATGTGAAATATGGTATAACTTGTGTCTCAATTAGTTTATGTTAAAATTAGAAAAATAAATGATGATTGATGTTGTGATTTCTTTCCTGTAGACATCAAATAGTTGGAGCTGTTCAGGCAAAGAAACTAAAAACCGATGATGAAAATGAAAAACCATAAACAACAGAAAAGGAACGCAACTTGTTGGTGATAGTGCAGTTATGTACAGAACTAGAAAACCTGAATGTTCTTGATCATCATATCTGAACCTAATGAGGATATTCTCATTTTTTACAGCAATGTTATCATCATGTTAAAGTTCTTGAGTGAAATTATATTTCTGTTGTTACCAATCTTGATTAGCAGCTGAATTCATTGTACATAGGGCATTTCTCTCATCAATCTTCATCATCATTTTCATCATTGTGTATTAGCTGATATAATCGCACTCAATATTGACGGATATTATTCCTGTTGTAAAATGTGACAGCCTATTTCATGAAGGCTTTTTTCTTTTTTCTTTTTTAAGCCTAGGATATTATCTAAAATCTCAATTCATGGTTCAATTTGTTTTTTGAAATTGATTTCTGTCTATGGTCTTTTTTCACTTTGAACTAAAAATGTGGCTTTTAAACTAGGTAAAAAATAGGTTTACATATTTTGAAATTTTTACAAGTACATGTAAATGTACACTGTATATTAAGAATTGCAGAGGAGTTACATGTTTTGGTGAGGATTTAATACTTGTATTCCTACCAGAGATACAGTTATTGTTAAAGTGCAATTCTTTGTTTATTATTTTTTTTGTTATGAGAAAAAAAGTGTTGATGGCTTTTAATTCTAGCAATCAATTGAATTGTTTTAGAAGTACATGTATTAGATGTAGGGGAAGGAGAGAATATGTGCATTACAGTTGATTGACTCACTCATGAGTTGTGTTTACATACATTTACAACATTATTGTTTTAAAATTTAAAATAGATTTTCCTAATCTCTGCAACTTAAACAATTTTTTCGATACAAAGAAAAAAGTTCTTCTAAACTAATAGGACTCTGTGAAATACTCACCCATGTTTTTTTATGAGAACTGTAATACTGTACACTGATTGGTGGACTGTATCGGAATCACGACCATGTTTTTCTCCCAGTGCAGTCAATGAGCTACCAAGTCAGAATGTCATAGATCTGTCAAACTATTTTGTACATAAACTGTACATTTTACAATTAATTAAATTCAAAATTTAAAATATGCATTCGTGTTGTGTTTTTTCTTGCTCTGACAATAGAGCTGAAGTCTAAATCGCTAATTTTGATTTGTTGGACACCAGACCAGACGTTTATCAATATGATGAGCTATATTTTTAATTATTCCCAATTTATTGGTATTAATTGAATTCTATTTAGCTACAGATATGTAGTCCATTGTTTTTACACATTACCAGAAAAAGATAATTTAAAAATAGAACGTCAATTTTAAACCTTCGGGGTACCCTTGTCTTAAAGACATTTCTTATTTGTTTTTCACCTTTGTCCACAGGGGCCAAGCCCGTTTTAACATTAATTTCAATGTAACCTTTATGGTTACATTGAAATAAATGTTAAAACGGGCTTGGCCCCTGTGCCTTTGTCTCCAAATACATTAGCCCACTACCAACATGTCGATCACGACACTGATATAGCTTGCGACATAACCTGATACTAAATATTTTAAATTGGGCTTTAAAGTTTTAAATCAGAACGTTAAAAAAGAGTTTTTATCTTCAATTACATGTACAAGTAATGGAGTGTATTTAAGTACATAGCAAAAAACATTGTGTATTATCAATTACTTTTCAATTACATTTCAATTACTTTTTTCCAACTTTGAAAAGAAAAGGTGTCTTATAATAATAAATGGTTTGTATACACGTTTGGCATGGGCTCTAAGTTATACAATAATTAAATGTCTCATAATGTTTAATATGTTTATACAGCATGACACACTGCCCAGGCCAATAGGTAAAGGTCTAACGTCGTCGAGGTGTGAACTACTCTAATACCCAAGAACTCCTTTTTTATACTCAAGGGAGTCTAAATATCACATTATTGTGAATTATAGCCATTATTATTTATATACTGATATGCTGTACTGCCGAAAGTTGTACTTTCCGAATAAACATAGTTTTAATATGTGAATAAAAATTAATTCACTATAGAGAAAATATTGCCCAGAACCATACATGAACTCAATGGTACTTGATGAATTTAATGTTAAAATAATTTTTTTTTAGACATTTTCAATTTTTTTTAGAATGATCATTAAACTGAACTACAACCTTTAAAAACATTAACGTACATAAAGCCTTGTATATCTTAATGCTGTTTATTGATGTCTATGTTCTTAAGATTTTAAAAAATTAAACTAACGTAATTGAAATCTAATTAATTGCATTTGTAAAAGTAATTGAGAGTGAATAATTACATTTTAAAAAATCAATGTAATAGTAATTGCAACTAATTGATAAAATTGGCAATGTATTTGAAAATATTTTTAAAAAATCACTTTTCAAAGTAATCGGTCCTAGTTACAGAGAGTACAATTCTTTGGTATTTAAACAAAGCTTTTGTATACGTTTTGAATGTTTAAGAGCAAACCCAGTTTTAGACATAAGATGAATTTGTTAAAGGTTAGGAATTTTTAATTTATGCTTAAAATGAATATGAAGATAGACAATTCTGCTTGAAAAAGAATTTTTACTTGTATATTAAACCTAGTATGTAAACAAAGACAGGACCTTGTTTACATGAAAAAGAATTGTAAGCCCTTTATCTTGCTTATAACTCTACTTAAATTTTATTTGATTATTAGAAATGCATTCCTTCCGTAAGCATTGTAAAGAATTAAAAAAAAGAGAAATATAATTGGATTAAAATTGTGACCATGACCCTTTAAGATTCTTTATTTCAATACAGAATGCATGCAATATTCCATAGTATGTGTCCATGGCGTTTCCGTGACGTTGCCGACCATTATCATCATCGTTTCAAGTCATGGTTTAGGAGTCCGCATTGCATAGTCATATTATCCCATATTTGCGACAGTAATGACATGATGACAAAAACAATGTATGGCTGCATATAGCAAGCAATTAATTGTGTTTGACGAATTTGTTGTTAACACATTAATTGTAGTATCAACATCTTGATAAATGCCCTGTATTACTTGTTTTTTAAGATTGGAAAATTTCGGGTTGTCCCGCCGTAAAACTACAGTTTCTCCTCCCTCAAAAGTTACACTGCACAAAATTTTGAGCTAAATTATGAATGAATCATTAAATTCCCAACATAAACTAGGTAACACATTATGTCATTTATTTGCCATTTGTTGTCATTTATATCGAAAACCATTTGTTTGAATTCTTTATTAAAAGAACTTGCATATTTTTATTTTTGAGTTAGTTTTGAAAATTTTTAAATAACAAATCAACTCAAATGGTTCAATTGATATAAGCATAAATAAATTGTTTCGTATATAATTTGGTCGGCACACAAATTTCTATGCATTATAAGACTATATATCTTGCATTTAAAAAATACAAAACAATTGTATGTGTTAAGCTTTAAGTGCTTTATTTTGGTATCGTTAGAGATGTGCTACAATTTTGAACCAGCAAAGAAACACCAATATGCATGGGCGAACTGCCCATTGGTGCCATGGGTCCTGATCCAGACCTTATCGCCTTTCTTCATTTTGATGTTAGCATGTGAGGTTGACATAGGATTTCCATCATGACCCCTTCCATCGGTATGATTTAATGCAACTCTGTGGCCATTTAGCACAATTTCAGTGAGGAAAACTTGTCCACTTTTTGTTAACGTTGTCCACGTAAAGGAATAGATCCCGTCCAACGGTGCTGTAAATATTCCGGAGGTCTTGTCGTAAGCGTTTCCTTCGTTTAACGATACCTTATCAAAGATCACAGTCTCTTGGTTCTTCATGTTTTCCAACTGCTTTGTAAGTGAAGATTGAAAAGCAATTTGATCTATTTTAGGATTAGAAATAAAATATTGTTAGGGAAAAAAGAAGATACATGGAAATATTAAAATAATTTCAAGAAAAAGAACATAAAAGCAGTGAAAGATGAATTATAAACACTAGCTTTTAGAGTTTTACGTATAATATAAACTAATTTGTACTATTGCACATGTTGGGTAAAGCCTGCTTAGAAGTGACTGTCTGCTAACTTACGTGTTATTGGCTGAGCTTAAAATTCAACAATTAATACCTGTGTTAAACGGGAAGTTGCAACGAATAATTCTTATTACGTACATGTACTTTGCAGCGTTCAATAAAAAAAAAATAGCAGAATAAGCTGTGTACCTGGTCAGTTGTACAGCAGAATTTTACTGTTGGACAGGAAACAGTTTCCATGGCGCTTATAAATAGTCATAAGGGTCATGGAGAACCTTGACTATACATGCTACCATATGTTTCATTAATCTTAAAATCAAAATTAAAAATGAAATGTTTTTCCAAACCTTTGCAGCGCACATTTTCATAACCCATTCCATTGCATATCGCCTTGTAGTTGTTGTATCTTGTCACCACTTGTTGTGGGCTTTCATTCGCAGTTACTGCAACAAGAAGAGCAAAGCTCATCAACAGATAGCAGATTCTGGAAACGATTTTCAAATTTACAATTAAAATTTAAAAAAAACTTACAACTTAGCAATATTATATCATGAGAGAGAGAGAGAGAGAGAGAGAGAGAGAGAGAGAGAGAGAGAGAGAGAGAGAGAGAGAGAGAGAGAGAGAGATTACCTTGTCATATTTGTATTAGAAAAACCAAAAGTTTCTATTGGCTTGCTTGGGAAGAATTTTTATACAAAAGCTCAAACCACATTAACTATTAAATTACAAACACCTCAGGCTAAACGATCATTATATGAATTTTTTTTGCACTTGCGTCAATTTTGAAAGCTTTGCTGGAAACCAATCAAATGAAATCAGCTCTTACATTTTCATTTTATCTTACTTTTTTTAATAATAAAATGAAAAGTGCAGTTGCCTTTCGCTTATTCCAAGGGGTTAATAATTCAGTTTTTTCGGATCTTTTTAATTCATAATTAAGATCCATGCCTTTGTGTAAAGCATTCAATAAGATTCCAAATGAAAAATATATCAAAGCGTATATTGAAGTAGATATACACTTGCTGGTAGGAAAATAACATGTTAATTTAACTATTATAAAGAAAAGGACATGAAGGTAGATTAAATTGATTAGAAAATTATTACACAAATGATTACCAAATGTTACCGTTGATATATTAATTTTTCCTGAAATTGATATCTGTTTACCCAAGCCCCGAGTTCTATAAGATGAAACAATTGAGACGCAAAAATAATATTATCTTACAATTTTACCATATTAACAATGATTATTTAAAATTCCATTTTTGATTAAGAGTGCAAGTTTTGAACAAGAAAATCGCATTGCTAAACTTCATTGCTAAAATCAGGCAGATGATGCCCTGGAAATGCTTGTAAAGTAATATGACACACATATAATTTATGGTTTTTTTTTTTATTTCCCATTGTTTTGAATTGAATGCATTTCTTTTTTGATACCCCATGATTTCTTAATTGGCTAACAGGTCATTGCTATCCATTGTATAAGCTGAAATTAACAATACATGTAATTATACAGAGTGATATTCTGACAAAAATCTACATTTTAAGCAATCACTATGTCATAATGCTTGCTTTGTATTTAAATAAATTTATTTCGGTTAATCTTAAGACTTCTTTTAAAGTTTTCTTACAACTGTTCATATATTAATTGGATCTGTTATACCTCCTTGGTTATGATTTTCAAGAATAGACTAGATATAGATTATCGCCTAATTGTTTTCTGGTATTGCTTTTAATATAAAACAAATCACAATGTATTGTATTATCGCATGTTCGATGACAAATATGAATAGGTGGCTATGTAACTGTTGTATCTGGTTACCAAAGTCTTTATCGATCATAAAACAAGGCCAATAACAAACATCAGGAGGTTTAAAAATGCACATTACAAAAGTGTGTGTGTGTGTGTGTGTGTGTGTGTGTGTGTGTGTGTGTGTGTGTGTGTGTGTGTGTGTGTGTGTGTGTGTGTGTGTGTGTGTGTGTGTGTGTGTGTGTGTGTGTGTGTGTGTGTGTGTGTGTGTGTGTGTGTGTGTGTGTGTGTGTGTGTGTGTTTGTCTATGTACACTTCCGAGGTATTGTTTCTGTTTACACACCAACGTACTGAGGTATGTGTCAAATACCGAGGTACTTTTCCCGTAACCTCGGAATGTATACCTCATTTTATGCGTGTACAGCATGTAGGGATTACGTGGTTTAAATTAAGCAATAACCTCGGTAGGACGTCAAATGGTTGGTAGGTGTGTGTTCTATCTAAATCGGGTTGTATTTTGTCATTTTTAACTTTGAGCACACACTTTGTCAAACAAGGCCTCTGATTGGCTGAAAATTTGATTGGCTGTTTAACATTACTCGGAAAATCAAAACACTACATTCGAGATTCTCGGATATTTTGATTGGATTACATCGTGGCACAAATTCAGATAAATAGGTAAGTACATGTGAAAGATTTAATCTCTTATTCTTTTTCTAACAAGAAATGTATTTAATGTAAAACATGCTTAGGTGCAAAATGCTATAAGATACTTAAAATAAAACAGGAACGATTTTTGAAAAGCAACAAACACGTCTATTTCTCTATCATATCCGTTGTTAAAACTTGAGCAAGATTTAAAACAGATTTCATGTTCTTCATTACAAAAAGTGGTTAAAGCAATATGAATTTATGAAAAATTTGTTCAAGTTTTCAAGATATATAACATTCTATACATTACAATATATAGTAGTTTTCATGAATTGTGCGTAAGAAAAAATTCGAATTGCCTCTACATGAAATTGATTTAACTTGCATCATGGAAGCGATTTTTCTTCTCATGATAAATATATAAAATTAATTTTTATAAATCATAAAGAGTAAATCAAATCATTTAAGATTTATTTGCATGTCATTGTTATAAAAAAAATATTTATGCTGTTCATTTTTTAACATATCAAACCATGTCCAGAATCATGTTTTGGTTTACCTAATGATGCAGATGCCATTCACAGTACTAAACAGTCATTGCATACAATGAAACAAAAACATTATTTATGAAAATGAACATGGTCGCTCTTCGTCGGTCAAAACGAATTGATAATGTAAACTAATGGCTGTGAGTTTTTAATTGATTCATCTTGATTTAAAAAAAAATCATAAGTTTGATAAATTCAACTTAAGTTGTGAATTACCAAAATTACTTTATTAGTTCTTCTACAATGCAGAAATGTAGTGAATTATTTAGCGAGGATATATATCAGCAAATATTGTGTTAAATTGTAGATAACAACAACAGCAAACAAGCCAGCAACATAATGATAGAATTTAACAAAATTGCATGGCAGCTCACTCTCTATCTCTATCTCCGTCTATCTATTTATCTCTCTCTCTCTCTCTCTCTCTCTCTCTTTCTCTCTCTCTCACTCTCTCTCTCTCTCCTACCAAATGCAAACGGTGTTCTCAAAACTAATTCCATCCTTTTAACTATTAATTTTCAGATTCACAAACAAATGATGTGCATGTTTGGTATATTCGTTTTGCAATCATCGTGTTTTTTAGTTTTAAAGGATTTTGATATTATTGATGGTTGTGATGTTTACAGTTATGATAATGGATTTTTAATCCTTTTCGAAAGTTATGTTTCCTTTATTGTTGCTAAACTGGTTTTAGAAGATATGGGATATTTTTATCAAACGATGAATGCGTGGTAAGTAGAATGTTGGAATGTGAAAAACCTCAAAATCATCCCTACCAGGTGAATTCAATCAGAGAATACTTTGTCGCAAACAAATGATAGTATATCCATACATTTGGAAATGCTTCATATTGATCAAATCAAGTTATTGATACACGTAAATAACAATAAACACTTTCATTATTCGGATGATGTGTGGGGCATAAATTATGTCATTAAGATGGTTTAACCATAGGCGTCGGAACCATAAGGATACCTTTTTTTGGCTTGTTAAGATTTCTGGTACGAATCACTTGTAATGCAAATATAAAAGGTAACTGGTTTTCTTTTGTGTGAAACTATTTGAAAAATTACAAAAAAGTAACTCCTTTGTTTTTTGCAAAGTTAGATCTAACCATAATGCACATTGCATCAACGAGGGGCTAGTCCAACCCCTCCCCCACTTTTTCTCTCAGCAAACATAATTTTTCTTAAATTTACATATAAGAAATTACCAGGAAGCTGCCGCCCCTACCCCCACATGTCCGGTAGAATGTAAGGAATTGAAATGAATAAAAGGAAATATTAATAATTCCCGGATTAGGAATTTCATGATTTTGTGAAAATATTTTTTTTTGTAGGTAAGATTTTTTTGAGTTATTGATATACAACACCCCCCCCCCCCCTCCCCCACGGATTAAGGATTTCATGATTTTGGGAAATAATTTTTTTTTAGCTTGTCAAGATTTCAGATGATAAGTCCCCCCCCCCCCCCCCCCCCCCCCCCCCGATAAATTGTCTTTATTTTATTTTGAAACGGGATCGGGATTACAATTGTTTACAATAAATCACGAGATAGCCCCAAAATGTAGTGGCGGAGTCTGACTCATTGAGAGATACACAGCATAATATATGGTACGACTTTACTGATTACATTCGATCCCTGTAGATTTTAAGAAGTTCCTCCCGACAATTCAAAGCTTTAATAGACGAATGAATTTAGATGCATAGTATGTTTTACGGACCGTTGTGGCGAGCGCAGCTCAGCAAAAATTACACACAACATGTTACCTTGTCAATTAAGTGATATTTTGACAATTATCAACTAACATCAAAGAATTTTTGAGAGATTGAGAGAGAGAGAGAGAGAGAGAGAGAGAGAGAGAGAGAGAGAGAGAGTTATGTATTTCTAAGTTTAATAAAAAATGTCAAAACACATATACTAGGCTGTAGCTTCCCCCCTAACATGGTCCCTGTTTGTTGACCAGTGTGTTTTCCCATTTTAAAACTGAATGGGGTGATAATATGCAATATCTACAGAGTTTTTGTTTTTATTTTTTCTCATTATTCTTTTCAGATTTGGTTCAAAATAATCAGGCTGTAACTTTCATAACAATAATATATATTTTTAATTTCCTCCCTAAGTTTTACTGTACTTGCATGCAAAGTTAGCTTAAACAGGCTGGGCGGACTCCGAAAACACCGTCATGTATTGCGATTTTTTCAACTTCCATTTTGTAGCATTTGTTTATTGGCCAGAGAGTGAAAATGCATTGAATTTCAAAGTACCGGTATATTATTTTTTACTTTTACAGTCTTTGGAAACAAATGCATTGTTAATGAAAAATGCATGTAACATGTATATTGAAATAATACTGAATATAAGAAAGATTGGCCATTAAAGGCCTCTTTGTACCAAAAGTTTACAATTTTTGGCGTCTTGGGCTAGGATATGAATAGTTTGAGATTCTTCCAACTTCCCGCTCCTTTTTAAGGGTTAGGAAATGTTTTTCAAACATCAAAGACTTTTAGAATTCAAAATGAAATTTAACATGCATGAATATTAGACCCTCTGGCAGATCAATCTAAAGGCTATGGTGTTCATGTGGTTGTCAAGACCTGTGGGCCTTTTGTTTGTTAAGTACTACATGTAGGTTTGTTGATTTGTTGATGGTAGATGGCAGAAATATGAAAGTTTCCTCTTATTAAAGCCATTTTTATTGAAGAGAAGTGAGCTATGCACCTCACATTTGTAACATTTTATGTGATATATACTTAAACTTTTTAATTGTTATAATATTTAACATTTAACAGATGGTTTAATTTCTTTTTTGTAGATAAAATGATCAAGAGCAACCAAGTATAAAGAGTAAATATAGCTAGCATGGATGATGAATTTCCCATTGGGCTTTTAGCATTTGATTCAGATTTTGAATATTCAGAATCTTGTTCTTTCTGTGCAGATTTTTCTCTTGATGTGTTGGAGGTTTTTATTAATGGAAAAAATTTTCTTTGCTTTTTCTCTGCAGCTGAATTCAATGCATGTATATATTTTTGTAATTTAATGGGATTTCATTTCTCAAAGTATGTACTTGTTTAAATCCACATTATAGGAGGACACAATAAGAAAAAGGTATTGCCATCTTGTATAAGTTGATGTCATGCAAAATCGCTAATTTTATGGGTCTGTGATGTTTAAGCTAATTCTACATTCAAAATCAAATCTATTTATAGACTGCCAAATGAAACACTACATATTGCTACATATATGTAGAATGGGAACACTTTTGACTGCATTTGACAATGGATACATTTCTAAATTTAGTGGAAAGTCCTTAGATGAAATTGCCTGTGAAGGTAAATATTTTTATTGCAAGTAAACTTGTAATAGGCAATTAAATTAAAAGATAATAGTCAGATAAGAAAATTAGTTGGCTAATATAACAAAGAAATGTTATTTTAAAATTAAAAGTCGCAGATAAGAAAATGAGTTGACTAATAAGATCAAAAAATGTCATTTGAAAATTCCTTTAACCTAGTGTCTGTATTTTGTTGATAGTATTAACATAACTCCATTTGTTTCTTTTAATTGAAGACATATATTCAAATGATGATGATGATAATGATGATGATGTTGGAAAAGAACGAGCCAGAAAAAAGAAAACTGGACCTAAGCCTTCAAAACTCCCAACAGGTAAAAGCACAAGAGTCCTTTTTCAAAGCATATGTCAATACAAACACAATGAATTTGAAGATCTTTATGCTGAAAAACTTTCTACATTTTCAAAGTATGATTTTTGTTATATGAATGGAATGTTTAGAACTGTAGTTTCATTCAAGAACTGTGGTTTTATTCATTGTCATTGGCATCAGTTTTTGTAGAATATTGTAAAACAAAGCTTCAAGTACACTTAAATTAAAGGTAGTCTACATGTGTGTCTATAATTGAGAAATATCTGATAATTTGTAGTAAGGTGCCTCTGTGTGTATACTAGAAAACACTGAGGCAGTGTCTGCGTATCTATATTTGGAAACGCTGATAATGCATAGTGAGGTATATATGTGTGTTTATATTGGGGAAACACCCACAATGCATAGTGAGGTATCTATGTTTATATTTAAATGGGGGAAACAAACATAATGCAAAGTGAAGTATTTATGTCTATATTAGGGAAACACCCACAATGAGGTATGTGTGTGTCTTTATTGGAGAAATATCCATAATACATACATGTAGTCAGGTATATGTGTGTTAATTTTAGGGAAATACTGAATATGCATAGTGAGGTATATGTGTGATTATATTGGGGAAACACCCAAAATGCATAGTGAGGTATATATGTGTGTTTATATTGGGGAAGCGCCTATAATACACACTGAGATATATGTCTGTTTATATTAGGGAAACATCCATAATGCATAGTGAGGTATATGTGTATCACTATTAGGGAAACACTAAGAATGCATATTGAGGTATATGTGTGTCTATTTTGAGGAATTATTCATAATGCATTGTGAGGTATATGTGTATTTATTTTTAAGAAAAACTAATAATGCTTAGTGGAGTATCAGTTTATTTTGAATAGAAAACAATTATATTTCGTAGCTGTATGTTGTAGACATAGTTGTGAGTGATGAACATGATGGCAATGATGATCATAATGATGAAGATGGGGATGATCATGTTGGGAAAGAACGAGCTAGAAAATAGAAAACTGGTCCTAAGCCTTTAAAACTCCCAACAGGTAAAAGCACAAGTGTCCTTTTTCAGAGCATATGTCAATACAAACACCATGAATTTATCGATTCTAATGCTGATTTTTTTTTTTACACTTTCCAAGTATGACGTTTGTGATATGAATGGAATGTTTAGAACTGTAGTTTCATTCAAGAACTGTGGTTTTATTCATTTTCATTGGCATCGAATTTGTAGAGAATTGAAAAAAAAACACAGTTTCAAGAACACTTAAATTTAAGGTAGTCTACATTTGTGTCTATAATTGAGAAATATCTGATAATTTGTAGTAAGGTGCCTATGTGTGAATACTAGAAAAAACTGATGCAGTGTCTGCGTATCTATATTTGGAAACACTGATAATGCATAGTGAGGTATATGTGTGTTTTTATATTTGGAAACACCCATAATACATAGTGAGGTATATGTTTGTCTATATTGGGGAAACATCCATTGTGCATAGTGAGGTATATGTGTGTTTATATTGGAGAGACATCCATAATGCGTAGTGAGGTATATGTGTGTTTAAATTGGGGAAACACTCATAATGCATAGTGAGGTATATATATGTCTATACTGGGGAAACATCCAAAATGCATAGTGAGGTATATGTGTGTATATATTGGGGAAACACTGATAATGCATAGTGAGGTATATGTGTCTCTATTTGGGAAATTCCCACAAAGCATAGTGAGGTATATGTGTGTGTGTATTGGGGAAACACCCATAATGCATAGTGAGGTATATATGTCTATATTGGGGAAACATCCATAATGCATAGTGAAGTATATGTGTGTATATATTTTGGAAACACTGATAATGCATAGTGAGGTATATGTGTCTCTATTTGGGAAATTCCCTTAATACATAGTGAGGTATATGTCCGCTATATTTGGGAAACACCCATAATGCATATTGAGGTATATGTGTCTTTATCAAAGAATCGCTGAAAGTGCTTATTTGGGTATCAGTAAAAAATTTTAATTTGAGAAACACTTTTAAATTGAGATACATGTAAATTCATATATATTGGATTTATTTATGAACTTATTCAAAAGTACCTCACTATTCATTTTTAACTTATACCCTATACTCATTTGTTTTTTTACTGTTGAATGAATAAATGAATTCAAAAATGATTTTGCATTTCATTAAAGGTAAAACTGTAAGTCGAGAGGAAGAGGAAGCAAATTCAATAAAGAAGCCTTGCAAGAATTGTGGGAACATTTTTTAGGACTTTTTGCAATTGGTTTTTGTTTGTCGTCATGTGGTGTTAATTTTGTGCTGACAATTAAATAATTTTAATTTCTTACAAACTGCATGGACTAATTTTTTCCAAATTCTTTCGATATGATGTATGATTTGGGTAAGGGGAACATAAATGGTAATTTCATTTCTCTTCCACACTGTGTCCTTGGTCAGCAGGGCCAAAATGCTAAAAGGAAAATCTATACTTCCACACATCTGAAAGAAAACTGAATTCAGTTGTAAATTTTATATTAGTTTTTTTTACTCCAGAATGTAGTTTAATTACATGCATATATGATATTCCTTTATTGAGGTCTGTGTCTGGGCTAGTTACTCAGGTGACCGTTAATGCCTGTTGGCCTGTTTGGTTTAAAAAACAATTCAATTCTATACATGAAGAAGTGATTTTGTGTTAGAACTTGAAGAATCACCTTGCTTTTTTAGTGTGTAAACATCACTGTTCAAATTAATTGAAATTTTCAAAACATTGATTTTCTTTAAACTGGGAATTAATTCCTTTGAAAGATTATTTATTCATTTAACAAAGATGTATTTTACTTATTGATAAGTGAAAATATATTGGATAATTTTCTTTTCTTTGCACGTATGTATTTTTCTAAATAACGACAAAGTAATTTCAATGAATTAATAAAGATTAAAAAAAAACGGGAATTAATTCCTTTGAAATATTGTTTATTCATTTAACAAAGCTGTATTTTACTTATAAATATGTGAAAATATATTGGATGATTTTCTTTTCGTTGCACGTATGTATTTTGTTTATAATGACAAAGTCATTTTAATGAATTAATAAAGATAAAAAAAAAAAAGAAAAGAATTGTTATACTTGCTTCACGACAATTTTTTGACCTTATACTTTTTGCAAAAATTTACAGGGTAAAAAGATTTACTCTTGTCTATCAAAAAGTCCATCAGTCCTGGTTGTTTATTTTACTTTTTAAGGGGTTTGTGTTTAGATCTCTAGAATCATTTTTTTAATTCGCAGACATGTTTAGTTATTGGGAAGTTAAAATGCATATTCACATGAAATTCTGATTATGTTATATTTTGAATAATGCACTTTTAATCTAAAAAAAATTGACCAGTATTGCAGAAATTAGAGAAAGAGTTCATTAAAGCAACTCTTATGATTATCATATTCCAATTGAGATTTTCCTGAACCTTAGTAATGAAAAAGGACATGTCTACATTTGCAGTTTGACAGGAAATCCTCCATTTATCATCTAGTTGTGATAGAAAGTCTCTTTAAAAATATGTACTATTTAGGCTCGCTGGTCAATAAATTACATGTAAACATCTTGCAGTATATATTTACATTCTCCAGTGTCTTTGCTTATTATAACATTACGTATCGAATTTGTACGATATAACCCATATAACTTCCAATGACGCCAAATTGAGGCGCCAGCGGGGTTTGCTAATTTATATTCACATATTTAATCGTAAAATGGCTAAAAGTTGTATAAATATAAGTAATAAGGATTCATTCTTTGAATATTATGAAGTGATAATTTCAGTCGGGGCGTGATCGAATTTATCATAAAGCCCTTCGGGCATTATTGGATTTGATCACGCCCCGACCGAAATTATTACCTCATAATATTCAAAGAATGATCCTTTATTCATTAAATAAATGAAGTAGGATTAATCAAGTCGTTAAAAACTTAAACTGTTTATTAGCATACATATGATTTCTGTAAGAGATTGAGATGATACATAAACAACCCCCCCCCCCCCACCCCATATTTACATTTTGCGATATTACATTTTGTGTTGATCTCGATGCAAAATATAATAACGCAAAATGTTGTGATAGAAAGTGGACTAACTATAGCTTAATTTGTAATTTGTAAATATAACAATATAATGTTACAGCTAATGTTGATCATAGATACCAAAGGAGATATCAACAGCGAATGTGTCACTCTTGGTCTTAGTGAATGCATACTGATCTAGATTGAATCCATCTTTATACTGTATACTCATTTTGAATATATTTTAGGGAATAAAATAACATTTACTGTAGGATGAAAACGTTTCAGGTCTTGAATTTACTCCATATCAGTGTAACTTTTATTGTACGATGATCTTTAAATCATAACTGACATGTTCTCAAAATTAACCTTGGTATTGCCCGATTCATCATGATATTTGCAAAAAAAAACCCAAACAAACAAAGATTTATTTGCTGTGCATGTAACATCGCAATTTTGACATGCCATCAAAATAGCTTTTGCTTGCTATTTTCATTCAATCAGCGGTCATTACTATATAATGATGACTAGCTCCAATCAGATATATTTTGTTATTTTACAATATCAACACATAATTGCACTCGTGGTTACCTCTAATATACCCATTTCAAAATGGATTCATAAATACATTGCATAGTATTATAAATAGAAAATAGAAAACTAGTATCTCTGGAAAAGAAGCCCAAACTTTATTACATTTTGCGCCTATCTCAACGCAAAATGTAATAATGGGAATTTATTACATTTTTCGTTATTACTTGTCGCGTCGCTATAACCCATTCTGAACAAAACATTAAAATTCTTCAGTGCTATCAAATTTAAGCTTGTAAGCGTTTTAGAGTATCATGAATGCCGTTTTTGTGAATTTTGCGAATATTGCATGCAAAGTAAATAAATCAAAGATTCATTCGCGAGAGTTATATTTGTTGGATTTATATCAGTCGACCATGACTATTAAAACATCAGCATCTTCCTTTTATTTAAAACAACGTTAATAATTTGAGTAAATGTGAAAAAAAGTAGAAACAGAATATATACATTCTGAGGTATATACCATATTTGGGCATGACCATTAAAGGAATACCTCGGGCTGTATAGAAAATTTCTATTTGTATTGCAAGGTTATCGTTCAGAATTCTAAAAATTATGGATGATCGATGAAATTTAATGTTTGATTCGAACTAAATCTACTATGGCAGTTATCGGTAACTTCAGTAGAAAGCATATACCTCTGAACGTTTTTATGGAAATCTATACCTCTTTATGTTATATAAACCAGTATGTGTGTGTGTGTGTGTGTGTGTGTGTGTGTGTGTGTGTGTGTGTGTGTGTGTGTGTGTGTGTGTGTGTGTGTGTGTGTGTGTGTGTGTGTGTGTGTGTGTGTGTGTGTGTGTGTGTGTGTGTGTGTGTGTGTGTGTGTGTGTGTGTGTGTGTGTGTGTGTGTGTGTGTGTGTGTGAGAGAGAGAGAGAGAGAGAGCGAGAGAGAGAGAGAGAGAGAGAGAGAGCAGAGTCCGGTAAATAAATGTATTTTAAAATGAACATTCAAAGGATAACTCGTCCTAAAATAGACTAGAATATAAGAGTCACATATTTAAAAAAAAACAACATTCATTAACCTCTTTGACTTCGGGCTAATACCATCACACACACACACATTATTCATAAAACGAAACTTGATTAAAATATGATGTGTACAGTTCTATATATAAGTGATGTCAACGTAGATAATCAACTGTCGCCCATTTGTAAATCATACCACGATCTACCACAACCTTCACATTTGGTAAATATGGATTTTTTTGTTGGGTGCACTTACGTAAAAGGTTTACTTGGGTTTTTCAGTAATATCACAGGGAGTATTGCTTGAAATGACGTCTCAAAAATATTCTAGCAAGTAAATCAAATGCATCTTTCCTTATTTATGCAAAACACATGTAAGGTAATTATCATGATTTTCTCCAATAATACAGATAAAACACTACACATACATTTGTTGTAATATAATGTCATAAGTTTTGGTTTTCATTTTGTATGTAGGGAAAATACCATGTAATGTTTATCAGATAATTCTAACAAAGCGAGATGAATAATCGACATTTTAACGAAAATACATAAAATATTTTGATTATTAAGACACCAGACAATACCACTTCCTGAAATGCTTGCATATGTTTATTGTAGAAACATTAACTTAAATGTAGATCACCAATAATTATATAGATATTGCTCCCCTGTAAAAAAAGAAGGAAAAAGAGTCCATCGAATTCATAATCAAGATACAATTTATATTGATTATACTAAAGTATTTTTTATTCAGTCAATAGTACAATATACTTTACAATTGAAACCCGTTTTATATACACATTCATGCTATCTTTGAAATTAGAACACTATTCTGTTTATTTATATTACTTACATTTATCTATATATTTGAGATTTGCTTAGCTACATGTATATATATTTACATTCACTTTCTTTACCCCTATTAAATTGCATTGATCGATTTGAGTGATATTTACGCATAACACAGAAGACCCAGTCACCAAATCTGGTGCGTATGAATACATTCAGTCTTCCTTCAGAACATGACTGACTCTCCTCCCGACTTCAAACCGGATCACGACCTAATATTATACTTGGGCTGATTAATATTTCATGGATGTAAATGTTGTTTTAAGATTTATATGAATTCAATTGAATAATTTCTTACTAAACCAAAAATAGATTCATCAAATTACAGAATGAAAAATAAAATTGTGTTATTAGAATATGAAACGCTGTGCACTATTTTTGACAGCATAATTCAGCTGTTCCAAAGGCTCTTCCGTTAATTGCGCATTACACGTTGAATAAGCCCGAATTTTTAAAAAATAAATCATGTTTGCGGAAAGAGAACAAATGTTAAAAAATGTAAATATAAGCATTGAATCATTATTTTTTGAAAGATGTGGTCTCATAACTGCAACGGTGTGTGCAAACAAATTATCAAAACGCACTAGCGCGCGTTATTCAATTTGTTTGCACGCACCGTTGCAGTTATGAGATCACATATTTAAAAAAAATAATGATTCAATGCTTAAATATGACATTCATATGGGAAACCATTTTAGATTAATTTTTCGTGTTTTGAGTTAAGGCGTGATATATATTCTTCTTTAAAAGGGCAGGGGATTTCCGTTTTTTTTTTCTTTGCATCTGTAATATATACCTTCATCACAATCAATTCATGCAACAACATTTTCGTTTAATATTTGGAAAACAAATCAAATGATATAAATATGCCCATAGCATTTAAAGCATATATATTGTGTCAATTTTCTTAATGGGTCAGATGCCAACTTTGTTGTCTCTAATATTCACATGAGTTACTTTTGCTGAGTACGGAGGTTGCACATCCTTCATGGGAGCCCCCTCGAAACCCAGCGGGAAAGATCACCGACTAGAGTCCAGCTGGCATTTGTGCAGTTGTACTGTGGCCAAGCCTCCTCATGTAGATGTACGGTGCATGCTGACAGTCTGGCCTCTGCCCACTTTGACTACACAACCAAACCTGCCGTAATCTTCATGATTGCAGCCCGCCGTGAGAGGGGATACAGTCCTGTTACAGGTAGTTCAGGTAGCTTTTAGGTATCTTTAGTAACATATGTAAAGTCCTGGTGTTTTATTGGGAAAAAAGTTTCTTGAAATTGTGTATTTACTTCATGTTGAATTCAGATATTAAGTCTTTTTGTATTAGTTTGGATGTTAGGAAAACAAAAATAATTAAGATACTTTTCTCTGCAAATAGCAACTTGTTATTTTTATATATTTATGGTGTGAAATATTGAGAATACAAAGCATGTATTGAAATGATTGGGCTAAAACTGTGGTTTTATCAATATTTGTTGAATACCAATATTCATGGATTTCTTTGTTCAGTTGATCCACGAACTTTGATGTTCATTGAAAAGCAAATTCTGATAACATGTTGTACTAAAAACAGGAGCATAATTAGCAAACTTTTGCATCCAAGAAACTGTAATTTTCATTATATATCCAAGAAAATTAATGGTCATAAATATTGATGAAACCACAGTGAGTAGGGTTTTATATTTTAAAGCATTTATGATAAAGATGAACATTTTGTTTATTTAGATGTAAATTTTATATGATTTCAATTTTTTGCCCCAGATGCCAAGAGTCCAGCTGCCCAGAAGAGAACTGTAGGAGGGGGTGGGTAATGGAGTTGTTTTATATCCATCTTACAGGCAGGGTTTGAAATCAATCAATTGCTTCAAACTCAAATGCAGATTTTGGATGAAATTCTGTTTGATAATTTAAGTTTTTCTTCAGATTAAATCAGAGATGATTGGAAATATCGAACTATTTGCTGGTAGTCAGTGTAATCAAATCACTTCCAGATCAATTTGTAATAATTTGAAAAAGATATTTCTACAATGTGTATTTGTGGAAGAAGTCCTACGTAATTAACCTAAAGGTACTGTTTAAGCAGAATACTTATTAAAATATTATTAAGATATTTTTTTTTTTACATGACCATATGTAAAATGTGGTATAAATTATGCCCCGATTAAGTTGTGTAGAAATTAGAAAAACGAAATTATGTTGTAATCTCTTTCCTGTAGACCTCAAGTAGTAACTGTTGTAGTTGGAGCTGTCCAGACAAAGAAACAGAAAACCGATGATGAAAATGAAAAACCATAGACAACAGAAAAGGAATGCAACTTGTTGGTAATAGTGCAGTTATGTACAGGACTAGAAAAACTGAATGTTCTTGATCATAATCTCTGAACCTAATGAGGATATTCTCATTTTTTACATCAATGTCTTCATGTTAAAGTTCTTGAGTGAAATTTTATTTCTGTTGTTACCAATCTTGATAAGCAGCTGAATTCATTGTACATAGGGCATTTCTTTCATTAATCTTCATCACCATTATCACCATTGTCATCATTGTGTATTAACTAATATAATCGCACTAAACATTGACGGATATCATTCCTGTAGTAAAATGTGACAGCTTATATCATGGAGGCTTTTTTTTTCTTTTTCATTTTTTAAGCCTAGGATATTATCTAAAAACTCAATTCATTAAGTTTTTCGAAATTGATTTCTGTCCATGGTCTTCTTTTTCACTTCAAGTAAACTAAAACTGACTTTTTAACTAGGTAAAATAAAGGTTTATATATGTTAAAAAATTTTTACAAGTACATGTAAATGTACACTGTATATTATGAATTGCAGGGGAGTTACATGTTTTTGCTGAGGATTTAATACTTCTATTCCTTCCAGAGAGACGATTGTTGTTAAAATGCAATTCTTTGTTTAATATTTTTTTTTGTTAGGAGAAAAAAGAAGTGCTGATGGCTTTTAATTCTAGTAGTCAATTGAATTGTGTTAGAAGTACATGCATTAGGTGTAGAGGAAGGCGAGAATCTGTGTACGCAGCAATGTTAAAGCGTCCAGATGCTAAATACGGCTGGAAAACGATATTATAAGAATAATCGCAAAAATACTTTGACCGGGAGTATTTCTTAAAATCTATATATTTACATTCTACTGTGTTTTTCCATTAAATTCCGTGATCCTCAAATGCCTCTAAATGCAACAAGTAGTCAAGGGTCAAATTGACGAGTTTTATTATGACGTCACAAACGTTGAACGCTGCAAACTGCAACGTCACAAGGGAAAATCAAAGTTCACGCTTGTGGCTATTACTGTGGCTCTTCCATTAATACTAACTTACCCTTAGGATAAGATAGGAATTTTTAAGGTATGAATCACATTTGCAGACACGACAAGAAGTTAAAAATTGTAAATATAAGCATTGAATCATGATTTGTTGAAGTATACACTCTCATAACTGCAGCAGTGTGTGCATACAAATTTTCATAACGCGCTAACGCGCGTTACTCAATTTGTATGCACACACCGCTGCAGTTATGAGAGTGTATACTTCATCAAATCATGATTCAATGCTATAGTAAAATTTGTTGACAACGATGTTAAACATTATATTTGATGCATTTGTGACGTCATATATGCTTTGAATCACGTGACGGGCGAATCCTTATACTGCAAATGATCTATTTCGATCGCATCGGCGCAGGTGATTAATGACTAATAAATAAATGAATAATTATTAATTATCATAATTATTTTTAAAGAAATCGCCTGTTATGCCAAATACTTTGAAGTTCTTGCTTTAACTTGAAATAGATATTTCGTTTATGGACGATTTTGATGAAACATTTCACAATATCATCAAAATAATGCACATTTTTGTTAATCAAGAGCGATTTACAAAAAATTGCAGTAAATCCGTAGGTTTCCCAAGCATAATTCACATTGGTACTTATATTCTCTACCAATTTTACTTAAAATATTCTAAAATTGTGTTGATCTTTCACCTGCACAAAGCTGGTTTTTACATGCATTAGAATTTCTTCATTCAGTTGTTGATACGCAGCAGGGAGAGTCTCAAAACCACTAGTTCAAAAATAGTCTTTTACTCAAAACGAAGCTTTAAAGCTGCCAATTATTTGATACTGGTTTTCAATATGAATGAATTCTGTACGTCTAGCATTAACGGCAGTCTATGTAAAGAAAACATGCGGATTTACACTGGTTTTATGTAATTCACTTTTAACGTTAAGATACATTCCCTGAGAACTATCGACAGGAATGCAGATCGTGACGTGAAAGTTAATTATGACGACATATAGTATGAAGTACAGGCAAGTGACTTTCTACATATCGCTTTAAAATCAATCGGGAAGCCTTAACATGCCCGCGTATTCCAGTTGATTGACTTACTCATGAGTTGTGTTTACAAACCTGTAGAACATTATTGTTTTAAAACCTAGAAAAAAAAAGATTTCCATATTCTCTGCAACTTAAAATAATGTTTTCTTTTAAAACAAATATGATGTTATTCTTATTATTCAAAGCTGAAATAACTCTGTGAAATACTCGCCCATGTTTTTTATGAGAATTGTAATACTGTTCACTGATCGATGGACTGTATCGGAATTGTGACCATATTTTTTCCCAGTGCAATCAGTGTGTTACCAAGTCAGAATGTCATAGAACTGTCAAACTACTTTGTTCATAAACTGTATATTTTACAGTTAATTAAAGTCAAAATGAAAAATATACAATCTTGGTTTTTTTCTTAGCTTTGACACAAGACCTGGTCTAAAGCGCTATTTTTGCCATGTTTGAACCAGATCAGAAGTGTGTCATATCAAAACGATTCACAAACTATTTGTATATTTGAGGATGTTTACGGGAAATTAAATCGAGAGAAACGGAAGGGAGAAGAGGCATGGCAGCAAGTTTAAAAAAAATACTATAGAAATACTTTTATGCCAATAAAAACTATTCCTTCATACCATTCCGTACGAAAGAATGACACCAATATCTGATTCAATAAAAAATATAGACCACCGTTTTCACCCCTGCACAAAAAGTGAATATAATAGAACGTCAATATTACACCTTTCGGGGGCCTCGGCTTCAAAACAATGTTTACACGTTCGTTTCCCTCATTCTCTTTCGTTTGTTTCTAAATGCTTTATAGCCCGAAACCAACATTCCGATCATGCTTTTGCGTTAACTTGTCAAAATGAAGACGCTTGAGACAACGTTATGAATAAATGTAATAAACGTGCGTTCAAGGTCAGGACCGGAAACATTGGAAATTATATTAAATGCTTTTAAGTGCGTTTGAATTAAATTTGCTAAAAGTTTATAATTTGTGTAGCCTGATAAGAAACACAATTTGTTTCGTTAAAGGCATTTATTGAATTCGGCATAAAATATTTTTAGTAAACCTGTAAGTTTCAATATACATTGTATGCAATTTTACGTAATGTATTGCATTTTAGTTATTGTACATGCAATGTTTTATACGTCTCCATGTTGTTTCAAGCTCGTTCCCTTTGGAATTAATTAAGGAGATAGACGATCGTTAGCGTCTAAACCCACTGTCCTGAGTACAATTTTAAAACCATAAAATGAACAATGTGTATGTATAATATTTCATATTTTTGTATTTCAAAACTGTCATGAATTCCTTTGCATAGGAAAATACAAAAACTATTGAACTTTTTAAACCTTCAAATGCTTTATTTTGATATTCATATAGATATACTGTCTACAATTTTACTCCAGAAAAAGAACACCAATCTCCACCTTGGGCATACTGCCCCCAGGCTGATAGGGTTCTAATCCACACTTTATCGCCTTTCTTCATTTTGATGTTAGCTTGTGCGGTTGACATAGACCATTCATTGTGACCCCTTCCATCGGAATGATTATATACAACTTTTTGGCCATTCCGCACAATTTCAGACACGAAATATTTTCCCGCTTTTGTTACTATTGACCACGTAAAGGAATAGATTCCGTTCAACGGTGCTGTAAATATTCCGGAAGAGTTATCGTAAGCGTTTCCTTCGTTTAATGAAACTTTATCAAAGATCACAGTCTCTTGGTTCTTCATGTTTTCCAACTGCTTTGTAAGTGAAGATTGGAAAGCAATTTTATCTATTTTAGGAATATAAATACAATAGATTAAAGAAGAAAGAAAAAAAAAGGAAGAAGATAGAAAGGAGTTTCAGGCAAAAGGACATCGAAGCGATTAAAGATTAAAATCAATAATCTCAAATGGAATGATAACACTAGCGTTAAGAATTTACGTAATTTTAATTTCTTTTTTAAAATTTAGTTCTATGACGCACATATGCATGCTGAGTAAATCCGTTCCAAAGTGGCTTTTTATCGCTTTAACTTGTTATTGGATGAGCTAATTTGTGCTTATGCAATCAATACAAAGTATTAAACGGTAATGAATAATTGTTATTACATACCTTGCCGCATGCTATCTAAGAAAAAAAAACCCATCAAAATGTGAAATTTACTGCGATGATTCTGCACAATCAATCAGATCATGAGGAACCTGACTATATATAGTTACTATACGTTTTATCATTTAAATTCTTATATCAACACTTATAGATACAATGTTTTCCGAACCTTTGCAGCGCATATTTTCAAAACCCATTCCATTGCATATCGCTTTGTAATTGTTGTATTTAGTTACCACCTGTTGTGGAGTTTCATGTGTAGTTCCAGCCACAAGAAGAGCAAAGCTCGTCAGCAAATAGCAAATTCTGAAAATGAAGTTTACAATTAGAATAAAAAACACCCATGTAGTGATATATTTTCATATGAGAGAGAGAGAGAGACAGAAAGAGAGAGAGAGAGAGAGAGAGAGAGAGAGAGAGATATTACCTTGTCATATTGTTATCTTTCCTTGGAAAAAATCCACTTACATCGCTAGGTTTTGGAGGTTATTTATACAAAAGCTAAAACCATTTTTACTATTGAATTACACACACCTCACGCTAAACGATCATTTGTTAATATTGTAAAAAATTTGCTTGTACTTGCATTAATTTTGTTTGCAACCATTCAAATGAAATTAGCTAACACACTTTCATTCGTCAAACATTTAGTAGAAATTACTAGTACTATCAAAAGAACAGTTGGAAAAAAAATTCCCATTGCTTAACTTAGATTAAGCTTCCAAATAAATTTTGTAATTTCTTTGTACCGTGTCTTATATCAGAATTAACGATATAGTTGGTGTGAACTGAAAGAGTGCTTGTAGAATAATATCACAATTTGTAGGAGATCTTGTGTAAAATATTTTGATTGAAAACGTTTTACTTTGTATGATTATATGTCTTTGTTGGCACTTTACGGTCCAGCAATCGGTCAACAGGTCACTGCCATTCATAACATACGCTAACATTTACAATACAAATTCTGATAAAATTGGTTGTATTGTAATAAGATAAATTAAAGCTCCGTTAAATTGACAAAATTTTAATTTTCTCACAAATGTTAAGTGGATCTTGCATTCCTCCTAGAACCATATAACTATTTCTTTGCCTTGTTTTAAAATGAAAAGTAAGATATTAATTCATTTAAAAAAAAAAACACTACACATTGCATGTTTATTACCTTGTAATGCACACTTTGATACACAGGCTTTGTATCGGTTTACGTTGAAAGTTACAGATTAAATATTTGTCATGAAACAAAATCAAAAACAAACAGCTGGCGGTTAAAAAATAACAACCCACTATTATATACCCCCACTAATACAAATTACAGGGTTGAGAGAGGGAATTAAGAGAAAGATAAAGGAGAGAGAGAGAGAGAGAGAGAGAGAGAGAGAGAGAGAGAGAGAGAGAGAGAGAGAGAGAGAGAGAGAGAGAAGAGCAGGGTTCTGTAAAGAAATTTAGAACAGAATTAACAATGCAAGAATAGTTTGTCTTTACATTGATTAGAGCACACTAGAAACATATAAATATTTTAATTTGTTCATTATTTTTTGTGATTCAAAGCTCGTTAAGTCATAAAAATACCTAATCCTAAAGCGAAACTTGATTAAATAGTATGATATGTACATATTTATAAAATCAATATCATCGTACATAACACCTGTTCATTCGTAATTTAAGCCACGATCTACCATGACCTTTACATTGGGCAAACATGCCTTTTTAGCTTATAGCAGTAGTATATAAAGATTATGTATAGGATGGCCTTACAGTGGTATCATAGGGAGTAACGCTGAAAATGACGTCTCTAAAATATAACTAACAAGTAATTTTATTAGTACATATACATGTATCTTAGTTTATCAACTAATCATATACACGTATATAGCATATTCACGGTCATTATTTAGAGTTCCCTTAATTATACAACTAAAACTATTATAAAGTATCATACGATGTGGTTCTCGTTTTAAATACAAAGTTAAATAACACCAAATTTCTAACGGATAATGTAACCAAACTGATATGACATCTTATAGAATATACGAGTAAATGTACTGTAACATTGTCAGATATCAGACAGGGTCACTTCCTCAAGCGTTTGCTTAAGTAAATTGTAGAAATACATTAGACAAAATTGTTTACGCACCATTTAAAATAAAATAATATTTACATCCTAAATTTTTTTAAAGATGAATTTAATGTTTAAATAGTTGACCTTAAATATAAGTAAGACATTTAAATGTCCCAACAAATTAATGGATACAATGTTACCGAAGCGAATGTGGTCTATTAGTTTACTGTCAGCTGAAATATCAAACCGGAAGGCACGAGTAGAACACATGGATTGAGTTTACGCGTAGGAAAGAGTGCAGAAAGTGTTCATGAATTTCGGAAAATACATAATATTAAAAACACGCGTTAACTCTTTTTTAAATCCTCTATGTATAACCCAACATCTATAAACTAAGAAAAGAAACAAATAGTTTTATTGATCAAACTTTTTTACCCGAATTCAATAGTCGTAACGATTTGTGGAATGCATTACGTAACTGAATGCACAACACCGAGACGATACAGTTGGTGGACGAACTCATTAATTAATAGAAGGGGCAGAAGGTTGAATCGAAAGTAAAGTTCACAAACGCAATGTGCAATTTTTGAAAAGTTGTGAATTCTATTTTAACAATCTATCACCCGGAAACTACCGAACTTCATGCGCGAGCTGGAATTTAAATCTGAACGGGTTATACACAGCTGTCTTACTTATTAAATTGGTTCTTCATTGGCCACCAGTCTACTTTCGGTATGACTGCTGTTCATCTCTGTGGGAATTTTGTACGTAGATAATAACAAGTCTGAATTTGCCTTTTCGTTCATTGACTTTTTAGTTACTACATGTAGTAACTAAACTGAATTTAAATTTTGAACAATGCCAATTTTAAGCAAAATCAATATAGATTATACATTTTGGGCGACCAATACATCAAAAAATATATACAATCTTATCGATTGAAGAACCAAGTTAAATGTCAATGTTCATGTTGTCCGGCTTAGTTGATTATATATGCAAATTCTTTACATGTTATGAGACATAAGTTTATACTATTTTCTTCTATACTTTATAACATACATAACCAGTCACATTCATGATTAAAAAAGAATTCTTTATCAATGTGATCTTAATGTCTATCATCAGAAACTCAGCTGATCTCTCTCCCATCAGTAAATATCTCACACTAGTATTAGATCTATGGATTCAGAAATAATGCATGGTTGTTATGTTTTAAATTTTTAATTTACCGTGTGGTAGTACATGTAAATGAGATAGTATTTATCTCAATTTTAAAGATGCTTGATCCGACTTTATATCAAAATTTGTGCATGCTTTTAAACGATGGTTACGCTAAGTATATGTACATGTATATTAATAGACATTGCAGTAGTTTTCTCAATCAATTAAGCCAAATGAAATGAAAATGAAAAATATAATGTTCAAATTTTGTAAACAAAACAAACGACATAAAAGAGTATCGCGTTATTTCGTCCTATGTTAAAATTCACCCCTGACCTCAAGACGGGTATGGTTTTAGTACGACTTTGACATCGCTATAAATAAAGGTCGTTTTGTCCAGGCAAATAACAAATAAACCTGTGTACGTTTTGTTTTTTTAGTATTTCTTAACTTTGCTTTGTTTACATGTACAATCGATGCATAGCATGCGGGTTGAATAACCCCAATCATTCGGAGAACGTACCCAACGGTTTCGTTTGCTAAACATTCCAATGATGCATTTTGGTTTGTTTTTTCGTTTGTCCAAAAAGAAATTATTTTTATTTACTTTAAATATTTCTAATTTTGAACGGAAATAGATTCTGCTGCTGAAAATATTCTAAATAGTTTGTATGAAAAATTATTTAATACAGTAATAACAAAAAAAAATCGGACCAAGCAGCTTTAAGAAGATAAAAACTCATTGTTTATATCGTAGTTTAAAAGTCTGATTTACAAATCCTTTATTAGAGCTATTCGAAAAAAAATCAAACTAAATCGCTTTCGAAATTAAGTTAATTTTTTCCAAGACACGCATGAAAATTTGCGTTTATTAGACGAGAGTGTATTGAAACGACACACATCCCTGTAATGACATTTTCCTACAACATTTGTTAAATTTGCTGTTAAAATCGGCAACTTTGCATATATAAGATATTTTAAAATAAAAAAAATTCTGAATAAATAGCTAAAATTAACAATTTTAAATTATCATACAATAAATATTGCTTTATCAATTATATCAGTCAAACATAATACCGCCGTGTAAAATTTTTTTTAGACATGACACCTTTTCTCTTTCATTAGCACGAAGTGACTGATCTGGACATTCTACTTATTTTTTTTAACCAGTCCTTTTATTGAGCTATCTCTGTGCATATATCAGTTAATGTCTTTATCATTCTGTTGCTTTATTTTTAACGACAAATAACAGCCAATCAGGAAAGGTCTACCCTAAAGTATGACGTGATTCATTCACTTCCGGTCTCCATTTTCTAGTTTTATCGATTTTCAATAAATAGAACGGTTGTATCGTAATTCGTTTTGATGATGCACGAGTTTACACAAAAAGGTAGTAAGTGGTGAACGGATTTATTTTCATCTATTAACTTTACATGAATCGCCACAGGGCGAAAAACCATCTTTAAGCAAGTCCTTAAAGGTTTAAAGGTGACTTAAAGGAGCTTAAAGGCTATACAACCTTTAAGCCGCCTTTGAGTCACCTTTAAGCAAGTGCTTATAGGTCCTTAATGTCCAAACTTCTTTAAGCCACCTTTAAGCCACCTTTACGCCACCTTTAAGCATCTTTAAGTGGCATTTACGCTCTCTTTACACTGCCTTTACACTGTCTTTAAGTGGCCTTTAAGTCAATATTGATCAAGCTGAACAATAAAAACATAAATTAAATGCAAAAGCTCTTTTATAGAGATGGGAGGGGGTCATCCGAGTGATAATATAATTTCCAAGGAAGGGGGGGGGGGGGTGTTCCAGGCGATTTTAATCGTCGCTCCATTAAACACAGATCGCTATCATCAGCACCGCTCCGATGGACACAGATTGCCGTTATAAATTTCTTTATAATTTTTGGGGGGTTTCAAAATTATTGTAGGGATGAGCGCAGTCTCTGTATCTTAATATGTGCATAAAACTAATTAAAGTATGTTTGTTTCCTATTGTAAATTAATCGGTGAAAAAAATCTCTCTCTCTCTCTCTCTCTCTCTCTCTCTCTCTCTCTCTCTCTCTCTCTCTCTCTCTCTCTCTCTCTCTGTTCCTCCGGTTATTAAACAAAATAAAGATAATGAACCAAAAATGCATGATTTAATTTGATAATCGGTTTAAGGTTTGTATTTTTTTTTTCAATTTTCATTATTTCTAACTCTAGATCTGCTAGATACGTGTTAAAGATGAAAAGACTCTCAACTGCCTTTGTTATATCGGGCGGATATTACTGCTTTGTTTGTCTAGACATAGTTTTGTTCGTTTGTGTATATCTAATTAGAGTCTATTGTTTGTCCAACTTAAGAAAACCCCTGGAACTAACACAGAATATACAAGATATACAAGATATACACAACAGTTGTGTCGTGTGCCCGGGTGCATGTTTGTGTATATCTAATTAAAGTCTATTGTTTGTCCAACTTGAGAAAACCCCTGGAACTAACACAGAATATACAAGATATACACAACAGGTGTGTCGTGTGCCCAGGTGCACGTCAGGGTTTCTAAAGGCGTTGAATCTTAGTATGTACGAGTATACGATAAGTCTAGTGAATAAAAGTTAATTTTCATTTTCAAAGTATTATTTCCTAGCTCTGGGTTTCAAAGATGTTACGTCTACAAATTAACGATACATGTATGTAAGAGTAAAATCTTGAGGCTAATTAATTAATGTACCGGTGATCATAAATAGGGGTTGATTATTTAAATATATGTATAAGGGTAAATATGTCAAATATACCCGGCCTGGCACATCATACAATTGTATGTACAAGTCATTTGCAATTGCCACATGCAGTAAATACGTCACCAGTAATTGGTAATTTTGTTTGTTATAGAATTGATAGTTTAAAAATCATGTACATACAATTACATGTAAATATTTAAACATATTGGAACGGCGCCGCGATCATGAAAACCGGGAAATTGCGGGAAATTGAACAAATACCCTAATAGTATCAATGCATTTAATAAAAGAAATGATTTCATTTTCTTTCTTACATTTTTATAGCTATAAATTAGATGAACGTATATCTACTCGGTTTAAATTTATTAACTAAGAAAGCCTACTATAGTGAACCTAACGGTTTCCATTTAGGTATAATATATTTTTGTTCACTGAAGACCAAGTTCCGTATTTCATTCTTAATACACGCATGCATGTAATTTATAAATTAGATATAATTGATTGTTACAAACTGAATGGTTTGTCAAAATCTTTTCAAGTAAACACATTCAATAAGTGATTCAATATCCACTGATATATAGGATATAAAAACGCTAATATATATGTAAGTTGCCGTGGCGCAGTGGATGTGTGGTGATGCTAGTAAACTAAGGGTCCCGGGTTCAATTCTCGCCGTGGCCGTTTTTTTTTTTTTCATTTTTCTTTCTAGAACAAAAACCGTTTTAATACCTTTTCTTTCATAAAGTTAAGTTAAGGAAATTAAGCACAATATTGAATTAAATTTTTTTAATGGCTTAAAGGTGGCTTAAAGGTAGCTTAAAGGTGGCTTAAAGGTGGCTTAAAGAAGTTTGGACATTAAGGACCTATACGTTGTCCTTAAAGGTGGCTTAAAGGTGGCTTAAAGATGGTCTTTAAGCTGCCTTTAAGCCATCTTTACGCTTTCTTTAAGCCATCTTTAAGCAACACATATAGCTTAAAGGTAGCTTAAAGGTGGCTTAAAGATCGTCTTTAAGCTACCTTTAAGCATCTTTAAGCTATCTTTAAGGAGAACTTAAAGATGGTCATTCATCCTGTGCGCTGCCAAAAAATGAAGTCAGATAAGTCTAAAAAAGTCAAAATGATGACCGTGACGAACCTTGTTATTGTTATAGTACTTGGAATAATCTTATAGTAAAAAGAAATATTTCTAACGTCAGGTGCCTGTGTTTGCTATCGGTATTGAAATTGACTCTGTTCGGTAATTCAGCAGTTGGAGAGTTTTCGGAGTTTTAATAAACCTTGTATAACGGACACCGACTTAGATTTTTCCATGGATCACAAAATTTAATAAATCTAATAATTTAGATTATTTACCTAGCTACTATTGTTTTGATTTTCCCGCTTAGTAGTAGTTTTTTTTTTCCTTGGGGTTAAAATAACAGACTTGAATTGTTGGCCTTTATTATGCCCTTATTAAGAGTATGTCTTGTATTTGATCTATTTTAAACATCATTGGTTCATGAAGATTACCAATTTATTTTTATTTTTTTTCTCAATGAAGCTTCGCTAATTAATACTCAACGAAAATTTCGAAAATCATTTTGATATTTTGGATTTTATAATCTTGCGCGTGCGCATTACATCTACGCTCAAACACGCTGGTGTTCAAATCAGAGAAGACAAAAAAGTACTAAGTTGATATATATTTTTTATTTTACAATTCCTCTCATAAGATATAAATATGTATGAACAGAATACATAACAAATTTAAAGAAATGTTTGATTCCTTGCAATAAAAATTCACATTATAGGAGAGCGAAAATACAATGTTCTATCGTTAAAATGATAAAATGATGATTTATTTTCTTCAAAATCTCTTCGGAGCAATTCTGCAATTTTCTGCTACATTAAGGGTATGTGGGAGGCATTATAACTGTCATGAGGGCCTATCCCAAGACACAGTTAGAATTGTCTAGCTAAGAAGAGTGCAATGAAATTAATAACATTAATGTAGGCTTATAGCTTAGTTATACATGTAATGACGTCTGACCCTGGTCTGTCAACAATACGGTAAACACCTCCTGAGTTATCTGGGGACCAGGTATAACAAGTAGAACCCTTTGGTGTGCAGTGTTAAGAGTTTCCTTAATGTAAGCTCCGGCGCGATTCGAACTTAGACTTGATTTATAGCTAACTGGGAGTCAAACCAATTCTGCGCCACTCCGTTACGCAACAATTTTTCAACCAAAAAAATTAGCAGAATTATATTCACATTTATTGTTTATTTGAAAAGTATCTTACATATGAATGATGACGGGTCAAAGTCTAGCTTTTACATAAAATACCGTTGTGTCAATTTTCTAAAATTATGAAGGACATTCCCGTCAGAATTTAGTAAAGATTTTAAACAAGTATCAGGCATTTGAAAAACGTCAAATTTTAACATAGATTGAAACACATAATTCAAACTCATATTTTTAAAGCTCATTAGAGGAAAACGTAGACAATTACAAATTCAAAATTTCAAGACCCCATCTTTCAGTACTCTCAGTACTTTGATTTTTTTCACATGTTCCATCACAGTGACGTTTTGACCCGCTTACAGACTTACTCTCTCTCTCTCTCTCACTCTCTCTCTCTCTCTCTCTCTCTGCGTCTCTCTTTCGTATACACATACTTAATTCATGCATCAGTTTGAGGTAATATAACCAGCGGGTCTGTGTACTTTTGGTTCAATTTCTCATTTCGAAAAAATACTCAAAATCAAATTGATTTTCTTTGATCAAACAACGACGGTCATATTCTAATTTCACGCTAAAAGGTAATCTAAATGACGGACGGAGTTATGTCTCTTTCTTTGTGTATTTGCGCAGAACAGATTCTTTGGTATGTTTGTGATAAGAAAAACCAGTCAAACTAACAGACAAGGTTCAAACTATACCCATGACAGGGTGACTGCGACAAAGTGTGAAAATTGGCCACCTGTGTATATGCCTCGTAACCTCGGAATTAACAGATGTAAACAGTCGGTAATACACCGTAAAACAAGTGTTTGGTTTTCTTTTGAAAAAAAATAGTGATTACAGCCGGTATAATGAAGAATAATGACCCCGTTGAATAATGACCAGGGGTCATTTTTCGACGTAGAATAATAACCCTCCTAGCTGAAGAATAATTGGATTTTTCTGAAGAAAAAAAACCCCAGGGGTTATTTTTCTTCATGTTAAACATGAAGAAAAATGACCCCCGTAGAAAAATGACACCCTCTGTAAACAAGAGTACAAATTTGTTACCCCGTATCCAAGATACGACTTTGATGTTACTTACACTGTTCAACTGATTTTGAAGTTATAAACACTGAACTTATACTAATCGCCGTATTTAGTTTTTTATATCCGTAGCAAGCACACACAAAACACTCTTACATTGCCACAAACTGATTGTTAACAGTTACTTAACTTCTCTCGTCGACATATGGCGGGATATGACGCAAATAAAAAAAACCAAAATTCATACACAATGAGGACATTGTGTGATAATTAACGAACACTAATCATGAAAGAATAATTGTTGTAATAATATAAGCAATGTTCATTGGTGAATGAATCGTCAATCGATTTTATTGAGAATATATTTTTCTGGAAAAAGACAAGGGGGCAGGTAACGTATGAATATGAATTCTTCTTATTTACATTCCTTGGGGAAAGTGATTTTTATAAAAATCATTTAACGTTAGTTTTGTTTCCTTGTACGTAATAAATCAACATCGATATTCTAAACATTTGTTGTCATGTTGTATCTTTTAGAGCAAATGTGTGAAGAGTACCTGACTATAGAACATCTTAAATAGATAATAAACACTGTTCGATTATAATAAGAAGAGATTGTTTCTAAAAGCGTTGATAAAGGGTTCGGGCCTATGATAGGGGTTTATATCCCCCTTGATTTTGATCACATGATCTTTATTGTATCCAAAGTTATCAATACTCATGCAAACTATTGCATTAATCATCTTGATATTAACTAAAGTATGCCGATGATAAGTAAAATATATTTTCTGTTCGAGTACTCTCAGTACTTTTCAGTAATTTTCCTTATTGACCGTTAACCTTTACTGGCGTAATGGCTGCTCTCAGTGGCTGTTAACTTCATCTTGGTTATAATGCCTAACAATGGAGTAAACTTTTAATAATTTTGATTTCATCATGAATTCCGCGTGATGCACTTGCATACCAAGCAGTTTGTAGTAGGGAAAATTGTCAATGCAAGTATAATTCATGAACAATATCGACGCCAATAAACAGAATTTTGTTTCATAGTGTCTTGTATCTCGAAATAATTTTAATGTGTAGTCACTCGTAATAATGAGATACATATGATGTTCCGATGGGACCACTTCGACCTTCGCACTTTCGTCAATAAGGCGAAGATGCGAGAGTGCGAAGTTGCGAAGGCGAAGGAGCGATAGTACATGTAGTATCGCTCCTTCGCCTTTTCACCTTCGCCATCACATCTTCGCGCTTCGCCGTCGCATCTTCGCACTTTCACCTTCGCTACTTCGCACTCTCGTATCTTCCCCCTAAAGGCAAAAGTGCGAAGGTCGAAGTGGCTCTATCGGAACACCATAGATACCTGTAAATGTAATCGTTAAGATGACAACCATACCCCGATGCAATACGTCATCATCTTTTTATAACGGAAGATTTTTTTATCTTCTAAGATAAACCCTTTCTTTCACTTTAAGTTTATTTGAATATGAATTATAATTTCTGTTACTTTCTGCAAACTACAATAAAAATCACAATATCATAAAGACTACTTCACAAATAGTCAAAAATATACTGAAAAACTTTCATCTATAAGGGGGTGATTTTTCTACAGGGGTCAATTTTCTTCATGAAGAGTGTGCTCATTTTTATGAAAATGACACTTATTCTTCAGGCAAAAGGGTCATTTTTCGACGTAGAATAATGACCGGGGGGTCATTATTTGTTATTCTACGTTACACCGGGATTAAGATATCATTTATTATAAGTTTATGCTTATTTAACATTATCTAATAAATGAAGTGATCGCTCAAAATCGTAAATCAATAGATCTACTCATTGATTAGCAAAAGAGGTTAAAATATTCATAACACATTTGTTATAATGGATTGTTCTTGACATAACACTGTAGTATCGAGTAAACTCGCACGCGGAGGTGGAGTAAATAGTCATTCTATAATTTCCACTTGCATTTTATTTGTGTGCTGATTGTGTTAGCCAGCGAAAATAAAACTTTGAACATGAACAAAATTAACCTAAAAATAAATAAAACAGATAATATCAAGCTTAATTGTTTGTGACTGTAAAAGAAAAGTTACTGTTACTAAAATCAAGGGAAACTTATATGTGATATTATTAATGTTTCCATTGTGCTTTCATGACGTTGCCGTTGAAATTAAGCTGATAGACGTTCATCATCACCATATCAAGTCATGGTGGTGGAGTCGGCATTGCACAAAATTATCCCATATTTGCGACAGTGATTGCATATTAGGAGAAAAGTACCTGTGATAGGCTTTTTCTTAGATATATTTGGAAAATGAATAGTTGTAGCAAACATTTTTTTTATTTGATGATAATACATTGTAGCATTAAAATCTTGAAAAATGCATTGAATTGTTTTTGAAGTCGGGAAAATTTCAGGTTGTCTCGCTGTAATACTACAACCCCCCCCCCCCCCCCCAAAAAAAAAGAAACCGTGCAAAAAAGTTTTGCGTAAGATTGTGACCAAATTACCTAAATTATCAACACAATCTATGCAACATTGTGTCATTGATTCATCAAAGTTATATCAAAACACATTTATTGAACTGTTTATCAAAAGGATTAAACTTGCATATTTTCATTTTTGGAGTTAGTTTTAAAGATTTTCAAGTAGCAAAAAAAAAAAAACTCAATTGGTTTCATTGATATCATTGTGAAATATATTGTTTATGATAATTTGGTCGGCACACAAATTCCTTTGCATCATAATACTGTCGTGTATTTTAAAAATACAAAACAATTGATTTTTTTAAACTTCAAAACTTTATTTTGATATCGTTACAGATGAGCTACAATTTCTCTCCAGAAAAGTAGCAATAATGTCCACCATGAGCATACTGCCCGTAGTTGCCAGTGGCTCTGATCCACACTTTATCGCCTTTCTTTATTTTGATTTTAGCATGTGAAGTTGTCATAGGAAATCCATCGTGACCCCTTCCATCAGCATGATTATATGCAACTCTTTGACCATTCAGCACAAGTTCAGTGACGAAATATTTTCCACTTGCTGTTAATATTGTCCATGTAAAGGAATAGATTCCGTCCAACGGTGCTGTAAATATTCCGGAGATGTTGTCGTAAGCGTTTCCTTCGTTTAATGAAACTTTATCAAAGATCACAGTTTCTTGGTTCTTCAAGTTTTGCAATGCTTTGGTAAGTGAAGATTGGAAAACAATCAGATCTATTTTAGGATAATAAATGTAATATCTTAAAGAAAGATTAAAATAACAAGTATTCCTTTTAAAGGAATGATCGGCAACAATAATATATTGATAGTTAGAAGCAATCAACAAGATCAGTTTGATGTAAAATAATTTAAAAAGTACTGT
This sequence comes from Magallana gigas, assembly GCF_902806645.1. Taxonomy (NCBI): domain Eukaryota; kingdom Metazoa; phylum Mollusca; class Bivalvia; order Ostreida; family Ostreidae; genus Magallana; species Magallana gigas. Next base: position 18,338,946 of record NC_047566.1, read on the forward strand.
ATTTTTGCAAAATATAGAATATTTTGAATCTGTACACCATAATTTCATCATTATACACCGTCAACAAATTTAATTTTGAAATGAATTTGGGGAACCGTTCGTAAACACCTTGTCTAATTTTATATTTTTAACGTAATTATTAAATGTTAATGTATCTTCTCCTTCCTCAGAATACTGAGTAGGGCTCTTCAAACAGCATTAACACGTATGCAAAGAAAGAGTTGTTTTAAAATAATTTAATGCGACTGAAAAACATTAAATGCCATCATAACTTGCTATTGAGGTCGCATTATAACGTAACCTTGTTTATAAATCAAGCCGTCTTCCTAGCTACTATTATGGAACATCAATAGATCGAAGTCAGTTCATGGAGCATCTTCATATGATTGAGGTCAGTTCATCGAGGTCAACTGCATTACTGAATTAATCTTTCGATCGAAATTCCTACGCGTGAGACAAAATGTGCACTCTTGAATTAACAGGTTGAACTGTATTTTATGTATATTTGCATCTCTTAAGGTAAATGAATTGAAATAAAACTGAGTAAAACGTTATATAAATACTAAACCAAACTTCAAGTTTTTATAAGAACTACTTATGCAAGCGGAATGTGTGCGTGCGTGGAAGCATTTGCCGGATGCCTCATGTGGACACAACAGTGATCGGCCGAAGCCGATCACAAAAATATTTAAAAAGTTTAAAGCAAAGGACATGAAAACGATGAAAAATCAATATATCATTATTCTCCATATCAATAGATAACACTATCATTAAGAGTTTTCCATACAGTTAAAAAAAAGTAGTTCTATGGCGCACATATGCTGCATGGGTAAAACCTGCTCGGAAGTGGCTTTCTCCCACTTTAACGCGTCAAAAGATAAGGTAGATTGTGCTTATGCATTCGATACAAAGTGTTAACAGGTAATCTGCAATGATTAATTTTTATTACTTATTTTGCTGCTTGCATTTTAAAAATAAAGCATAATAAGTTTGAAAGTTTTCTGTGATGCTTCTTTGTAGTCAACGGGTCATTGGGTACATTGGTTATATAAACTATACGTTTCAATAGTTTAATCTTAGAATCAAAATTTGAAAAAAAAAAAGTTTTTCCGAACCTTTACAGCGCACATTTTCAAAACCCATTCCACTGCATATCGCTTTGTAATTGTTGTATCTAGTCACAACCTGTTGTGGAGTTTCATGTGCACTTCCCGCCACAAGTAGAGCGAAGCTCGTCACCAAATAGCAGATTCTGTAAATGAAATTTACAATGACAATACCGTTTAATAATCGTTTTCATTTAAGAGAGAGAGAAAGAGAGAGAGAGAAAGAGAGAGAGAGATAGAGATTACCTTATCATATTGTTGTCTTGCCTGAGAACAAAAACCCACTGACATTGCTAGTCTAGGGTGGATTTTTATACAAAGGCTCCAACCACCTTTACTATCAAATTACAAACACATCACGCGAAACTATAATTTGTTGGACACATTTAAAAAAAATGCCCTTGTTTGCATTAATTTTGTTGGCAACAATTCAAATCCCATCAGCTCAGATTTTCATTTTATCCAACGTTATATGCAAATTCTACTTCTATCAAAATGACAACTGCCCTCCGCTAATTTATTCATTAATTTATTTCTTATTTTGACCCTTTATAATTCATAATTTATTCCATGCTTCCGTTTGAAGCATACAATATGGTACTTCGTGAAATATTTTTTAGCCTTGCAGGTATAAACATACTTGTAGAGAAATAATATGTTAATTCAAACTAGAATAGGAAAAAAGCTCAGGTAAGATTAAATTTATAACAAAATGATCACATAAATGATTACCAAAAGTTACTTTTCATTTTTTTTTGGGACTTTTATAATTAGTACAATTCATTTCTCTTTTCCCCATTCGTAAAGTAAACAAAAGGAAACAATAAAAACATAAAAAACTATGTTAACATATGACAATATTTTCATTTTCCTCACAATTTGTTCTATCTTAATTGGATATGTCATACCTCCTAGGGCCATCATAAATCTATTTTTCTTGCATTGCTTTTAATATGAATAAAAAACCCACTAATACAGATTAGAAGATTGAGAGAGAGAGGAAGAAAGAGAGAGAGAGAGAGAGTCAGAGTGATCGAGTGAGTGAGTGATTGAGTGAGAAAGTGAGAGAGAGAGAGAGAGAGAGAAAACGATAGACGGGCGAAGGGTTCTGTAAATAAATTTAAATAAGAATTAACACTGCAAGGATAATTTGTCTTCAAATCTATTAGAACACACCAAACAAATGTAATAATTAATACGTTCAATAACTTCTGTGACCTAGACATTGTAAAATCACACAAATACTGACACCATAAAGCTAAACGATTAAAAATATGACATGTGCAGTTTTAAAAAATCAATATAAAACCGACAGTTGTGCCTTTTTAGTTGAGCAATGACGTCTGGGGTTTAAATGGGATGGCCTTCAAGTAGTATCCATGGGAGTAATGCAGAAAATGCTCCTCCAAAATGTACCAACAAGTAAATATTACATATAAATCAATTCATCTACTAGTCATACATGTATACATGTAAATAGCACATTCAAAGTCATCATTATGATTTTCCGTCATTATAAAACTAAAAACTATTTCAATGTTTTATACAGTTTGGTTCTCGTTTTGAATACAAAGTTATGGAACCAAATATCTCACAGATGAATTACCAAAAATGGGATGAATTATTGGCATTTTAACGAATATACGAGTAAATGTTCTTTAACATAGTCGGATACCAGACAGGGCCACTTCCTAAAACTTTTGCATATGAGAATTGTAGAAAAGTGTTACAATACACAAATATAATTCAATTACTTCATTTTTATTGTTTCACTTTAGGAAAAAGTTCATTAGATTCAAAATTAAGATACACTTTGTATTTTTATTTTAATTATTTCCCTTGTTGTTATACAACGCTTTAATTTTACATATTAAATCCGTTTTTAGACATGATCAACCTGTGTTTGAATTCAAAACGTGAAATTTAATAATGCATGTACTGTAATACACTTCTTTGAACAAGTAAGTGAAAAATATTTCCAAGATGGTTTCATTAAATCGATTTTTTCAAAACTTAAATTTCTCTGTATTGTTCAATTAAAACTATGCAACAAATACTTGTTAGTGTCTATCTTCATTTTGTCTTTAGATTTTTCTTAACTTTCAAAATTTGGGTTTTTTTTTTAAATCAACATACACGTTCAAAAACGTCTGTTATAATGAACAAAATCAATTGCCATCCTTAAATATAGGGTATAGATTGTTAATTAATATTGTTACATTCAATCAAAAAATGATGAATACCTGTCTGTTTTAATGTTTTATAATCTGCCATTTTGTCTATATGCAATCTCCTTATTTTGAAATAAATCATGCTTATTTGCTTTAAAAAAAGGTTTTGTTTCCAGAAAAGGTATTTTTTTTTTCTTATATGTTTTTTTATTGATTCTGAAAGTTCTAGATCTTTACTCATACATATTTAAGAAACGTTCCTTATTTAAAAAAAAATATTTTACAACATCTCTTTAATGGTTTGAACATTTTTCATTCAGTAACTGTGGTTTTATGTGTTCCATTTCGTTTTGTATTATTCTTAAGCTACCCCTTAAGTATGAAATGTTACAAATATTTAGTAATAGCTAACGACGGATTAATTATCATCATAGTGTCTTCCTATTACGACAAAGAGCACACGGCAGGTGTGACAGGTCAGCAGAAGATGCTCACTCCTCAATGGCACCTTATCCTGCTTCTAATGTTTTAGAGGTCTGTGTTTGCTCTGCTCATGTTTCGTAATTTTTCTTTGGACTTTTGAATTTGAAAACTGTTCGTTATCACCACATGTTATTTAGTAGTAATTTTTTTATATCATATTATGTCTAATTTCTTGTTGTTGAAAGACATAAAATTAAGCTTCAAATCCCCGAAAACTTTAAAGGGTTCTTTATACACTGATGAGTAATAATTGTTTCCGAATTGTTTCTTTGTTTATGCTTATTTTTTGTTAGGATAATACAATCGAAGTCCGTTTTTAAACTACATGAGTATATTTTTCCCAATAAGAGTTTGGCAAAGAGTGAGGTGTCTTTTACATGTGCCAATCTTTTTTTTAATGTTTAAAATCTTTGAAGAAGTTCTTGAATTCAATTGTCCATTATACGAAACAAACACTGTTCAAATTCCCATCTCCGGATGATCTAGTTTACTTTGTATCAGATAAGTCTATTTGTAAAATAGACAAACTTTTAAAGACTTTGGCTATTAATGTACTGTACGACTCAAATTTCTTTGATCATTTTATTTTTTTTTTTGTTATTTTCATTATTGAAACATTTTTATACAAAAAACCCAACTTATATGTTTTTTATCTTAATACAAAATCGTTACATTAACCCCACAGATACAAACATTACAAACTCAATTTCGAATAAATCCCTGTACATACCTAAAACCCGTATGAAGACAGACTGCAGACTATGTTGTCCGACTTCTGATAATGTTACTGGTATATACATCGTGTCTTTTAATGAAGAAAGCATTTAAAAATGTATTATTTTATGATTTTTAATCGTAATATGAACTTAATTGTTAGTATTATCTTTACAACATTCTGGCGTTTTCTTTTTTCTTGGGATGCCAACACATGCTTGAGCTATATAAACGCCCTTCATCGCCAATCAAAGATCAATAAGATTAATGACAATAAACAGAACGCCTTGAAAACATTATTAATATGATATCATTTTGAATTTAAACCCCCCAAACCTGCTGCCGTAAGGATGCATGTTTACGATTTTGGTTAAAAATCATTTTCCTTGTTTAATATTTACATTGCTTCAGAAAGGCATCTTTAATAGTCAACCAAAACTTGAGTGTTAGACGTTAACTCATTATAGCGAGGAACAAACCTATCAGTTCTATGAATTTAAACAAAGCATACAACAGTTTTTTGTTGACATTTTGAATGTTGAAGTGAACATTCTAGTTTGAGACCTTAAATACATGATATGAACGTTAGGAAATGTTTATTTTTTGCTTAAAAGGAATGAGCAGATAAACAAATTAGAAAGTTTATACAATAAAATGTAATCAATGTAAACATAAACAAGTCACGAGCCTTGTTTACATTACAAAAAATCTGTATCTCGCTTCTAGCTCTCAAATTTTGTAGAGTTGTATTTTTAAAGCATTGTAAGCAATAACAATAGAAAACAATATTTGAAAAAATCATGACCATGTCCATTTAAGAATAGACTGATATTTTGAATTTGGTGTTCACTTTATAACAAATAATCAATTTTAGTCTTAACGACCGAGAGATAGTCGAATACTCAAATAAACAAAAACGACTATGACATTTCAATTATTCAGTATTCATATATGCGATGAAAATTTCACTAAGAACTTTTTTCTCGATAATCATTGATGCAATGCATTAAACACTGTATTCATATCCCCTTTCCTTCATTAAAACAAACTTTATTTAAATTATTTTTCGCATAGTTCGACTGTAATGACTGCAAATTTCAATTTAAGTGTCAGTGGTATATCTTTTTGAATGGAAAATGTTGATTGATTTGACCAATCACTCATGTCAGCTATCAGAAAGTTTTAAGATTTGACCATATTTGCTAACACAGTGTCCAATTCGTTTTTCTTATCGTCCCAAGAGTTAAAATATATCTCATAACTCTGTTAACTGTTTATCTAATTACAGTCCTTACCAATCAAATCCTAATAAGTGTTATCAATCAGTCTAGAAACAAAGACCATGCGCTAAAATGGTTGTTACACGGTTTCCTCGAGCGCGCAAACAAATTTAAAACTAATGATAATGCTTACATGTGTTGCTTATGACTGCACATATGTAAAGCACCTCTCAAGAAAAGAATCCATTCATATAACTCTTGTTAATGGTTCCACTCCAATGGCCGCAAATTTCTACTTAATTGCTCGTGGTATATCATTGATGCATGCACGGGTCTCTTTGAAAATTTAAATAATTAATCATTGGACCAATCACCTAGGTTAGCTATTAGACAGGTTTGCGTAAGAAGTATAAGAAACAAAGTATTTAAGTAAAAATAGATTGTGCTTGACTGTACAAATGCAATGATGCAATGCAAGGTAAAGGTTAAAAGTTCATGCTGTTGCTTTTAATCCACGTACAAAAAATGAATATATCTTAGAACTGTGTTTACTGTTTATCTAATTGTAGTCCTTACAAATGTAGCAGTCAAACCCATGATACGTTTTATATTCAATCTAGAGACAAAGACCATGCGACAAAATGGTGTCACAAGGTTGCCTCGAGCGCGCAAAGCACGCTATCGTTAAGCCCTGCAGCAACCCTTACAATTTTACTCTACGTTTTTGTAAAGAAAATAACTTCGATTTAAATGTGCATATGATTGTTCTTTTATCAGCCAACGTGACAATATAAAAAGTAAGATTCCACCAAGAAGACTTAAAAGTATTTTTTTTTTTTATTTTGCAAATTGAATACAGTATACAAAACTTATTAATGCAAAAACCCACGATGATATTATGCATTTCTTAACAACGAGTGGCTATTGCTTTTTTTTTATTTTTTGAACTTAATTATTTTAGTGCTTACAGTCATAAATTTTTTTTGTTATCTATTATTTCAATGTCAACTGTCAAAATGTAAGGGGAACGACTAAGTGATAAATTCACCTAGATTTTAAAATTTTCAAGATCAGACGGCTTTTCCTGTTTGGTGTTTAATTTTCTTTACAATTTGATGCTCCATATTCAAGTTAAAAAACCCCAAAACCAATGTCCTTTTGTTTACAAAGAATTCTGAGATATCGATCTTGTTTACAAATCGGAAAAGTGAGTCTCAAAGCATAGGGCGCACAAGGCGTTTGACATACATTCTTACTTGACGCAATGTAGACGGGCGATAATAAATATGTATTTTTGTATATATACCGGAAATAAGACATGTATATTTGCCGTTTTTATATTGTGGGTGCAAGAGATTTGACAGGTCCTGTACGTTTCTATCCTTTAGACTAACCAATGTAAATTGCATTATTAAGCGTTTAAGAGATAAAAAATGGGCAAAATAAATCTGCCAATATGTATTCTTACGCAAAGCAACAAAAAAAAATTAAAGAAATTATTACTTTCATTTCGAACTATTTAATATTCGTCGCATAGACCGATTCTTAAAATTTCGGTATGATAAAATATTGAAGTATACTGTTATCCAGGCATCAAACATATCTGGCATACCTTACATGTTACACCGAACGCATCCAGAAAGCAAATAATACGTATTATCAGATCAATTTTAGATTTTGGAGGCGTTTAAATACCTAATTCATTTTTTGTTTTTATAGAACGTAGTTCTCTTTAAAGCAGGCATTTTTAAAAGTAACGGTTATTTTCCGTTGTCCCAAATACGATATCGCAGTTAATTATTGATTGATTATTTTGCTCTTTAAATATCTCAACATGTGATCAATATACCTTGTGTATTTAAATGAAGTTTATGGTGTTTTTTTTTTTTGGACGAAGACATAAAACAAATAACATTAATATTAGATTTGATAGGAAAAACAACAACAAGCAAACTTTTTGGATGTAGTCCTATGTAGAATAAACATTACGTGTATATGTATGTAATCATGGACGCTATTCAGGTGCTAAATAAACGATCCTTAAAAACCAATTTACAAAAACAAAATATTCCAACATCATTTTGTGATCAAACATCAATATTTGTTTCTTAACTTTGGTTTGAATTCATAAACGTTTTCAACGTATTTAAAGAATAATTTACAATTTCATAATTTGAGCACTGAAGTAATTTGTAACGTCTAGATTATTCATTCACACTCAAGATTACCATACATGTAGAATATGTAGACTTTTATTTGCAATTTTGCTGTAGCTTGCAATTTAAGCCGATCAAGGCTAAATAACGGTTATCCGATTCTCATTATTTCGAATTTCGCAATAACAAACTTGTTTGTAATTGGGTTGATTTAGAACCGAGACGAAGAGCATAACACATTAATTTTTTATTTTTAGATCGTTAATTTTTTGTATAATTCTTTACGGCTTATTTTTTTGTGATGTTAGATTTTCCATGAATTATTTACATTAACTAACAATTCGGGATATGTGATTAAAATAAAAACCCTAATTAAATGATATGTAATAATAAAATGAAAGTGAAAGTACTTTTCTTTAATTACATACTTGTACCCAGTATGCGCATTTATCTTTACTTTCCAGTCATAGTTTTTGGTAAATTATTCAAAAATCATCGCTTTTACATAATTTTAAATTTTTATGTTATTACAACAAATTGAATTGATCCATATTCTAAACATCTTACTGTATAAATATATTAAATTTGTAAGTAATAGTGTATATTTATCATTTATCTATCAAAACACCGCAATTGGCTGCCAACCATTTGAGTAACGCATATATATAGATCCAAATTGCTTGTCCTATGGAGTGCAATGTACCTTGTTATTAAAGCATCCGGGTGCGGCCACATAAATTGGTCACAGTGGTGGTGTTTCATGGTGAACTTTAGAACGGTGGGCTCCTTACGACGGAGTGCTTCTCGCAACGGTAGCTCCATTCGTTCAGGCAAACAATATGTATCGTGACCATCTGATAAATTTCATCTGATAAATTGGGATAAAGTATCCCTAATATTATCAGTGATGTGGAGTGAACGTCTATAATGTAGAACGTACGTCTACGTCGAATTGTTGGAATTGTTGAACAATAATGAACATTGTACGACAAATTCAAATACACGTCTGTGCAATATTCACTGTACAAGGTTTGCAGTGTACGTGATGTGTCACAAACGATTAGCAGAACAGTACATACAGGTGTATGATTCTGCGCCCTTTAAACTTCACTCATTAAACATCTGACAGGTACTACATGCACTTCATTTTGCTTGAAACAAATTAATATTAAATTCTTACTAAATAACAATGGTATATACACAAGGACTTTCAGTGCTTATTTAATTTTTTATAATTTTGTGGGGAACTCATTTCAAATGTTTAAATAATACTTATTTGGGTAAACACGTCGAAATGTATAATTTGTTCCATTAAATGCGTTGTGCAAACAGAGATTTTTAAACTAAAGAAAAAGTGAATAAGATATACAAACTGAGTTTAACCTCAAACTGACTGAGCTTTTGTTCCTTACTTTAGATATTTTTTTTTACATTGACTATATCAACGCAATGTGGACGTTTAAAAAAAATGAGTTGATCTGCTCCTAAAATTTACGATATTTGAAACTGACCAAAGTGCTTATCTTTTTTAAGAAAAGTTGACGTATAGAATTTTCAAAACAGCTTTCAAATACATGATAAATGAGTGTTGTGTCTATGAAGTGATAACAATTGCGTTGTTAATTTGTGGGCTTGTTTTTTACTTTTGCGGATTTTATAATCAACTGTTTTGTGAAAGCAAATTATGTTTGACTGAGACAACAAACTGCAGATACCATTATAACGAACTAATGTCCGACTGCTACTAAACAAAAAATTGTATTAAACCTTTCATCGATTGTGAGAACAAACTCTTCCTTCTGTGAAGCTTAGTGATCGGCAAATAAAATATTTAAAAAATAGCATTCTCTTACTTTCTTTAAGTTTAATATAGAGAGAGAGTAAGAGATGCAGATCAGAAATAAATGTCATTTCATCGAAAGATCATACGACTTTGGCCGTAGGGATCCAATAACCCCATTACCTAAACAAGTTTATGATGTGATTTTTATGTAACACTCCTTTCTTTCATCACCACATTAAATACTAAAGAAAACATTTCGGAATTCACACACATACAACAGATGTTTTTTGAAATTAGAATACTTAATTTAAATAGAAATACTGATTTGTATATGCATTTATTATACCTTCTGTGCAACATTACAATGAAGAAGTATGCTATTCTATGTAACCGAGAAGTAGTTTCCGTGCTGTCTGCCTATGGTGAATAGTTTTCGAAACTATTTACCTGCGGCATTCAATTAACCTCCTTTTTAGACTCGGAACACCGCTGACGTAATCCGATCGCTACAATTAATGCAGTCCAGTAACTCTTATGTGTTAATCATCAATAAATTCTGCATGGCCGATAATTACAGGTATACTAAAAAACCTATTTACTGACTATTCGGACATAGCAAGTTTTTTGTCCCTCCCCTCTCAACAGCTTCGCCTCGTGAAATAGTTGCTGTCCTGGGGACAATAAACTTGATATCGTTCTCATAGCCAGTTAAAAGGTATATAATATCTTACGGAAACCAGGTTAACAACACCAACCACTTTTCCCAGGTGCAAAAAGTCTGATCCGCACTATTTCGCCTGTTTGCATTTGATGATGAAGTACCGCGATCTCTTCCGTTGCTAGCTACATGTATTGTTCGTGGAAAAATTTTCCCCAAAATATCTACAACTACATTATAATTTACTAGGGTTTTAAACATTTTAAAGACTCGATGAATGTATTATCTGTTTAATCTAATATGTCTCGGGATTGTTTGTGTTTATTTACTGAATTATTTTTGCTGTTATTGCTATTAAAGCATAAGCAAAACACATTTACTAATTTAACCTTCTTGTTGTCTAATCAATGCAGCTTTAACCAGAATAATATTATTTATGGTAAAGAAAAATATAGGAAACGTAATGATTTATTAACAATAATGCACGCAGAGAATGTCAGATTCAAAGTGTGTTATAAATGAAACAATGTGATAAATTGCAACATTATGAGTGTTGTTTGCTTTGAAAATGATGCATCACAATTTATTGTTTTACCAAAAATTAAATACATACTAAAAAATTAATTAACTCAAACATGTCAATAGGAAAAGGTCAGCATAAACCTTTTTTTTCATACCTCGCATGAATCATCAAAGAAAACATTTTATTATATATATTAACATTTTTCTCTAAACAAATTTATAAATTGATTGTAAAAAGTAATTAAATTCACTAAAAATTATGTTCATGTACATCAGTACGCCAACTAAAAGGAACAACCAAATCGTCTCCTATTGGAAATTAGAGTCTGATATCATAATGATTTATTCGTGCATGCGGTGCAGTGTGTGAGGTTTTTTCAGGTTATGACAATTCGATAAACAGGGCTTCAAGCCACGGACAAATCAGAATATAAATGTTATTAAATTCGCGTACAGACCAGGTTTTGCCATTTTTTTAACATTTAAACACACTGCACCACTTCACTTAACGGAGCTGGTGATGGAGTTTTACACAAATAGGCGATTAACGTGACGATAAATGTAGTAAAATATCAGAGGAATGTTTTGGAATCAATTATTAACACAGAATGTGTTCGGAAATAAGGCTAATCAGTTCAAAACTAGTGTCAGTTTGTGTACACCGTGGAACAAAATGTTTGTGTACAAAATGGAAATTATAATCAACACTTTTAAATAATTTATATAATACAATATTTATTTGAATTTAAAATCTAAAGAATTTAAATCTAATTCTATAATTTGCAGGTAATAACATATGTACATGTCGTTCGATAAAAAACACAAACATACCTCTCTTTTAAATCATTTATTGAATTCGGCATATGAAGCTTTAAATTTCATAGTTGTTTGTTTGATTTGTTGATAATACATTGCAATATTAAAATCTAGAAAAATGACTTGAATTACTTGTTTCTGAAGATGGGAAATGTTTAATTTGGATCGTCACGCTATTAACTACAGTTCCTCACCAAAACAAGTTATGATGCACAAAGATTAATCTACTTTATCAACAAAATCTATGCCACGTTGTGTCATTTATCTATTAAAGCGTTATTGGAAATCATTTATTTGACCTTTTTGTAAATAAAAGAATTAATTTCATCTTTTCATTATTGAGATAGTTAATTCATAACATTTATACAAACCAAATAAAACTGTCTTAGTATGAACAATTTTATTAAGATATATTTGTCGAAAGAGGTATCTCTTTGTGTTTCAGGATTTGAAAATACAAAACTTTTGAAATGTTTTTTCAAAAATCTTTATTTTGATATCGTTATAGAGTTGCTATAATTTAACTCCAGAAAAGAAAGACCATTCTCCACTACCATGGACAAAATGTCCATTGTTTCCATGAGTTCTAATCCATACTTTTTCGCCTTTCTTCATTTTAATGTTTGCATTTGAGGTTGACATAGCATATCCGTTCTGACCCCTTCCATCAGTATAGTTTCTTGTAATCGTTTCTCCATTGCGAACAATGTCGGTGATAAAATGTTTTCCCGCTGGTGTTAATGTTGTCCACGAAAAAGAATAGATTCCATCGGACGGAGCTGTAAATATTCCTGAAGTCTTATCGTAAGCGTTTCCTTCGTTTAGTGAAACCTTATCAAAGATAACAGTTTCTTCGTTTTTCATGTTTTCCAAATTCTTTGTAAGTGTAGATTGGAAAGCAATAGGATCTATTTCAAAATTATAAATACAACATTAAAGTAAGAAGAAATACAGTGTATTATAAAACAAAAAGAAACGAAATGGTTTGAATTCGATGAATATATATTATTTTTATTAATGTTTTTCGTGGTCATGTTAAGGATTCTCCATCATTTTAAAAATAACTATAGTGCTGTAAGGTGATTTGAAATGAATGATTCTTGTTGCTGTCAATTTCCCGAATTTAATTTAAAAAAAATAATATAATAAAAGGAGTAAGACAGGAAACTTTACAACAGCTAAACTAGACAAATTTAATGGTTCATTTTTTTAAATCTCTTGTTAATTGGGAAAAGATCTTGAAAAAAACCCTAGATATGTTGTTACTGCAGATCGGGGAAGGATGACCCTCCGAAACATGAACACAGCCCCCTATAAATTAATGAATAATAGAAAATATGTAATGATTTTGATGATTTTATCATTAGAGTGAATAGAAATGACACGTCCTAATTAATGTTAATAGCTTTAGTCTTTTCTAAAGCAATTTTTGAATCAATATCGTCGGTTTTTACATCATGTACCATTGGATTTTGTTCTGGTTTGCAACACTGTCTTTTTAATTAATAAAGATCAGTGGAATGGGTGGACCAATATATTAGAGATGTAAATTGAATTCATCAGGTCGGACAAGACATATTTATATACCACATGGGTTTATATATCACTAAATGTCTTACCAGTTGCGATAATAATAAACTATAAGTAATTAAATCTGCTGAAAATTCAACTGAGAGATAATATATTCGCATAAATGGTGGTCAATGGTATGTAAGGTCACGTCGAACACGCTTACCAAAAATTATATCACGTTGCAGTCAAGGATTATGAAAGGTTAAGCAAGTTCACACAAGGTAAACAACAGCACTCAATAATAGGGAAGGCATCCTGGACTTTCGCTTTTTTTAGAATATAAGTATAAGTGTAGCAGGTCAATGTATATTGTCAAAATTGATTTTCAAATGAAAGAACAAAAATACCTCACTGCGTTTTTTTTTCAACATGTTGCTTTATTTTGATGTCGCTATAGATATACTACAATTTTACTCCAGAAAAACAACACCAATCATCACCATGGGCATAGTACCCCGAGGTGTCCTTGGTTCTGATCCACACTTCATCGCCTTTCTTCATTTTGATGTTAGCATGTGAGGTTGACATAGGCCATCCATCGTGACCCCTTCCATCGGAATTATTGTATGCAACTTTTTGGCCATTTTGCACAATTTCAGAGACAAAATATTTTCCATGTTTTGTTAATATTGTCCATGTAAAGGAATAAATGCCATCGGACGGTGCCGTAAATACACCGGAAGTCTTGTCGTACGCGTTTCCTTCGTTTAACAAAACCTTATCAAAGACCACAGTCTCTTTCGCCTTCAGGTTTTGCAAATGCTTGGTAAGTGTAGATTGGAAAGCAATAATATCAATTTTAGGATCTACTGGAGAAAAATGAAAGTTAAAATATTATAAACGAAATCAAAGGACATGAAAATGATTAAAATATTTATATTTTAGTGTGTTTGTCTGTAATAACACAACAAATCGGTTTCACATTGTACGCTCCAACAAACCTTATAGGTTTTGCTGGGGCGCAAGCGGGATTTCCATAATTAACAAAAATGATAAAAGGATAGTTATGTCAATATTCTAATAATAAGTCTAACACCTGCTGATAATATTTGGAATTTGTGCATGGAATCCAGCTATCAATAAGTAGTGTGATTGCTAGTGTTAGGCCAAAACAGTGTATACATGTCTTACTTCTGTATTGTGCAACAGGTCATACCGACCCCTGATAATCTATATCATAATTAAATCCTAAAGTCAAAATTTAGATATAAAAAGATTTCTCAAACCCTTGCATTGCACTTTTTTAAAACCAAGTCCATTACATATCGCCTTGTAGTTGTTGTATCTAGTCACCACTTGTTGAGGCGTTTCATGTGAAGTTCTGGCAACATGAAAAGCGAAGATCATCAACAAATAGCAGATTCTGAAAATATTTACAATGTTCAATACAAAATCTTGCAGTAATTGTTTTCATCTGAGAGAGAGAGAGAGAGAGAGAGAGAGACAGAGAGAGAGACAGAGAGAGAGAGACAGAGAGAGAGACAGAGACACAGAGACAAAGAGAGAGACAGAGACACAGAGACACAGAACCTTTTCATTGTGTTATCTTTCCTGCGAAAACACCCAACAGAAAATTTAAGGCCTGGGATGATTTTTATACAAAAGCTCAAACCACTTTTACTATCAAATAACAAACACCTCACGCTAAACGATCATTTGTTGGATACATGTATGTTTAAAAAATGTTCGCCTGCTTGCATCAATTTGTTTGGCAACCAACAAGTATATAGCTAACAAAATTTACTCATTCACACATTACTTTTCATCCGACGCTGAGTGTTATCAAAAGACATACACTTTTTTATTCATTTATTTATTCCTTTGTAATTCACGATTAAGTTCGATGCTTTCGTATCAAGTATTCATTAAGGTACTTACTAGTATTAAAACATTTTAGAGCCTCGTAGGTATACATATAACTATACGAATTACATGTTATTTCAGACATTAAAAAGAAAAGTAGCTCCTGGAAGCCAATTACAAATTTATTACATTAAAGATTACCAAAAGTATCATTTCATAGTTTTACATTTTACTACTATTTATTGTTGTGTTTCCAATCCATTATATAAATAAGAGAAAGGATGGATACATAAAAACTATATTAATTAAGAATTTTACCATATTCACAACTGTAAAGTAAAATTGAGTTCATTATTAAAGTATGCGTTTTAAACAAGATAATTACATTGTTGAACTAAGAATGAGTTTCCGAATGATGTTTTTTTTTCTAAATCAATTACTCTGTACCGTTTCTAATATCGGAATTTTGAATCAGGTTGGTATCGTCCAAAACTTCTTCTGGTGTAATATAATAATTTTTTGATCGTCTTGCGTAAAAAAAATTGATTTCAAAATAATTTTATTTATGACTTTTTTTGTCATAATTGAGGTCCTAAAATTGGTAAAAATATCACTGTTATCCATGACATACACTACCATTCATAATGTGATACTGCTAAATTCTGAAAAAAATGATATTTCAGGACACTTGCATCGAAATGTAACAAATTTAAGCTCGGTTAACTTGAGAAAATGTTCATTCGCCTCACAAATTATCCTATATTAGTTGGATCTTTATACCTTATAGGACCATCAAATATTTATTTTAGTGTCCTACTTTAAATATTAAAAATGATATATTGTATCAAATAATATACACATTGCACGTTCTTTCTAACCTTGTAAAATACACTTGGATAAGAGAAAACACTAGACTAACATTGTTATTTATTCGCTCATTATCTTTTCTGACCTAAAGCTCGTAAAATCACACACATATCTGAATTATAAAGCGAGACTTGAATAAAAAATATGATATGTACAGTTTTATAAAATCAATATCCTCGTATATAACCAACAGCTGTACGTCGGTAATTAAACCTACGATCTACTTTAATCTTCACACTGGGCAACAATGTCTTTTCGAAGCAGCATAAGGTTTATATAAAATGTCCCTCTAGTGGCAATCAAATTGCAAGAGATAATGTTGATAACGCTATCTTAAAACGAAAATAACGAGTAACTTTATTACATACATATTAACTTTACTAGTCATATGTATAGCACACTGAGGGTCATTATCGATTTTTCCTTATTTCATTAAACAAGTGAAAACTGTTTCAAAATATTACATCTGAAATCCATTTTTCAATATTTTCAAGCTCTGTTTGAATACAAAACTAGTATTTTGGTAATACATGTATTACCATACACTTTTTTGACTATTATTATCTAAAAAAAAAAACCTATCAAACTAGGCACCTAATAAAGCATATAATTGAATCATTTTGTTTTGTTTGATTCTTGAGCTACCTCTCAAGTTATAAAAGATACAAATGTTCAGTAATTGCCTACGGTATGTTATTCATAATAGAACAAATATATCCTTTCCAAACTTCAAAATTGCACAACATTGTGTCTCTAAATGAACATAAATGTATTTAAATGTTAATTGTTATATCGTTTAATCGAAATATCTTTTAAAATTGTCCTGAATAGTTCTTTTTTGGAATGGTTACACAGGCTTGAGCTACTTCCCCGCCCATTATCACGAATTTAAGATCAGTGATTATCAAAACAAACGCGTTGAGATAATAACTGATATAATTAATAAATATAATTATACAAACATCAAATCGAACTATAAACTGCAGTGGTTTTTAACCTTAAAAGAAGAACAAAATCGGTCTCTGTAACCTCATTATTGTATGCAAACTTTTTTTTTCAAAATAGTAAATGGATCTTCAAAATTAAAAGAGATCTAAGGTACCAATACATAAGTAGCATACTGTATAGAAAGGGCACCTATTGAACGACTGTGTAACGTATGCACCAACAATGTAAAGAAAAAAAAACCCTTTTATTTTCATTCCTAGCCCGAAAACTGGTGTTGTAAGGAAAAACAAGACTTTATAACAAGAAAGAAGTTTTAGTTGTTGGTCGTAGAAACCGAACGAGTACTGGAGTACCTGAATACACATCGACGTTTTTAATAGTCAGTAGTCAATTTTATGCATATTTGAAAAAGAAATGTTGATAGTAGACATCAAACAGTGTATTCCTTTTTAAAACGAAAACTTTATTTTGATTTTAAGTTAATTCTTTTTTTGGTTAACAGAAATACTTAGTTAAATGTACATGTAAAAACTCTTTTTTGACAACCAAACCAAATGAATCAAAAGTAAGATTCCTTCAATAAGACTCAAAAGTACAGTCTACAAAACCTATCAGAGCTAAAGTGAATACCATCAATTAAGACACGATTTTTAAAACAATTTATTCTATCATGCTTGCGCTGGTTTTAATATATAAATTTGAAACAACTATTGCTTTTTTTATCAATTGAATTAAACTAATTTTAAATGTTTACAATAATGAAATAGGTTCTTTTTTCATTCAATTTAAGAGGGATAACGGAGTTCTCAATTCACCTTTATTTTACCATGAACAAGTAGTCTGTAAACAAAGCCTAACAACTTCTACTGATTGTGATGTTTTATTTTGTATACATTTTGGGGTTTCTATTAAACAACATACAAACATACAAGTTAAAAAACAATTTATAAGGATCCCAAAGAATTGTGAAATATCTATGTAATTGGCAACCTTAAAAATTTAGTCTCAAAGGAAAGGAGCGCACTAGTCGTTTAATATGCATTTCTACTTGACGCAAGCATTAAAAATATGAAACATGGCGAAATAAACATTAATCTAAAATTGTTACAATGACTTTTGAAAGGTATTAATCTGAAAGTTAAATATATCTTTAATTGATGATTAAGTCAACACACGTAATCTTTTTCATTGGTTGCTATTAAAAAAAAATAGATATGAGTAGGTTTAAATATTTTAATATGGTAACAATTCTATTACAGTTTTAGTCCAGAAAAACTACACCACTCTCCACCATGAACATACTGCCCATGAATGCCACCAGCTTTTAACCACACTTTATCATCTTTCTTCATTTTAATGTTAAAATGTGAAGATGACATAGAGTATCCAACCTGTCCTCTTCCATCGGTATAATTAAATGGAATTGGTCGACCATTCAGCATAATGTCAGTGATGAAATATTTACCACCTTTTGTCAATACCGTCCAAGAAAAAGAATATATTCCATCAACCGGTGCTATAAATATTCCAGAAGTGACATTGTAGGCATTTCCGTCGTTTAATGAAACCTTATCAAAGATCACAATCTCGTTTTGGTTCATGTTTTCAATGGTTTTGGTGAGTGAAGAATGTTTTGACTGTAATAAATGGAAATTAAATATTACATTTAAAAAGTGTATCCACAACACAATTTGAAAAAAGTGCAGTCGTACATACATTTAAAATGCATATTAAAGATGTATTCCTACCTTTGCAGTGCATATTTTCAAACCCCAGTCCTTTACATATGGTCTTGTAATTATTGTATCTAGACAAAACTTGTTGTGGCGTTTTATGTGCAGTTTCTGCCACAAGAAGAACGATGCTCAACAAAAGACATATGAAGCTGAAAATGTTGCTTACAGATAAATCAGTAAATCACACGTTCTTATAAGGGAGAGAGAGGGAGAGAGAAAGAGAAAGAAAGAAAGAAAGAAAGAAAGAAAGAAAGAAAGAGGGGAGATAGAGAGAAAGAGAGACTACCTTTTCAGAGTTTTTCCGTTTTTTAAAATTCCGTTCGTTTCCGTGGTTTGAAATCATTTTAATCATATTTAATATATGAAATCTACGCTCATTGCTAGGGCATCAAATTACACATTGCTCACGCCATTCAATCATTTGTTAATATTTTTAAGGCGTAATTAGTTACAGCAAGTAATTGCACATGTATCAATTCTTATGAAATATAAAGCTGAAAACGGAAATCAAAATTATGTCAGAGTTACAAAAAATATGTGGAATACCATCAAAAACAATCAGCGAATATGTCTGCTACACTACTAACTAGCTAAGCAAATTTAGCATTTTGTAAAAGTTAAAACTTACAGAAGGCAAGTCACGTTTTTATCTTTTTTGACAAATTTGAGTCTCTATACACCTATTATTATATCAATAATCTCTAAGGCTTTGATTTCATGAACATGTGTTTAGCATTGAAGTTCAAAATCACTTAAATGAATGAAAGCAAAGCAAAATTTTGAGAGACATTTCTACTTTCATTTAGAACTTTTCAGTATATGTCGCAAAGAGCGATTCTCAAAAATGTCGGCACGAGAACTACTGATGACTAGTTTTCCATTGATCAATAATTTTTTGGTGATCGGCTTCCGCCGATCACTGTTGTGTCCATATGAGGCATCCGGCAAATGCTTCCACGTGCGCACACATTCCGCTTGCATAAGTAGTTCTTTTAAAAACTTGAAGTTTGGTTTAGTATTTATATAACATTTTACTCAGTTTTATTTCAATTCATTTACCTTAAGAGATGCAAACATACATAAAATACAGTTCGACCTGTTAAGTAAAGAATGCACATTTTGTCTCACGCGTAAGAATTTCGATCGAAAGATTCATTCAGTAATACAGTTGACCTCGTTGAACTGATCTCAATCATAAGAAGATGCTCCATGAACTGACCTCGATCTATTGATTTTGCATAATAGTAGCTAGGAAGACGGCTTGATTTATAAACAAGGTTACGTTATAATGCTACCTCAATAGCAAGTTAAGATGGCATTCGATGTTTTTCAGTCGCATGAAATTATTTTAATAGAACTCTTTCTTTGTATACGTGTTAATGCTGTTTGAAGAGCCCTACTCAGTATTCCGAAAAAGAAGAAGATACATTAACATTTAATAATTACGTTAAAAATATAAAACTAGACAAGGAGTATACGAACGGCTTTCCCCAAATTTATTTCAAAATCAAATTTGTTGACGGTTTATAATGATGAAATTATGGTGTGCAGATTCAAAACATTCTATATTTTTTAAAAATACAGTACTTTTTTAATTATTTTACATCAAACTGATCATGTTGATTGCTTCTAGCTATCAATATATCATTATTGCCGATCATTCCTTTAAAAGGAATACTTGTTCATACCTTACATGTTACACTCAATGTATTCAGAGATCGAAATAATCATATACATATTGTTTGATCAAAGTTAGACTAGAGGTGTTTAAATATCTACTTATTGTTTTAATGGAACAAAATTCTCTGTAAAGCTGACATTTATAAAAGTCTTAATTATTTCCCGTTGTCCGTTATAATATCACAGTTGTTTAACTAATGATTTTTTTTCCCTTTAAACATCCCAACATATTGCCAATGTGCGTTGTACTTAAATGAAGTTTATATTGTTTTTTTGACGTAGATATTCAACTCAATATATTATATGCGATGGGTAAAGCACACGTATCAATAAACAGTAACCTAGAATAAAGATGTAGTACTATTTGAATAAAGTATTAATCTTTATACATGTACTATGGACTATATTTGAGTAGTAGTCTAAGATAAACACTAATTCTAAGTTAATTTATAATTACTTGCGCAAATTATCCCATTATCATTTTTTAAAACATCAATATTTCTTTTTCAACTTTAATTTTCAATCATTAACAATTTTGAAGAACATAAAAGAAATAAAAAAAAATATTTACATTTTCAGTTTGACAGTGAAGTGAATTGTAATGTTTTGACTATGAATTCACACTCAAGGTAACCATGTAGATAAATATGTTGTATTTATTTTATACGTCAATTGACGCTGAGACTAAGTAATGTTTATTACATTCTCATTTTTTTAAAAATTGATTGTAATAATAGAAAACAAATTAAATTGCTGTGATATCTTAGCTGTGAACCTCAAATATTTGGACAAAGAAACAGAAAATCAATGATGAAAATAAATTGCTTGTGAATAAAAAGCCTATAAGCAACAGAAAATGAATGCAACTCGCCAGAGATAGTACAGAGCTGCGTATAGTAACCTAAAACGGACTGGAAATTCTGATAATTCTAAATCATTATCTCTGACCCAAATGAATATTGAATAATAATAACCTTTAGTCCTGACCAGACAATACTTAAAACGTCAATATTACACCTTTCGGGGGACCTTCGACTTAATTGTTTTTTTTTTTTCGGTTTTCTCTGAATACTTTAGCCAATTACCAACATTCCAATCACGACACTGAAAAAGCTTGTGACTTCAAGTGATATGAGTAGCTCAAACTGGAGCTTTCACAGTCCGGGCCAGTAGGTACAAATATTTTAAAATTATATTCAATACCTTAAGAGCCCTTATTTAGATTATATAATCTGCAGTTTTCAACTAAACGTATATTTAGCCTGAAAAAAAAAATCAAATATTACTTTCCTTGAAAACAATTAAGTTTTAATATAGTTTAAAAAGCAAACGTACATTTTCGTTTGAGTTAGTTAATTTAAAAGAATTTGAAACACTGAATTGACAACCAAATTTCATTGCATGAAAAACATTTTTGTGATTGTGTTTTAGGCACACACATTTTTTTGAATTTCATCTCCATCGTGCTTTAAAAACATATTGAATTCAATGTATTTGAACTTAAAATGCTTTATTTTGGTACCGTTCTAGGCATGCTACACGTTTGCTTCTTTAAAGTAACACCAATGTCCACCAAAGGCATACCGGCCATGGCTTGAAATGGTTCTGATCCACACTTTATCGCCTTTCCTCATTTTGATTTTGTCTCCCATCGGTATGATTATATGCAATTTTTTTGTCATTCAGCACAATTTTAATGACGAACTATTTCCCTGGATTTGTCTACATTGTAAACGTAAAGGAATAGATTCTGTCCGACGGTGGTAAAAATATTCCTGAAGTTTTGTCATAAGCGTTTCCCTCGTTTAACGATACCTTATCAAAGATCACAGTCTCCTGGTTCTTCATGTTTTCCAAAGTCTTGAAAAGTGAAGATTGAAAAGCAATTGTATCAATTTTAGGATTATGAATAAAATATCATATAGAAAAGAATAAAATAAGAATATTAAGATAATTTTAAGCAAACAGACATATAAACGATTAAAAATGAATATCATTAATCTCCATATCAATAACACAATCCTTAAACGTTTTCTTTATAGTTAACAAAAGTTAGTTCTATGGCGCACATACAAGTATGGTGCATGGGTGGCTTTCTCCTACTTTAACTTAAATTAAATTAAGTTAAATTTTAAAATCAAAATTTAAAATCCAAACAATGTTTTTCCGAACCTTTGTAGCGCAAATATTCGAAACCCATTCTATTGCATGTCGCTTAAGTTTGTAATTGTTGTATCTAGTCACCACTTGTTGTGGAGTTTCAGGCGCATTTCCTGCTACAAAAGGGACGAAGTTTAACAACAAATAGAAAGTTCTGAAAATAAAACGACAAAACCGTTTAGTAATCGTGTTCGTATGAAAAAGCGAGAGAAAAAGTGAAAAGAAAGAGGGAAAGAGAAAGGGAAAGAGAAATTACCTGATCATATTGTCATCTTGCCTGAAAAAAACCCCCATTGATATTGCTAGTCGGGTTGATATTTATACAAAAGCTCAAACCACTTTTACTATTAAATTACAAAGACACCACGCAATGCTATAATTTGTTGTAGACGTTTTACAAAGAACTCGATAGGATATGTATAGTAGAAATGCCCCCAATGTTTCTATAACCTAAACTGCACGTACATTAACAAATATCATATTTTTTATAAAGTTGATAACAAGCACTAACTATAGAAACTGTTTGATTTCTTCACAAGTGTTGGTAAAATAAAAGTAAATGGATGGAGTGGATGCCTATTTCTGAAAAACACCAAGAAAACCACTATTTTCAACTTTCTGTGTTCTAAAAAATATGAGCGACTAAGAATACCATAACTTTTCGTGGTATTCTAAGTCGCTCATGTTCAAATATCGAAAATTCGGAGAAAAAATCGTGTGAAAAATTATAGTAATCAGTCTGAATCGATCGGCGTTATTTTTTCCGGAAACAAACATTGTGACGGTGAAGCTGAACTTGCAGAAGTTTGGTAAGTGCACATTATTCTATGTAGTTACATATGTGTATTTTCACAAAATTATCAGCAATGTTACTTTTCATTATGATTTAATTTAGTTTTTATCCTTTAAAGTATGAATTTTAATGTGAACAACACAATAAGTATCAAGATTGACGTGGCTTACGTAGCGTTCCTGCAAGCACAGCTGCCGACTGCTTGAAATGACTACATACCATATCCTTATAAAAGGTTAAGATTTACTTATTTAGAAAAAATATTATGAAAAATGTTCATATGAATTAAAATAGAATGTGTTTTATTATTTGTAATTTATGAAAAAAGTGGTGTAAACAAACGCGTTCGTTTTTTACAGACGACGATTGTTGCCTGATGTCACTATAGAAGCTATAGTAGCCTATACAATGAAACTGTGCACATAAGCCATGTAGCTATAGTACTTACTAGCTCAAAGTAATGTAAGTACTGGTTGGTTTTTGTTAATCCTGTTCACATTTTAAAATGCTAAATCACGATTGTATTGCTAAAAACCAAATTCATCTTTAAACCCCTCGAAATCTATTTTTAGAATGTGGAAAGCCCCCAACTTTGTTGCCAGTACAAAATCAAAGTACTGAAAGTACCGAAAAGCAGATAGTGATTGTATTTGCATTAAGGTGGAATATTACACTGAAACATTACCATATGGATCGTTTAAGTATCAAATCTAAAACAAGATGTTGTTGTTCAAAGAAGAATATATGCTTTTAAAATTATTTTATAGAATATTTTTGTTGTATTTCTGAAAAAGTGGAAATATGTTTGTTTCAATAAATGCATAATATTAATATCAAATGAATTAATTATACAATTTATTCTTTATTAAAAATTATTTATGAAAATAAATTAAAACATTCATATTTTTCAAACCTATATGAACAAAAAAAATTGCAAGGTACCTCATTTTGATTTTTAAAAATGCTTTGTTAAATTGTATCAAACAATATGGTTGAACATCATCATAGCACAGGAGTAAGGTATTGAGCTTGTTAACAGATGTAGTAATCGAATCAGTGACCTTGAGAAGAATAGTGTCTTAATTAAATTATATTAGAAGAATTATAAGACAATTTAATCAATTAAATAAAATCAAAATAGTGAAACCTTAGAAATATTGCTTATGAATGCATTTCATGGCATATGTTTAAGAAATGTGTTTTGTATTGTTGATTTGTTTTTTCAGATCATGAATCTTCATTGTATGTGCTAGCTTGTGTAGATCTGCTTCATGAAAATTGGACTCAATTCAGATGAAAATGCAAAGTAAATGGCCATGAAAGAATATTACATATAACAGAATTTTTGTGAGCAGGCATATATTGTAAACCAACGTTTATTTGTATGCGATAAATTTTTGCAAGGCCCTTGTCATCTCGAATATATCTCACCATGAACCAGTCTTTGGCGTATGATGGTAATAACAAAACGTATGTGGATTAGGCTTGCGAAATAAAGTCGTTGCGAATAAATGTTAGTTTACAGTTGATTTTTTTCTTTCAGACAATGAAACATTATTACAGTGCACATATGTTCATGTAATTGTTATATGTATTTGCTAATGTACATGAATGTATCATACATTGATAGTACGATAAATTCTGTTGATTATTTAATTTACATGTACCCTGTTGTGAAGAATTCTTTGATGTGTATACAACATGTGTACATGTACAATCACAATGTTGTTGACTATAATATGATTTCTTGAAACCATTACTTTAATATGAATATTATAATTTATGTTATATCTGCTTGCTTAAGTCATTATATGTGAAGTATAATGGACGATACTAATTTTTACATGTGTTTCATTCATGTTTGTTAATACTTTAGGGAGATACATGTATTTATCATTCTTTGTTACATGTACAGGTACCAATCATTGGATTTGAAATATAATAGATGATACTATTTTGTACATTATCTCCTCTCTCTCTCTCTCTCTCTCTCTCTCTCTCTCTCTCTCTCTCTGTGAACACATATATTCTGGAATGTGTAGCTAGGAAACATGCACATTTCAATATGTAGAAAAAATAAGGGAAAAATAACTGCAATGTTAAATACTATGTACCTTTTATACTTGTGCATGCTGTTTGTATTTGGGCTAGAAATATTATTAAATTGGTTAACGAAAATAGTTATTGAATAAATTAATTTCTGAATTTAAATTACGTTTTTCTTTTGATGTGTTAATGTTATTGATAGTTTTAAAAGTTTTAAAAAGAAGGATGACAAATACGCAATTTATTGTAACTACCATATAAGTAAAAGGACAAGGTGTTTCCTTTATCTATTTAATAACAGAACCCTCACTCATATCTTTTGAATTGCATAATTCTACATGTATATGTAAATCAAATGGTTACCAAGAAAATCCTCTAAGATGTCGAGAACTAAGGTCAATGCTATGTTAAGCACAAACAACCTTACACATTTGCAGATCTAGCTATATTCATATGGTTGCTATGGAATGGTTTTTTTTTTTGGTAACAGGAAACACAATGTCATGAAACTTAATGTAAAAAAATATGTCACATTATTTATTTAAAAGCTTTTAAAAGTTTTTTATTAACTTGTATACTTCTCATAATGCAATCGGGCTTGAAATAGAAGTTATATAGTTGGTTAATAAGGAAATCCATGGTTGTCATTGAAATGCTGAGTAGATAATTTTATGTATTAAATGCATTAATTCATGTCGGTACTTAAATTAAATAAACTTATGCTAATCAAATAACAGTAACTTAAAATTTCCCAATTG
Organism: Magallana gigas; assembly: GCF_902806645.1. NCBI lineage: Eukaryota > Metazoa > Mollusca > Bivalvia > Ostreida > Ostreidae > Magallana > Magallana gigas. The sequence goes on from NC_047566.1 coordinate 18,364,938, forward strand.
AATGTAGAGGTTTTTTTCTTAAATTAGACCGTAACCATGGTCCCGTTTGTTTCGTTGCAAGGCAACTATACTGAAGGGGTACCAAGAAAAAAATCCTACCATGTTGATTGCTGAGGTCAATACTATGCATGGTAGTAAAATGAACATATTTGCTGAGGGGGCCATAAATGGCCCTTATCCTATTCAAATAATATCAGCTCAGATTTTTATTTTATTCAATTTTTATTTGCAACTACTATTGCTATCAAAAGGACAGTTGTCCTCCGCTAATCTTTTAATAATTCATTTCTTATTTTGATCCTTTATAATTCATGATTCAGTTCCATGCTTTTATTTTAAACAACAAATATGGTACTCAGTAAAATATTTATAGCATTGCATGTACACACATACTCGTAGTAAAATAACATGTTAATTTCAGACATTAAAAAGGAAAAACAAAATTAATTGTACATTAAATTGATTATAAAATCATCACATAATAAATGATTACCAAAAGTTATTTTTTATTTGTTTTGTACTTTAATACAATTTATTTCTGTTTTTCCGATCTGTAAAGTAAACAAAAGGAAACAATTGAAACATAAAAAAACTATTTTAACTAAGAATTTTACCATATTCACAATGGTTATGTATATTTTGTTTTTTGTTAGAATAGAATATTCGAACAAGATGATCACATTGCTAAGAATAAATTAAATTTCCAAATGAATTTTGAAATCTCTTTGTACCAATTTTTTGCAAACTTTTGAATCAGGTTGGTATGGTTCGAAATATGCTTCTAGTGTAATATCCACAATTTGTACGAACTCTTGTGTTAAATATTTTGCTTTCAAAATGTTTTACTTTGTATTGTTGTATTCCTTGTTGGCACACTTTGGGTCTCACAATTTGTCAACAGGTCACGGTACCGTTTTCCATTACATACGCTAACATTTACAATACACAGTAATACCGCCAAATTCGGATAAAATTGATATGCCACGATAGTTGTATTGTAATGAATTCATTTTAAGATCGGTTAACTTGACAAGATTTACACTTTCCTTACAAGTTTTTCTATGTAAATTTGATCTGTCATACATTCTAGGGCAAACATTTCTCTGTTTTTCTTGCATTGCTTTTAATATAAAAAAAAATGACATATCAATTAATAAAAAAAAAAATCCACATCCCATGTTTTATGACGTCGTAAATCACACTTTCATACGTAGGTGACGTATCTGTTTCCGTTCGAAGTAACATATAAAATATGTGTCATGAAACAATCAATAACAAACAGCAGACGGTGAAAACCTAACTTTGATATACCCTCACTAATACAAATTACAAGATCAAGAGGGAGATGGAAAAAGAGAGAAAGAGAGTGATAGACAGAGAGAAAAAGAGAATGAGGGAGAAAGAAATAGAGAGGCGCATGGTTCTGTGAATAAATTTAGATAAGAAATAAATATGCAAGGATAGTTTGTTTTTGAATCACTTATAAAACATCAGTAAAATATAAATAGATATTACATGTAATTCCTTTATTAATTTCTGTTAATTTAAACTCCCAAAGCCATAAAACAATACCTAATTCAAAAAGGGAAACTTGTTTAAAAAGTAGGATATACAGCTTTATAAAATGAATATCATCGTAGATTTAAGCTGTACATTTATAATTCAATCCACGATCGACCCTGCTCTTTATATAAGGCACATTTTTTTTTTCTAAGAGGAGCAGCGTTTAGGGTTATATTAGATGACACTAGTATATTCCATAGAATAACGGTCAAAATGACGTGTCCAAAATAAACTAACAAGTAAAGGACTATGTGCGGTTTGGTGAAATATCTGTCCCCGATTTTAACCAATTTTTAAATAGTATCGTATAAAAATAAAATCTTCACAACTAATTGTACAGAGGATGCCTATAACTTTAATCTTGATTTTAGTCATCATTGCTTATTTGCTGTTTATCTATGACGTCACATAAATGACCTAAATCCCGAAAATTTGCAAACTAATGAAAATATTCTCATTTTTGCTCTATATTTTGCATTCGGAAGTATCGAGCGCAGGTCTGCTCAAGTGCGATTTTAACATATATTTTTCGTCAGATAGATGTACACATTATACTAAAAAATTGTACTTGATCAAGCCTGCGCTCGATGTTTCCGAGTCGAAAAACCATCGGAAAACACCCATATATTGCTACAAAACATCAATTTATCAAAATAATGCAATCTTCATGACGTCATTTCTACATTATGACGTCACTGTGGTGATAACCTTTTACACCTTTATTTCCAATATGGTTTTAAATATCTTTCACTTAATTTTTAAAGCTCTTTCTAAAACTTTGATTTTGGGGGCAAAAAATGCATAAAACCGCACATAGTCCTTTGTAACGTGTATATTAATTCTTCTTTTAGTTATATTTGCATCAAATTTGTGATTATCATGTTTTCCTTAATTAAACAACTGAAAAATATCTAAAATAGTATACGGTTTGGTTCTCTTTTTGGAATATAAATACAATATCACCAAAATGCCTAACAGACGATTCAACCACAAAACTGAAATGAGTAAAACACAATTAAACGAATAATACTCAGCATACTAGTATATATATATACCAAATTAGCCGACCGTGTGAGAGTACATAAGTAGCAGATAAGGGATCCTTCTGTTCGTAACACTCCGTGTAGTGAATATGTTGATGTGTGCGGAAGAGGCCGGTTTGAGATATTTCCATTTTACAAAGCTCGCGTAGAAAGTAATCAGCTGCAACTTGCAAAAGAACAATATTTCATGAATTAATTAAAACCTAAACTTAATCGAAAGTTGCAATATTTATTCTGCATTGAATGTATTTAGCTTTCATTTTTATAACCTGTAATTTTAAAACAATTATCATTTGTACATATTTCATTAAATTTACACTAGTTTGTATAAATTATTTTGCCGCATTTTCCAGATATTGTGTACACTGTTCGTGACATTGTCTATTTTATGACGTCATAATAACGACGTCATTGTTTGTTATTTCTGTTACAATTATTTTATATAAAATCCACCGAAGAGTCGAACAGGCAAAAGCGCTTTGGATTAAATTTCAGAGAAAAGGAATATTGTGTTATTGTCTACTGAAAACTTTTTTTGACATAATATATCTTAAAACATCTATAAAAATATACTTTTAAATAAATAAATAATATAACCACGAAACTTCTTAGTGCAAAACGTCTTACGGAGCAAATGGTTTAGGAGGAAACGTCCATAGGAGCGAAACGTCCCATTACCGAGACTTTAGGATCCTATACAAACATCAAACCGAAAGTTGATAGTCCGGCAGCACTGAGGTAATTATACTTAGTTTGTTTCCTAAGGTTGTTGTTTGTATTGATAGAACTTAATCTATTTATTTTCTTTTAATAAAATATTGTTATACTCGTAATAATGCAAACCATTTTACAAAAGTATTTTAATACATGTTGTTTAGGAAAACAACCCTCTTAAGTGTGTTTTGAAGGTGAAATGTGCGGCCATCTTGTACATTTGAGGATATGAATGTTAACATTTCTTGAACAGGCTTATGTCTGCTCAAAACGTGCAGAAAATATTGCCAAAAGATATAAGAGCAATAGATATCAAGTCCCGCATGCAATTTTCTTTGCAAAGTGTGTTTAGAGATCAGGTTAGGTCAATGCCTTTTAAATCAGTCAGAACAGCTGTCGAACTGCGCAGCTAAAGACTTATTTGGAACATTTAAAAATCTCAAAAATATGAAGTAGGTTCATTGGTCTCCTCTCTACAACCATTTGTTGAGAAAAAGTTTGAATTTTGCTAATTTAAGTTGTAACTTTGTCTCAAGTAAGGTACTCTATTCTAAAAATAGGCCTTAACAATGTCTGTGTCTATTGAGATACATTGCAAGTATATTTTTATTAAAATATGATGTATACTTTTTTATTTAAGACAATCTCTTTTTTGGACCCCTATCCCATTTGTAAAAAGAATTTACTTTAATTCATACTTAAAGAACTAAATTATATCTTTAAAGAGCGGGGTTGACCTAGTAAAAACATAAAGGAAAGCAGGTTACACCTCCAAACTGATAACACTACATAGAGAATTATTTATAGATAGCTACATTCCACAAGCACGTGCTGATTTAAGAGATTTAAAAGCAAACAAGGAGCATGATTATTATTTTATTATTTTCTTCGTTTTGAAAACACAAATTGAATGTATCTTTTCCAAATGTTATTTTGAACTGATATGTTTGTTTCTTGTATATAGTTCTTTTTACCCACTTTTCTTCATGGGGCATTAGGGTCACTTTTGTAAGAAACTGAAGTAAAATCCCTCCCAACATTTTCATTCTAGTGATATGTACCCGAAATGCCTGCACTTTATACTGGTCACTACGAAAGCAATCCTTTTGTCTTCATATATATTTAAAGTGTTGTTACAACTGTCCACGTAGTAAGTGTCATGTCCTTATTTAAAATCTTCAGGGTATTTATAAATTAGTGAATTGGTAATGATATTCATCAATTTTTCAGCCACTGGGTTCTGTATGACAATATTAAATTATTCATAGTTAGGGTCCTTTTTACACCTTGATTCTGAATGACACTGCTTGTGATTGCCTTTTTAGAGTTCCACGCAGTTTTCTAACATTGATCTTAAAGTGCTGGAATCTCCATTGCAATTCTTTATCGCCCAAAAAATGAGTTGCTACAAGTTTAGGTTTGTCATGCAACTCCTCGGTCCAGGTTTTCCCCTCTTTGTATCTAGACCCGCTAAAAACTAATGACATTGTCTTTTTTACACTTTTAATCTCATGTCAAATATAATTTTAGTTTGTTGTATTCGCTGTTTCCTTTACTATTTTATTGATGGACATGTTGCAGTCATGGGTGTGAATTTAAACTGTGACTTGTTCTGCTTCTGACGGTAATTTTTTATTTCATGTCGCTGTGTCACAGGATTCATCGGCAGTTGCAATGTGCACGCAATTTAAAATCTTGTGAGTTCTAGTTTCAACTGCGTTTATACTGCTGTCCTTGGTATTTTTCCGCCACCCATGCCGAACATGCGTGATGATATCAATTCCATCTAAATCTTCGTACATACCGATTTCCTCCAACAATGCAATACTTTTGGAATCCTCATACTCCTGTTGAACAAATGTTTTGAAAGAAGTTCTGTTTTCTTTCGACAGCACTCCAAGTCATTCAGAACTGCAAAATCGGGAGTAATGGGAAGTAAGCATGCCACTACACAGGAAAGCATGGTTTATTCTTTGGTTTATTAAATATTTTCCATTTGGCAGATTGGATGATGTACCCAAATGTACTTATTTGGAGCATGTCCTGGTTTTGTACAGCATAACTTCAAAGAGACAACATCTCCTCGTGTTGTCACTTTTCTAACTTCTAATTTTCCATGACAATACCTTCCATAAGCTTCTCGATAGGAGATAGTGATGTCATAAAAAAGTCTTGGCATACCTGTCTTTTTAACATTGATAAAGGTACCTGATGTTTTAGGACTTTGTTCTTTATCTTCAGCAGCTAACTTTCAAGAATTCAACAAAGCATCAATTATATCTGTATTGTTGACATGTCTTCCATATTTTCTTACAAGACCTTCTCTCACACTTTAGAGATTGTACAACATTTCCTACTTCGTTTTAGCACTTGTTTGAATTTCAAACTTAAAAGTAGGTGGCGTTGACGTTTGCTTTTTCCTTGGTCAAAATAAAAGACTCAGTATAATAACAATGTGTACTTTTTGTTATGGATGGCAATAAATAAAAATATATTTTGTATATACACATATGCCCCCAGTATCATATTTCAGTGGTCTTTGACTATTATTAGAATTCCAAAAGTCTTGCTGTTAAACTTGTATTTTCCACAATTAATGGTAAATCTAATTGTAATACTCTGGATATGCTTGTGAAATTATTCATTAAATGTTGTTTTGAATAAAGACAAAAAGTCTCAATTCATGATATGTGTAAAACTTTTTAAAAATATGGTAAAAATAAGGATGATTAACCCCCATGGGAGCTCCGTTGGAAGAGTCTAATGCACATGAGTTCTGGCTCTGTCGGGAACCCCTCCCGCCAAATGTCAGTAAATCAGCGTCCAAATCAACTTCTGTTGTTCCACAGAGGTGTTTCAGAATAATGAGCTATTTATTATGAAATTATTGGCTGTAAACTTACTTCTGTACTCTCTTTGTTTAGAAAAAGCATTTGCCCAAAAACACTCAAACATTTTTACAAGATATCTATGAATAATTGATGTAAAGTATTTTAGAATGTACCATTACTTAAAGTTCCTTTTGTTTTACCTCTGCCCTAATAGAATTCCCTCCAAAATACTCAGTAACAAAATACTGGCGGAAAAAAAAAGTTTATTTTCACTGAGGGAAAATTCAGAGCAAAGGGAAAAAATTATGCAGTTTTTTAACTTTAATATCAGGATTGAGAAGAAGCAACAGATGAAGGTATTCTGACAATGCTGTTAAGACAGATGAGAATGGTGATATGCTGGAAAATTTTGAAAAGACATTTCACATTCTCCAGAACAACGATGTTGAGGAATGTCCCCATTGCTGGTGCAGACCCAGTATAACCAATGAAAAAAACCGTCAGAAGTGGTGGAACTCGGAACGTGAACCCTCAAGCAGATGAAATAGTTCCCTTAGAAAAGAGAAATATGGTTTTTTTTCCTGGATTATACTGTCCACAGAGGTGTATTTCAAGACCCTAGATACAAAAGCCAAAAACTTGAGATTATGCACCAAAATCCGAGGCTGCATGGCGTAGTTTGTCATCGTTGGGATGTTTTACCTTCATGTGTTTTGGAGACAGTGAAAAGGTGGCTTTCGAATCTCTAAAATGTGCCATATATATGACATCACTGGGAGTAAAACCTTCGTAACTTTTAATGATAATTTGTAATATTTTCAATGAGTGTACTGTATATGATCCTTAATATTTTATGATGTCAAATTCTGACTGTAATTAATTCATCCAACGAGACCCCATGCATTTATTAATAAGGAACTTGATCCCGAGAGTAAAGCAGCAGGACGGACACTAGACTATAAACAAGTGCAAGTTCTTTCTATTTGTATATGATTAGCAAAGTGGTAACAAAGTAATAAAACAATTATCAGTATTATTTTGAGTTGTTCAGTTTGGAGGTAAGACAAGCTGTCCGTCACTTTTTGCGAGTGCGTCTATAGCAATAGGCATTTCCGGTTGAAATGTAAATGAAAAGCAATTGTCAATCAAATCCGAGAAAATTTGAATTTGTGGTTCACTTTAAAACTTTAAATGTAAGGACTATATATGATATGGGCCTAAATTGGCCCCCTAAAATGAACATCATCATTTTACTGTAATTCTTTGTTTTCTTTGTACAGATATATATGTGATGTTTTTACATAATGTTCATTTTGATTCAACTGCCCACAAGTTAGAAATATGACATCGTAAAGACAACCTTTTCCCACCATTTTTGCATTTTTAGCATAAAACAGCTTGTTTTCAATCAGTTTTTCTTTGAGAAAACAGAGCGCATTCTTGAACAAACAAAATATTTTATTTAGATATGTATAAAGCCAAGGCTAATAAGTGACCAAAAACTGTCCTTGTTCAAGCATGCGCTCTATATTCCCATTCATACGAATATAAAAAAGATAAATTGTTGACTAATTTTGATTGAATTATAGAAATAGCGTCACTTCTGACGTCATACACTGCCAGTGAGTGCAAATAAATCAAATAAATAGGAGACAAATACATTTCACATCAACTCTTCTAAAATATTACATAACATTTTATTGTACCCGAAACACTTTAAAAAATGGCGATTTGTGGGGGCCAAATTTCACTCATATCATATATAGTTCTCTCTATAGAAATAAAGCATTGATAATTGATCTTTTATCACCTAAAAAAGGCCTTTCAGTTGACTTGAGTAATGATACAAAAATTATTTTAGAATTGTTGTTGATTAATGTTTAAATTTGAGATGTATATCAAATTCAAAACGGATTGTTTTAAATTGGCATTCATTCTTTTCTATGAAAATAAATATAACGTCAATATGTCTCCATAGACAAAGGAGTTTTATGCTAAACTGGATTTTTTTCTTGTTCTAAAAATAGATCCAATACCGACTTTTAAAAATTGGGTACCATATTTTGAGGCAAAGTAATAACTTATATTAGCAAAAAATCAAACTTTTTTTTAATTTCAATAAATGGTTGTAGAGAGAACACCAATGAACCAACTTCATTTTTTTCAGATTTTTAAATAAGTCTGGAGCTGTGCAGTTCGACATCTGTTCTGACTGATTTAAAAGACATTGTCCTTTTCGTGTATGCATACTTTTCAAACAAAATGACATGTAGGACTTTATATTTATTGCTTTTATTTCTGTTTGCAAAACATTTTGGCCAGTTTCGGGCAGAAACAAGCCAGTTTAAGAGATGTTAACATTTTTATCCTCAAATGTACGAGGGTTGTCCCAAAATAGCGTAGACAAATGGCGTTATTCAGTTAATCGAAGACAAAGAAAGATAAAATTTGTGCCACAAAGGGTTCAAGAAATTTTCATTCAAATAATGTTTGAGATTTAATTAGTGAAATGAAAGCATGTTAGATCAGAAATTCGACATGCGGCGCAATGTCAAAAACAAAAGATTAAAATCAACATAATGAAAAGAAAATTGCGAGGAAAAGTACTTTTCGAATGAAAAAATTCAAATAAAACATACACTGATATTTGATATAATTCTATGATTTACCAAGAAAATGTTTCGGCTATAACAAAACTTTCAAGTATTTTAAAGTGCGTTTTGTGACAAGTCGAAAAGTTAATTCGTAATAAGATGACTACGTCAGCGTTTAAGGCGGCGCAGCAGTAACTGATACAATTTTGTAAAGACCATAAAATAAATCCTAAGCGGCTTTGGAATTAATTGAAATAAACAAAATCGATTAAAAATGAGTTTTTTGTAATAAGTAGTTAAACAACATTGAAAATATTTAATCAACTATGATCACAAAAAGTGGAAAAAAGAAACCCCGAACGATATCAATGGACGTCAAAATGCTGAACGACACATTTCGGCAAGACGAACGTTAGACCACAAGTAATACAGTTTGGAGCTGACAGATCGTGTGTACTTAGAAATATTTAAAAAACAAAACAAAACTAGAAATATATGTTGAATATGCACTCATGGTACATCTTGAAAGATAATATTTTTTCTAAGACATTCTCGGAAATAAAACATAAATGTTATCGTAAACAATGTGGAGGGTTTAGCAACAACGTAAAACTGGAAATTTTCGACGTCACACATTGCGCCGCCTGACAAAAACTTGCTGTTACTAATTATTCATTTTCTCGAGAAATAAATAAAGTACAGATTTGATTTTTTCAGTATTGTTTGCCAAAGGGTCATTGAAGAAAACATAGAAGTCTGATGAAATTGCAGTGAACAGATTAAAAATTATGTGTCCTGTCTACATTATTTTGGGACAACTCTCGTACAAGATGGCCGTACACTCCCCTTAAGAGCGCTGCAGTAATTTAGCCTCAGATTGGTTTAAAATCATATTTATCCATTGCAGGATGTGCTTAAATGACTGACTTACCATGACGACTTCTAAATCCTGGGCACAAAATGCCATAATTTGTGATCATTGTCATATGTCTGCCCAACAGTTTTGTAATGGTTGTCAAGTTAATCTTTGTGTAGTTTGTATCAGTAAACACGTGGAAAAACTACCATACGTGTCACATGACATCGTACCCTTCAGAAATCGGAAGACACAAATCGTGTTCCCTTTGTGCAAGTTTCACCCAAGTCAAAGATGTGAGGTTCATTGCAAAAAGTGTCAAACTCCAATCTGCATTATGTGTTGCATTGGTTATCATAAATGACATTCTGCAGTAGAATTAGTTGAATTTTTTGAGACGAAGAAACAGGAAATCCAGATGGAGACAAGAGAAATTGAGAATTCACTCATTCCGTCGTACAGCGAAAGAAATGTTTATATGAATGACCAAATAAGCAAAATAACAGCAGAATTATCCAAAGTTGAAAAGGAAAAGGCGAGGTTGGAAAAACTTTGGCACAAAGAAGTAGACACAATTTTTCATAAATTTGGTTCAGTTATTTACTCTTTAAAAGACAGCAACTTAAGAACTGCAATAACCCACCAGACTAAAATTAAAGATCTTATTAAAGATATGATTCAAACAGTTCATCAAAACAAACAAATCCTGGAAAGTAAGTCAGCATTAGATGTCACCAACTATAAATCAAAACTACATGAATTCAGAAATGCTCTTACAGATGTCGATTTCGAAATACCATCTTTAATAAAAACGACAGTAAAAGGTAGAAAACTTGGCTTTGAATTTGGTGAACTCGAGGCTTCATTGAGAAAAACATATCCATCCTCTTTATCCGCCGATGATCCATATCAATCAAGAAAAATGTTATTTACAAGCGAAACTGTTGATGTTGTTCCAACTGTTTATAAATCTTTATATTACATGTCATGTTTTGGTGAACATCAGGCTTGGATCAGCGGCAATAACAAAACGATTACACGTATTGACATACATGGATATGTTAAAGAAACGGTCGTCACCAACTGTCGATTTTGGCCTAATGGTATCGCAGTGACAGGTCAAAGAGAACTGATATACAGTGACTGTAATAGACGAAAAGTCAACATTGTCAGGTACGGAAAAGTAGAGACGCTGATAACCACACCCAGGGGCTGGAAACCTCATAGATTGTGTTACACAAGATCAGGCGACATTTTAGTTGGTGTATCTCATAGTCGAAAGAAGAAAATCATTCGTTATCACGAAATGAAAATATCGCAGAATATTGAGAGAAATGAACATGGAAAACCAATCTTTAAGAACGGATTTCACGTGCTTTGTTTGACGGAGAATATTAATGGAGATATATGTGTCTGTGATCGTAATGCAGACAGTGTTGTGGTGCTAAACATGTTAGGAAGAGTTCGATTCCGTTACGATGTTACGCCAACATGGAAGCCATTCAAGCCTAAATGTTTAGTTACAGATTCATTAGGTCAAATCATTGTAACAGATAGCAATAATTCATGTATACACATTATAGATCAAAATGGACATTTCTTGACAACGATAAAAGATTTAGAACTGTACAATCCTCACGGATTGAGTATAGACAGTGAATGGCGTTTGTGGGTTGGATTGCACTGGACAGGAGAGATAAAACTGCTAGACTATATGACAAAACACATTCAAAAATGATTAAAATTTGGCATTATCTTCATATACTTTCTTCTTGTTAAGCAGGATAAGACAAGGATATTTGTTTTTACAATTATAGAAAAATTAATGCAATATAAAATAAAATACCTGTACAAAATTGGAGAAATATACTTTAGAATATACATGTGCTTGAATAATTAAGCAATTTCTCGAAATGTTCAGCAGGCATGTTAATAACGTTTTTATATTACAAATTTAAAAAAACAATAATGCATGTCTTGTTTTATTGATAAAACAATTGCCATAGCTACGTAACGTATGTATAACCTTTACTTGTATTTTCATAATTATGTAGTGTTATTATGAGTGTAGTCAACTAATGCCTTTCCATAGGCGGTAATGTTAACGTTAGGATTCATATATAGCTCCCGCCATAATTTTCGTTCAGCAACGAGAGGCCTCTTGAATGAAAGCTCATAAATTGTATCTTTCTGGTTAAACTTTCATGGTGTGAAGTCATATTTGTTTTCCAGCAAAATGAGTCTGTATTGAAAAACTCTGAAAATGAAATTAAAAGTAGGTAATTTCTAAGTTTCATTGCTAGATTGTGATGTATGTATTAAAGTCAGTTGATATATCGAAATGTGTGCAATGATATGCCTAATAGTGTGTCAAGCCTAATACTTTTAGTATTAGTTTAAGTGAGAAAAATGATTTGGGTCTCGGTGCGTGGTTGTTTAGGAAGTATATGGAATCTGATTAGATTGTAGATTCACACATTGATGTTGTCATGGTTAAGAGTCTTGAAAAATTGATTGGAAATCATTGTAAACAGATATAGAATGTAAGTAATCTTAGAACCGTTTCCGTGCAAACTGTACAAAGGCTGGGAAGGTTTCTTGAGAACAGGTTGAGTAACTATGTAATTTAGAAAAATAGTATTTTAGCAGTGGTTAAGACGATGAAATAAGATGATAAAATGCCCATATATATATATATATATATATATATATATATATATATATATATATATATATATATATATATGAAAGCGCTTATGTTTTACTGGATCTTTGTGTTTTCATTTATTTAAGTTTTATATATATTTCACCGACCACTGAGGTTTTTCTTGGATATATATATATATATATATATATATATATATATATATATATATATATATATATATATATACAATTAAAAACACAATTTTGAAGTTTTAATGAAGAGATACAGGGGTATATCGACAATCATTTAGTGTCGAAATATGCATGACCTTTTATGTCATGTTTTTGAGTTTATATCACTTGATAATTTGATATTCGAATTAATATAATTCAAGTTTATAGAAATATTTTGAAGTTACTGGTTATTAAATGTACTTTAGATAATGCATGATTTTGCTATGACGGTCAACTTTTACGTCGAGGCTTCGATTGAGACGCCAGAAAACCCACGAGCTGCCTTGGGTCACGCGTGTATTCAAAATGATTTTGTCCAGGCTATCTTAAGAGAACACATACATTCATTATGTTTACACACTTGGATTGGAAATATGGGTTGAACAACAATTTAAAGACGTCATATCGACCCACATTGCAACGTTTACATTTGAACTTTCTTCATCAGATCATTTTCAGGCATCGGTACAATTTACATAATATGAAAGTTACACTTACTTTAAGCTGACATGAATTCATAAATACGCAAAAAATAATGATTTATTATCTATGGTGATTTTGGGATTGTGCCATATATTATTATTTATAATTTGGGGTTTACTAAGTTGAGTTTGCTCAAATGTTTTTGACCAGCTGAGGAACACATCTTTCCAAAAAGAATTTTTCTTAATTTTTACATAGATGGTTTAAATAATCTGGACCATTTCTCCATATTTCAGAGATACTGATTTTCAAAATTAATTCCAAAAGCTTTGCCCCTTTTTTGTGAAAGTTCTAATTAATCTTCTCATCAAAAAAGCTTTGAGTGTGATAAAATTTTCATAATCAACCATTTTGAGACCCAAATGAGTATAATCTTGTATGATTGTACTTTTTTTTTACTTTACTCAATGTTATTGTTTGGTTAGATTTTAATTTACAAATGCTTCTGTCGCTTCTTTATTCAATATTGTTTAAAGAATTAAAGGACCCGTTTAGATTTGTTGCAGATAAAACATAAAGAAAGTTTTAAAAAATGTTTTTTTTGTTGTTGACGATCGGTGAAGCATTGTGATACCGTTGCAATGAAAACTGAGTATGTTTTGTCAAATATGTAACAATGTAGAGTATTTATATGGAACACTCTATTTGAGCTGTGTTCAATTATTCAAATAAACTGGTTTCATAAAGCTCTGGTAGATATGAAGATTTTCCTGATCATTAACTTATAGTAAACCGTCCCTTCGACGAAAACATACTAATACAACCATGTTTATTGAAATATATGAGATTAAAAAAAGGCAAACTATCGACACTTAATATATATCTTAAACTATACCACAATTAAATGCATTGCGATTATGTTTAATTTTTAAAAAAATATTGTTAAATCCATATTTCTTAATTTCAATCAATGTTTGTGTTAAGATCAAATAAAACTATACACATGGGCAAAACAGCAACATAAAATGCATTCCTTATCTTAATGTATTTTATTTCAATTTCGATGATAGTAATATTAAGATAAACAAAAAGACCATAGTGATATATCTTTTAAAAGAGAATATCAATGTTATTTGTATCTAAAATATATACTGTTTGATCTATAATTATGTTATTCATGTTAAGATCCGTAAAAATCTTATGTAAGTGATTTTAACGATGGAACCGAAATACTGTATCCAACATGTGGTACGATGTTCTTTGTGAAAAGCTTGTCCCCTCCTTGCAGTTCCATTTGCAATGCGAGAATCACTCCAAAATGTCTCAAATATCTAAAAAATCTTACTTTTACCAAAACTCCAAGAAATTAACATAATCCCAAAAAAACTAAAAAAAAAAAAAAAAAAAAAAAAAAAAAACAACAAAACAAGAAACAACAACAACAACAAACAAACAAGAGGATAACGATTCAGATTCTATGAACTATAAGCACTTGAACAACCCAAAAGCTAGAATGGAAGTATTGAAATTAATAGATACATATAATCTGGTAGACATATTTAGGGAAACTAATCCAAATCTAAAGAGATATACATGGAGGAGAAAAAACCCCATAAAACAAGCTAGACTAGATTTTTTCCTAATTTCTGAAACACTTACAAACCGAGTACCACAAATTAAATATGAAAATAGTTATCGATCAGACCATTCTCCTGTGATTTTAGAATATAAAATAAATGAATTTATAAACGGGAAAGGCTTCTGGAAATTTAATAATTCCCTTTTAGTTGATATGACATATATTAATTCTATTAAAAAAATAATTAGGGAAGTCAAAAGTCAATATGTTTGCCCCATATACAACTTAGAAAACTTAGAAAATATTAGAAATGACGAGATACACTTCATTATTGATGATCAACTTTTTTTGGACATTCTGCTTGCTGAAATAAGAGGCAAATCTATCTCATTTTCTGCCTATAAGAAAAAAAAATAAATGAAAGAGAAAAAGAACTAGAAAAAGATATTGTTTCTTTAGAGCAGAATCTAACAGAAAACTCTTTAAATTCACTTTCAGACAAACAAGATGAGTTACTTAACATAAGAAAAAATAGATTAAAAGGTCATTGTATTAGATCAAAGTCTAAATGGATTGATGAGGGGGAAAAGCCTACTAGATATTTTATTAATCTTGAGACTCGGAACTTTATTAACAAACAAATTCCAAATATAGAATAAGAAGATGTGTCATTCATTCTTGATCAAACAGAAATATTAAAAGAAACAAAAGCCTTTTATGAAAAGCTGTATAAGAAAAGAGAAATCATAGATGAATATAGTTTTTCTGATAAGTTGAAAACAATAAATAGCCCTAAACTTAATAATGAAGAATTAAACACCCTTGAAGGTCCTTTAACGAATACAGAGGTACTGAATTTCCTTAAAAAAACAAAAAATGACAAAAGTCCTGGCCCAGATGGTTTCACAAGTGAGTTTTTTTAAATTTTTTTGGAAAGACTTAGGTTCATTCATTACAAGAGCAATAAATCAATCCTTTGAAATAGGAAATTTTTCAGAAATTAATAAACTTGGTGTAATAACGTGCATTCCAAAAGCAGGAAAACCTAAAACGTTTTTGAAAAATTGGCGCCCTATAACCTTATTAAATGTAATTTACAAGTTAGCATCAGGAAGTATAGCTGAACGTATGAAAACAGTTCTAGATAAACTGATAAATAAGGACCAGACTGGATTTCTAAAAGGAAGATTTATTGGGGAAAATATAAGACTTATTTATGACCTCATGTACTATACAGAACAAAATGATATACCAGGCCTATTAATGTTAATTGACTTTGAAAAAGCTTTTGACACTATCTCATGGAGTTTTATCTCGAAAGCACTAGATCTTTTTAATTTTGGACCCTCCTTTAAAGATTGGATTAAAACCTTTTATAATGGAATAAAAGCTTGTGTAATTCAAAACGGTGTAATTTCAGAATATTTTTACCCGGAAAGAGGCTGTAGACAAGGGGACCCAATATCGCCATACCTATATCTACTTTGTGCTGAAATTTTAGGAATACTAATAAGAAACGATAAAGATATTAAAGGCATAATCATAGACGGGGAAGAATACAAAATAACTCAATACGCAGACGACACCTCAATAATAATGGATGGTACACCTCAATCATATGATGGCATCCTCAGGGTTTTAGACTCTTTCGCACAGGTTTCAGGCTTAAAAATAAATTTCACAAAAACAAAAATGGTTTGGATCGGTAGTAAAAAATTTTCAAGAGATGTATTTCATCACTCACGATGGAAACTGAGTTGGGACAATTTAACTTTTGAGCTCCTAGGTATTAAATTCTCAGTAACACTAGATGAAATGGAAGACTTAAACTACTTACCAAAACTCTCAGAAATAAGAAAATTAATAAATCAATGGAAATCAAGAAAATTAACCCCTATTGGGCGAATCAAAGTCATTAAGACATTATTAATACCAAAATTAAATCATTTAATACTAACATTACCCAACCCAAGTACTGATTACTTGAAAAACTTCGAAAATGATATTTTTCAATTTTTATGGGGTGGTAAAGTGCATAGAGTAAAGAAGAGTATAATTGTACAAGATTACTGCCATGGAGGTCTCAAAATGATTGATTATAGGGATTTTATTACCGCACTCAAATCCACTTGGATAAAAAGACTTATTAGGGCTGATACAAAATGGGTAAAGCTTCTAGAATCCATTCTGAAAATTAAAATCCCAGAAATATGGAGGAATGGCACAGATTATTCATATAGTTTATGTAAAACTTTGGGAAATTCATTCTGGAAAGAGGTGTTCATTAGCTGGTTAAAAATACAGGAGCAAAATGTAGTTAATAAGTAAACCTCAGGTTATAAATGATAATATATGGTACAATCAGAAAATCACAGTAGACAATAAATCAGTATTTTTTAAAAGCTTTGCCAATGCAAGATTTATTTTTGTTAGTGATTTACTTAATATTAATGGAACTTTTATAAGCTTTGAAAAATTGAAACAAATAAATCCAATGACAAACTTTATTGAATATGCAAGTTTAAGAACTGCTGTAAGGACCAGACTGAATATACAAGATTTAAACATACCAAACTTACAAATAATAAAAGAATATGGACCTGTTATCCCTAATCATATCCTAATTTTTAATAATAATCGTAAAGGCTGCAAACTTATGTACAACTTATTATTAGATAAAAAGAGAGAAACATGTACATCTATACCAAAATGGAGAGAAAATGGTTATAACTATGCACAAGAAACCTGGCACACAATTTTTGAACTCCCCTTTAAATCTACACAAGAATCAAAACTTCATTGGTTACAGTTCCAAATTCTTCATAGGATTGTTCCGACAAATAAATATCTTTTCAAAATAAAAAAAGCAGAGTCTCCTGTATGTACTTTCTGTAAAAGAGATGAAGAGATTTATGGACATTTATGATTTATGGACATTTATTCTATGAATGTACTATTGTAAAAGAATTATGGTCTGCTGTTGAAGACTGGATTTTGCGACAGTTTGATCTGTTAATAACATTTGATAAACAATCAGTTCTCTTTGGAAAATATAAAAATAGAGATATTTATAGATTTTTTAACTTGTTGGTTCTTATTGTGAAGCAATATATTTTTTCTTGTAAATACAAAAGAAATACAAATCCAAATATACATGGATTAAAAAATGTTGTAATAGAAAGGCTCTTGACTGAAAAATATATGCTAATGAAAAATTGTAGATATAAGGAGTATGAAAGCCATTGGCAAAATATATGTGATAAGCTATAGCACTGTACTATATATAGTTAAATTGTCTCTTTATGTGTCTCATCTCAATCTTGTTTTGAACTGTGATGTCCTTTTTTCGTGTTTTATCCTTTTTTCCTCCCTTAAGTATCCCTGTAGAACAGCGATCTATCACATGATTATGGTTTAAGTTTTTTATTCATATATGAACAATGCCCCAAACCTTTTCCTTGCTCTCTCTCTCTCTCTCTCTCTCTCAAAATTTACTTTCACTACATAGGAACTGTATAATATAGAATAATCATATACTTAGAAGCTTTTCAAGATGATTATATAAATACATGTACAAGATAAGTCATGTATGTATGTATATATGTTGTGAAAGTTAAAAACTCCAAAAAAAAAAACAAACAAACAAACAAGAGGAAGTATGAACTAGAGAAGTTAAGAATGTTAACGTTACAAAAAAAATAAAAAAAACAAGAAATCTTTTTTTTTTAAAAGTACAAAATAATATCGCAATTACATGTACATGCATTAACTAGATATGCTTAGATGTACCTGTTTATAGCATGTCGTAATAAAATTGCTATAGTCTACACACAGTGATATTTGTTTGCCTGTTTACAAAAATACAATGACTTATTATGATTTGTTGAGCTTTGTTATGCATGTAGCATTAAATGGCAAGTGACGTCATTGCTGTCTACGTAGATGTCGTTGTTACCAGTTAAAAAAAACAGCAATGCATTGGTGTTAGTGTATAGAGGCCATTCTGGAAATCAAATGTTGGACCAATACTAGTACTTACTAGTACATTTAAAACTGTTTCAGCTTTTCCCAAAACAAACCACAGATTGTACTGCACGTGCGCCTGTTTAATCAATGTTCAATGATGGTGATGTGTGGATGCTCATTCTCTTTGTTTTTGTCATTCGTGATTACAATCAAGTAAAATAAAATCCATAACCAATGACTTGTTAGCTTATGATCCAAATCTACCCGTCCTGCTGTGTGTATCCCTTAAATTCATGCTCACAATCGAAACGCAGAAAAAAAACCTGGCAATAATATTCATGTCATTTTATGACGTAATTAATGTTTACAGTTCAAAGTGGAAATCAAATGTTGGACCAATACTAGTACTTACTAGTACATTTAAAACTGTTTCAGCTTTTTCCAAAACAAACCACAGAGTGTACTGCACGTGCGCCTGTTTAATCAATGTTCAATAATGGTGATGTGTGGATGCTCATTTTCTTTGTTTTTGTCATTCGTGATTACAATCAAGTAAAATAAAATCCATAACCAATGACTTGTTAGCTTATGATCCAAATCTACCCGTCCTGCTGTGTGTATCCCGTGAATTCATGCTCACAATCGAAACGCAGAAAAAAAAAACCTGGCAATAATATTGATGTCATTTTATGACGTAATTAATGTTTACAGTTCAAAGTGATATGTGCATTGCATGATATCTTTGGTAAGATAATGTATATTTTTAAAAATGTACTATGCAACTAGTTGTATTGTCATACTTCTTTGGTTTTGTGAACATTACTGATATCTTATCAGCTATTGTTACATGTATAAATGTATTAATAATAGCTTTAACACCGCTTGCAAATGGTCATATTCACATAGATCTTTCGATTTCGTTACATCCGATTGGACACCTGAAACTCGTGGCCGAGTGTAACATTCCTTTTGTAGACTTAAGATTTTCTGGTGTATTTCGTGTTTGCGGTGCATTTTCTGTTAGTAATAATGCATTGATTTGTTTAATTAACGTTAGTAATCTTATGGCCTAAAATAATGCGTAATTTTTTGTATTTTCATGGAGTATAGCATCAAATCAAGATGTAATTCAACTCAGGTGAGAGGTTTACAGCGAAATACTCTGTAATGTTAATATGTTTGATTGTTATATAGAGATTGTACGGGTGGCAGCAATGAAAGAGAAATATGGCGGACAGTGCCTTTTACGTGTAGTGTTAAGCTTGAACATACCGGGATTTCATCCGATATTTCTGGATTTCATCCGATATTTCTTATTACTCGTTTTTGAACAAGAGATATTAAGTGTGTGTGTATTACTACGCGTAGTTGCTGGTTCATGTGGACTTTTTGCTCATCATCTACTCTGATTGTTGGTAATATTTTTTCAACAAAGGTCTGGATTCCAATAGGTTGATGTTTCAGCCATGCTGATCATGAAGTTTCCTCTGTTGGCGATTTTGATATTCAGTAAAATAAACCTGTGTGGTTTAAATACCGATATTGCTTAGACCGAATCATCAGATTGGTATATGCGGGGTTTTGTTTACTTGATCTAAATTGGTGCTTACCTTTGACACTGAAATTCTTATTCAAATTGAAAAATATCCCACCAGTGTTTGTGTTTAATACACCCGTGGTATAAAAGATCTAAAGACTTTGAATGCAATTTAATATTTTAATTTATTAAAAAAATCGATTAACCCTGAATATTTCGCCGAATATATTCTTATTCAAAGTTATATATATATATATATATAAGAGGATTACTGTTGAAACACATAGATTCTTTCACTTAACATACCAATGGAGACATTATTGTTCGGCCAGCTCGTTTTTTCAATAACACTGCATGTACTTATACAGAGCGTATTTCTTTTTCTGATCTTAAATTTTTAAAGTTGCTGAATGTCATGTTTTGGAAGAAAAAAAAAATAAGTGAACAGGGGCCTTCATCTTATAATCAATTAAATGATGCACAGGTATTTGACCTGTATCTATATTAAAAATATTTTTTCAAAGTGCATTAAGAGTGTCGATACTAAAAAATGTTGATGTACCTGCATAACGCACTTTGAAAAATTTTCAAAGTGGGTTACTTTGGTCCAAAATTTAACGCACTTTGAAAAAAATTGTCAAAGTGCGTTGATTTTGTCCAAAATTTAACGCACTTTGAAAAAAAATTTCAAAGTGCGTAATTTTTTCAAAGTTCGTTGCCACACTGCACCCTTTTCAGAGTAATGTTTCAAAATATTGGAAAGAGACTTCTTCCCAACATCAAACAAACTTTGGAAAGCTGATCTACAAATTTTCTCTTGTTTAAAACTATAGTGGTACGAATTTCGAGATCTTGAACCTTTTCGGGTGAAAGCGGACGAGGCAGTATTAATAGAACCCATGATATACGCATCTTTCACTTCTTTTTCCATTTCTCTTACATTGAATATATGATCAAGAATTACTGAATCCTCAAACTTTGAAAAACATCGCTGTCCGCATTTACAGTTTTGTTTAATGCCACCCAATTCTGAAGAAGTGTCATTTTCATTTAGACTTTCTCGTTCAGTGTCGGACAAACTATTTTCTGTTTCAGAAATTAAAGAATCACGTATTCTGCCTGATCTATTGTGTTCAATTTCTGTATCCTCCTGGTCACTTGTTACATAATCTGCTACTTCTCCATGATGTGAATCAGATGCTAATTCTAATCCAAAATGTGCGTGAAATAGATCGTCTAATTCCTGAAAAAATGCAATAAACTTTATCAGATTTATCTCTAAAATTGGTTGTTTTTTTATCACTGCATAGGCGTCGGAACCGCCCCCCCCCCCTCCCACGGATTAATAATTCTATGATTTGGGGAAAAAAATTTGATAGCTAAGATATTTTTTCCACACACCCCTCCCACGGATTAGGATTTTCATGATTTGGGGTATAAGTTGGTTTTTTTTTGTTTTTTTTTTTTGCTTGTCAAGATTTTTGAAGATAAGTCTACGCCCCCCCCCCCCCCCCCCCCCACTTTCTTTTTGCTTCCGACGCCACTTATTGTATCCTATGAATTATATATGAATTGATCAACTTATTATTTCACACATCGTAATTAAAATTTATAACAAATTATTTGCTAAAAATTGTAAACACTGTTTTTAAAATCCACTCTTAAACTTACTACATTTCTGATTGATTATTATTTTTTCCGAAAGTGATTATTCTTTATAACCATGAATTTTATAATTATTCACATCTTTTCCACACGTGTATACGTAACTTTATTTATTTCAAACCGTCTCTGATAAAGCTGTCCGACCATGGTTTTAGTGTTATGTTCACTATGTTGCTAAGCTATTTGTAAACAGCTGAGAATATGGAAGAGCGGTTGAGAAGTAACATGTATTCACTGAAAAATAAAAAATAAATAATTTGTAAACTATTACCTGTGTGATATATATGCAGAAAAATGTGTATATTTTGAATGTGTGCTGACCTAAAATGCATAATTGGACTGTACATTAAATGTTAACAATATATTGCCACTATATCCTGCCCACACTTTGCTTAGTGTGTACCGACCGACTGATCGCTTCTACAATGCATATCGCATAACTCCTTTTCCAAAAATTTTTAATAAACACTAAAACAATTTTTTCAAACTTCCTTTTAAAATTATCTATAATTGCATTCATATCAATTGTAAAACCTGATCTTTCGATCTCTACAGTTATACATACATGTATGTGCATGCGTATGGCTGGTAAAAAAAATTATGTACACACATTCGCTCATAATTCATCGGTGCAAATAACAATGTTATAAAGCTTTAATGCATTTTTTAAAGAAATACACTTATTATAATATGTTTTACGGTGCTACCGTTCTGGCGAGCGCAGCAAGAATTATACACATACCTTGCATCATTGTCAACTTATAGTTTTGTTTAGGTATCAACGAACGTCAAAGAATTTTTGAGAGAGTATATTGCTCTACAATAAGTATGCCAAAGGTACTAATTTTAATGGTTATGATACATACAGCGCAACCCACTTCCCAGAGAGAGAGAGAGAGAGAGAGAGAGAGAGAGAGAGAGAGAGAGAGAGAGAGAGAGAGAGAGAGAGAGAGAGAGAGAGAGAGAGAGAGAGAGCCCGGTACCTGTTTGTAGGTGTGTAATTTCCCACTTTTAAATTTAATGGTCTGACTATATCCCATATCAACATAATTTTTTTAACTGTTTATTTTTTTATTTTATTCCTTTTTGATTTATTTCAAAATGTCCTATTGTTTATTTCCTCCCTACTCATTCATGCACAATTAGCTTAAAATAGATCGATATGACAGTAAAGTATGGCTTTTGCTAATATATATACATAAAATCTCTATATTAAAAAAAATTAAAAACAAATCATACGTCAATGAGGCAGGTATCGCAGTCTGTACTGAAATAGCTAGTACACGCATTACAGATGTTTGATCCACCTCTAAATTTATCGCGGGAAATATAGCGCGAGAGCACTGTGACGTCATCCATGACTTTGTTCGTCTTTGTTTACGTTTCTCGACTCATTACGGAGGTATGGAAGCATGTAACAAATCTTTTGAGTCTCGCCAAAGCATATGCGGTACTCAAAACGTGTCTTCAAACTTTAAGTCACTGTAAATTACGAGTTAAAAGTCGGCCATTTTTGGCATAGCACCACGGGTGAAAACATAAGAGAGCATTATGGGACGTAGACAAAAAATTTTGTTTGATGAACTGTAGGTTTAGCTCGTTCTTTTTCCCGCGCACACTGGTTCTTAGAGCTCGCTTCGCTCGCCGGCGCTGCGCGCCGGCGAGCTGCGCTCGCTATAACAAAATATTTATGATTTGATGTATGTGGAATTAAAAATTTGTGGATGAATATCATTTCACCGAGTGTTTGTGCTGACGGTATTTGTTGATGTATATATGTCAGGTTTTATTAACGACTCAGTACAAAGATTTCAAATAATTATATAACGTACCTGAAATTGAAAATGACAATATCCATAGCGGCGACCATGGACAAAAACGCTAGGTTGAGATTCATTAGATTACGTTTATGACGTTTTCCACGCTTTATGACGTTATGTCATAAGACCCTTTTTCTCATACACTGGCATACATAGTCTAGGCTATCTTAAGACAACACATACATCCATGTATGTTTACATTCTTCAATTGTTAATATGTGTTTTACAACAATTTAAAAACGTCATATCAACCCACATTTCAACGTTTACATTTCAACTTTCTTCATCAGATTATTTTCAGGTATCGGTACAATTTACATACCATAAAAGCTACGCTTAATTTACCTAAGAACAAATATCATCTGATCAAATGACAAACGTTGAAGGTGTAGAAATGTTTCCTTTTTGTTTTTATTGAACAAGGCTCTCTCTGAAGCGGATTTTTCATAGTCTTGTAATACTTATTTCTCGTTGCCCTTATCTAGGAAAAACGGTTCTCCGATATAATACAACGGGTTTTAACTATTGATTTTTAGCCCTTGAAATATTGCAACAAGTTGTTAATATATGTTCTACCTTTATTAAGTTTATCTGTTTTTCGACATTCACAAAAACATGTATCATCGATATACAGGTGAAAGATATGAAAGGTAAAGCACACATACCAACAAAAACCAAACTAATAGAAAGACGTACTGCATAAATGAAGTATAATTCTTTATATATGCACGGTTTTCAAGTATTGAATAAACACTTCTTAGATGGTATTAGAGGGTTATTTGCGATAATAATCGTAACGTTGTTTTCGAAAAATAAAAATGTCCTCTCAACTTTGATTATAGTCCATTATTGTAAATAATTCACAACTTTATCAGTTTGACATCGGGTTTATTTCTAATGTTTAGACTATCTATTTACATGAAAGGTGATAATGTAGGATGGTAAACTATATGATTAATTTTTAGCAACAATTAAATTCGAGTCTTATTGATTTTAACTACATTCTCAATATTTTAAATAAATTTTGCCATTGAAAACGTGTTTGTGTTAAAGCTGCTTGGTCCGATTTTTTTGTAATTACAGTATCAAATGTTTTTTCATACAAATCATTTATCTTAGAAAGTTATGGACTTTCACCTATTTACACCAGCAGAATCAATCTCCTTTCAAAGTTAGAAATATTCAAAGTAAATAAAAATAATTTCTCTTTGGGCAAACGAAAAAACAAACCAAAATGCATTACGGGAATGTTTAGAAAAAGAAACCGCTTGGTTTCGTCCCCCGAATGATTGGTGTAATTGGGGTTATTCAACCCGCATGCTATGCATCGATTATAAAGAAAGCAGACTTTAGAAATATTAGCGAACAAAACGTACACATGTTTATTTGTAATTTGTCTGATTATTTCGACCTTTATTTAAAGCGATGTTAAATTCGTAATACAACCATACCCGTCTGGTCGTCAGGGGTGAAATTTAACATGAGGCAAAATAACACGGTACCTTTTAATGTCGTTTGTTTTGTTAGCAAATTTTGTACGTATTTTTCTTCATTGAAATTTGGCATAATTGACGGGTAAAACTACCCCAATGTCTATTATTATACATATACTAAGCATAGCCATCGTTTAAAAGTGTGCATAAAATTTGATATAAAATCGGACCAAGCAGCTTTAAGTTTGATTTAAAAGCAAAACAAACCAAATTATAACATTTATTTTCAGAGCATTATTTTCTTTTTGAGAACTCTTTAGTCCTTCACAACATATTTACTATATGAAATTTGAATGTTCTCTAAAATCATTTCATGTAATAAGATTTTAATTATAAACAATAATCAATTGATAATAAAACAAGAAACTGAAAGTGAAAGTACACGTCTTTAAAAAAGGTATACGTGTTCATGGTATGCGCGATCATCCTTGCTTTCTTGTCACAATTTTTGATATTATTTTCTAAAACGAGCGCTTTATCATATTAATACCGTTTTACTTTATTGAAACAAAGAAAATATACAACATTCTATAAATTTAATCGTTTTAAAGGATTAAAATTTATACATACTAATCTATTTTAGCAAATTATTTATCAAAACACTGCAATTTCCAGGCAAAGTTTTAAGTTTAGCATCTCTAAATATAGATTCAAATTATACCATCAATGGAGTGCATTTTACCTTTTCGTTAAAGCATGATACAGCCACAATGACCTGTGAAACTCTTACGAACGGTATGCTCATGCCGTTCAGGGCCCTATCACTACATATAATGACCATTATATGATTTGCCAGTTTAACCTCAAACTGACTTAGCTTTTGTACTTCTTAAGATATTTCTTAAAATGCTTTCATTGATATTGTCTATATCAACGCGTTGTGGATATTTTTAAATAAGTACATTGACTTGCTTGCAAAATTTACAATTTTTGAAAAACTTAAGTGCTTAACTTTTTTTAATAGAAACATTTGTTTTAATCTATAAATAACTGATTTCAAAGTGTTGTGTCCATTAAGTGACACCGATTTTCAAATGCATTAAACAAATATAGCAATTGCGTTGTTAAATTGTTTTATTTGATACCTTTGTGGTTTACATGTAGGTTATCAAATAATTTGTGGAAACAAATTATGTTAGACTGAGAGTGCAAACTGCAGATATTATAATTTTTGACTTATGTCCGACTGTTATTAAATAGTTGTAGTAAGCCTTTTATTGATGGGAGAACAAACTGTTCCTTTGATGTAGCGTTTTTATTGATAATGACTATGATTAGCGTACTTTAACTTTTTTAAGACTGAGAAAGAGAAAGCGAGAGAGAAAGAGATATAAATCAGTTATAAACATCATTTCATCGCTGAATTTGAACGTAACGATCACTGCTAGAATAATTACATAAATCAACCACATTTATGCTACATTTTTTTGCAATACTCGTTACCTTCATTATTACATTTAATTTCAAAGAATACATTTAAAGTTTAAACAAATGCAACACATGTCTTTTGAAATTAAAATGTTAATTTATATATGGTTTTGATCCATCAGAAAAAAATAACAATAACACTAAGCACTTTCCCAAGGTGTCAAAAGTTCTGGTCTGTACTGCTTCGCCTTTCTTGATTTTGATGTTTGCATGTGAAGTACTTCCACGACACGCTGAAGCTATTATTTGATTATTAAGGTCTTCCGTTTCCAACGGAAGACCTTTCTATTATTGTGCGGGAAAAAAATTAAGATTATTAGGGTCTTCCGTTTTCCAACGGAAGACCCTTTTGTTTTTCTTCGGTTTCTTTTTAGGGTCTTCCGTTTTCAACGGAAGACCCTCTTGTTATTCTATTGTTTTTTTTTATTATTATTATTCTTCTTGTTTTTCCTTCTGACTTCTTTTTTGCTTTATATCTCAAAAACTATTCAACCGATTTGCAAGAAATTTTCAGGGATTATGTTAAATTCTTGTCCCTTGAAGCTTCATAAGTTTCAGTCATTAATTCACTTCCGTTTTCTAGTTACGTCATTTTAAAAATTTTCAAAAAGTGATTTTGTCCATGACTTTTCTCGTAAACGGTTGTTTATAAAGACTTGAAATTTTCTGTGATTGTAAATCTGCGGATTAACTTATGGCATTTGACAAAAAAATGTATTTTGTCACTTCCGGTCGAAACCGGAAGTGAAACAAATTTTTCGAAAAAATAAATTTTCTGATCGAATCAATAATGAAAATGTGTTTTGTAGAGCTTATTAAGCTGAATCTAACACTGAAATCCGTTTGAAAATCGGACGATGCATTACAGAGATATCGGGGTTTAAAAATCGATTTTTCCGGAAATTTTGATTCTGCGTCCTTGGTTTAAAAAATAGCGTAATATTCAAAGTAAAATTAACTCGTACCAAAAATAATTGCTAAGTCGTACTTGAACACATTCGGATTTTTTTTGTTAAGTCGTTCTTGAAAACGGAAAGGTTTTTGTTAAGTCGTACTTAAAATCATTCGGATTTTGTTAAGTCGTACCAGGAATATTCGATTTGTTCATCTTTTTATTTTAGTTACTCTTGTTATTGGTTTAAGAGCTCTGCTTCTTACAGGAACTTCCAGCTTTACTTCCGACATTAACGGAAGACCCACTCGTTGCTTTGCAACGAGCTTTGCTCTAGTTATTATTATTATACTTTTTCTTTTTTTTCTGACTCCTTTTCTGCTTCATAACTCAAAAAGTTTTCAACCGATTTCAATGAAACTTCCAGAGATTTTAGCAAGTTATCGTCCCTCAAAGATGTTAAAGTTTAAAAGACAACGTCACTTCCGTTTTGACGTGACGTCATTTTTAAAATTTTAAAAAAGTCATTTTGTCCGGGACTTTTCTCAAAAGCGCTTTAAGATAGAGGCTTGAAATTTTCAATGGTTATGATTTGCTCGATTTTTCTCTGTAATGAAGCTATATAATAAAAATCTGTCACTTCCGGTTGAAACTGGAAGCGAATCAATTTTTTTGAAAAAATGAATTTTTTGATCCAACAAAAAACGTACACGTTTTTTTGTAGAGCTTTTTAAGCTGAATCTAATGCTGAAAACCGTTTAAAATTCGGAGGATGCATTACAGAGATATCGGGGTTTAAAAACTGATTTTCCCGGAAATTTTGATGCCACGTTCTTGGTTTCAAAAATAGTGCAAAATTCACACTGAAAGTAACTTCTACTGTAACAATTCGTACTGGTCATAAAACTTTATAAAAAACATAAAATTATATGCATATTGTATAGTTTGCAAAGCTAAATACAAAACTTCAATTCGTTTTAAAATCGGATACTGCATTGCAGAGATATCGGGGTTTAAATATTGATTTTTCCGGAAATGTTGATTCCTCGTTATTGGTTTTAAAAATAGTGCAAAATTCACACTTAAAGTAACATTCGGCAAACCTCGGCCGATTCCGTAACCTACATCAAACGTAAGATGAGATACGAATCGGCCGAGGTGTGCCGAGTGTTAAAGTAACTCCTGCTGAAAAGATTTCGTACAGGTCATAAAACCGAACTCTTTTTTATATAGTTAATCAGAGTGTTTATTGAAACAATTTCGTTAATTCGGTCGATAATTCCGTTGTTAGTTTTTATTAGTCTTATTAGTTTTAATCGAAATCATTATTGTACGATTCACCATGTCAATTCGCCATGTTTTGACTGCGAACAACAGCTGATAGCGGTGTGTCAGAAGAATGGCCTGCAAGACGGCGATAGTGGAAATTTCAGCTCAACTAACGTATGACAGATTATAAAGGTATGTTTCAATACAGGATATGTCGTATTGACTTTTTCTTTTCAAAGTGTTTGTGCACATTTCAATCTAATCCGACATTCCTCTGACTCTAACCTCCGCTTTTGACGTGCGTAACAATATAAAAGCGGGCATTTGAGTCGGAGAAATCTCGGGATATTATCTGTCCAATGTATTTTCACGTGTATGTTTTGCACACTACTCTTTTGAATTTCTATTTATATGTATGTCTTATTTTGTATTGAACAACACACCACACACTGTAAAACAGTGCAATTAAAAGGGGTGGGGGTCCAAAGGCACACAAGAGTAGAATGTTGTAATTAGAGTGCATGTTTGCATGATGATAACTTTACCCTAAATATTTGAAAATAGCAGATCTTTACCATATCACCTCCACTTAATTAATGAATTAAAGAACTCAGACAGGCTTGTGCTTAATTAAATAAATATATTTGACATGGTAAATATTCAGTCTAAATAAAATTAGGACTTTTGTCTGGCTCGCCGTTATATATGATTATCGCCTGTGAAAGAGCATGTAAAACAGAGTGCAAGATGAAAAGAACTTTAAGTTCAGATTTTAGGTTAATGTTCCCTGATATCTATAAAACATTCTTCTCAAGATTTGATTATTTCAAAGAACATTGTAAATTCTTTGAGATTAGTTTATCCTTAATATATATTGAATTTTATTGATTCATTTTAGGTAAACTTTACATGCAGAACACATCTACATTGTAAACAATTTTTACAGTAAGACAAATGTATGTAATAATTTTTACTACATGTGCCTCAGATCTCTCTCTCTCTCTCTCTCTCTCTCTCTCTCTCTCTCTCTCTCTCTCTCCCTCTCTCTCTCTCTCTCTCTCTCTCTCTCTCTCTCTCTCTCTCTCTCTCTCATGCTTTTAATCTTGGCAAAGCCTCACAGAGCAACATCATTTTGTGCATATCTCTATCTAGGAAAAGAAATCAACAATGCTTTAAATTTCAAAATGAGCATGTATTATCGTGCAATCCCTCATTTTTTCATTGTGCAACTAAAATCCAAAGCTTTGTAAAATTGTTTATGGAATGTACATTTGACCTTGAAATAACATCTGCTATAATAATTACTTTCGAAATGATCAAGAAACAACAAATGTTTACCCTTTTATTGTATATATGCGTCAAAAATGTAGAAAAAACATAAATATGAACATTTATCATGGAATTCTCATCCGTCCCCAGGTACCCGGTTGTGTTTGAATTTCATTTTAATTAAGAGCAGACATCACACTGGTAGGTCTTACTATTTTAGCAAAGTTAAAAGGAGACTAGAAACAAGAATAAATAAGATATTCACTAAATATGATTATAAGCTTACTGTTTCATGAAAACAAGAAATCACATGTATGGCGGCATGTCTTTTTGTGAAAAAAAATGTTACATTTCATCCATTAACCAAGAAAAGATCAATTTTCAATATCAGTGATGGTTGTTTTAAAATATGTGTGAGAAATGACTGAAGGGAATTGCCACAAGTTTCATAATATTAGGTTAAAGTGTTCAAACTAATGCTTCTAAGGAAAATCAAAAAATAGGGGGAGGGTATACTTGTAAGGGTATTTCTAAGTGATGTGATGCTTTTGTCATGATAATATCATGTATATGTATGTAGTTTTGAATAAGGTTTCTTATTTAGGGAGGTTGAACAACAGTTGACCTCTATAAGATTAGGTAAAGATGCTTTATTTATGGAGAGCCCTATGAATCTGTGTTAAATAGAGGAAAGTGGAAATGCTGGGTTCACTTAAATGGCCATATTTTTCTTAATCCTTAATGGAATTGGCAAAATGAGGTATACTTTTTCTCAGAATAGCATAAGCTTTGTAAGTTTAAGACAAGATGACTTTTCAGAGAATGTTAGTGTAAGTTAAAGGTAGCAAGGGACAGTTTCGGATAAAGTACACGTCAATATTTTTGTAAAATTGAGAGTTGCTGTACTTAAAGGCTTATGAGTGTTGCTAAAATTCATGAAATGATTTTTAATGATAATCATTACTTAGAGGGATGTCTCTTGTTGAAATTGATATTCAATATATAGGCCCCATATGTTAGGTACATGAGATTCAGAAGTAAAATGTGAAACCTGCGGCTATGACTGTTACAGACGGGAGGGTAAATAACACGAAAAGTAGGTGGATGGGGCATTATAAACTATACACTGGTAAGTTTCTGACATGTGATGGTGCAACATGCACATGGTACGGAAGGTCAACCCTTTGCAGGGAATTGGCTGGGGGAGGTCTAAAAAGCTGAAAAATCATGAAAAATTAGCAAAATATGGAAGGGTCAAAATCTCATAAAAACCAGTATGTAGAAAATTTTACAGGTTTCGACTAGTAATTTTCTTCAGAAATTAGTGATTGGCCTTATAAAGAGTGAATTAAAGGTATTTGTGCTGAATGAGAACTGAGGAAATTCCAGTTACAGGGTTCCGAAGACACACGTCCCCAGGCTACTTATGAAATGTATCAAAAAAACTGTCCTGTGCCATCTAATGTCACGTATCGGGATATGTCATACTAATTACACTGCATGGTCAGTGTATTTTTTTCAGAAATACTATGCATATGTTAATGTAAACTTTATACCGGTACATGTATTAACACAGCTTATTGATTTTTTTAATTTCAGCTATTGGTGGCCACATGGTTTTTACCTGTTGATTCTTTTCAGCTCTTGAGGTTAACCTGTCACCTCTACCCACATGCATATTCCTTAATGTGTTCTACAGACTATTTACCAGTAAAAATTAAATCGGATAATTCATGAACAGTTACTGTAATGGAACTTTAGGAAAGCATCATGCCTTGTTGTGGTTTGTGTTTGATAAGAAATTATAACAAACAAAATTATGGCTGTTTAAAGTAATTTACAATTGTTAGCTGTGAAAATTTGTTTTTCAATAAAAGTATGCAATTATGTTTCCTTTATTTTGTTTTTAGCTCACCTGAGCCAAAGGCTCAAGTGAGCTTTTCTGATCACAATTTGTCGTTGTTGTAAACTTTTCATATTTTCATCTTCTCAAGAACCAATGGGCAGATTTCAACCAAATTTGGCACTAAGCACCACCACTAGGTGAAGGGGATTCAAGTTTGTTCAAATGAAGGGCCACGCCCTCTTTAAAGGGGAGATAATTGAGAATTATTGAAAATTTGTTTGTATTTTTCAAAAATCCTCTTCTAAAAAACTATTCGGCCTGAAAAGCTTTAACTTGTGTGGAGGCATCCTCAGGTAGTCTAGATTCAAGTTTGTTCAAATCATGGTCCCCGGGGGTAGGGAGGGGCCACAAGAGGGGGATCAAGTTTTACATAGGAATATATAGAGAAAATCTTTGAAAATCTTCTTCTCAGAAACTATTAGGCCAGAAAAGCACAAATTAAAGTGGAAGCATCCTCAGGTAGTGTAGATTCAAGTTTGTTCAAATCATAGTCCCAGGTAGTATGGTAGGGTCACAATAGGGGAATGGATTTTTACATAGAAATATATAGAGAAAATCTTTAAAAATCTTTTTCTCAGAAACTAATCAGCCAGGAAAGCTGAAACTTATGTGGAAGCATCCTCAGGTAGTGTAGATACAAAGTTGTGAAAATCATGACCCCGGGGATATGTTAGGGCCACAATGGGTGGCGGGGGGGTCAAAGTTCAACATAGGAATATATAGAGTAAATATTTAAAAATCTTCCTCTCAGAAACTAATCAGCCTGATGATTCTTTATAATTGTTAAGACTTTGGCCCCAGGACAGTTCTTTGGCCTCACAAGAAGGTTCAGAGTTTGATGTAGGTTTATATCTCATATATAAACTATTGTTAAGGATCTTTTTGAGAACTGCAATACTCAATATGCGATATGACTATAAAATCAATATAAAATCATCCTTTTAGAAAAGGAACTAATGATTATAAACATAAGAATATTTAGGGGGGGAAATGGATTTTGTTTATACAGGATCTACATGTATTATTGTACATTGTCCAGGTAGTTTGCATTGTGACTCCATTAAGCTGAGTTTATCATACCTATTGTTCCTCAGGTGAGCGATGTGGCCCATTTGCGTCTTGTTTTAGTTTTTCATTGTTTTTCAATATTAAAAATTAAACATATGTAACCTACGGTAATTTTCATGATGAGTACAAAACTAAAATCCGTTTTTAAATCGGACGATGCATAACAGATATCGGGGTTTAAAAATTGATTTTTCAGAAATTTTGATTCTGCGTTTTTGGTTTCAAAAATAGCGTGAAGTTCAAACTCGTACCAAAAATAATTCGAATTTTGTTAAGTACTTTGACACCTTCGGAATTATTTTTTTGTTAAGTCGTTCTTAGAATCGTTAAGGTTTTTGTTAATTCGTACATAGTATCATTCGTATTTATTTTTATCGTTTACTTTAAGTCGCTCGTTATTAATTTAAACACTCTGCTTCTTGCAGGAACATCAAGCTTTACTCTTGACATTAACGGAAGACCCACTCGTTGCTTTGCAACGAGCTTTGCTCTAGTTCTTATTTTTCTTTTTTTTTTTTTGTTTCCTAGACGCGAACTTTGAGGCTTCATATCTTGCTCATTTCTGAACAGTTTTTGCTCAAATTTTCAGGGCTAATGTACTTTACAAAACCCTATCTTAAGCAATTCATAAAATGTACAATTCCTTTTCCGTTAAAGAGTTATTCCCCTTTTAAATTTTTTTAGGGCCTTTTGTTTCCAGACAAAGGCTCCGAGACTATGATAGCAGGGAATGGGAATCCAACGAATTTGAATAACAGAGACATTGTAGTTGTGCACATCTGTTTTTGTTTTTAGATTACGTTTTTTATTTAGGAAAAGGTAGGGGGTCAAAAAACAGGATTCAAAAAAGTGCAAAAATTTAGACATGTTTTCCTTTATATCTTTTAAACGAAAAACATTTTGTTAAGACATGTAGAATAAAAGTTGTGCAAAATATCAAGGGCTTTCATTTGACACCAATAAAAAGGGGCTGGCCCCTTAAATTAAGGGCTAATAGCTCCTAAAAGTTTTTGCTTAATAACTCAAAAAGGGTTAGGATTTTGATATGGCTGTCGCTGGAAAAGTTGTTTGTTGGGATCTCATAAAGGTCGTTACAATGTTATTTTGTATGAGATTTGTGTACTATGAGTGTAAAATGCTTTACATGTTAACATGTACCTGTTTTCATTTGACAAGTTAACGAAAGTCTTAGCGCGTACAACTGGCATAAAGTTACCGCAGAAAGTATGCTGGTTTATACAAACGGCATTAATTCATAAGAATTTTTTTTTTTTAGAATACGTGCTTTATTTTAGGAGTTTAAGTCATTGTTGTTAAGGTCCTTTAATGCACAATCCTTAAAAACTGGATTTGGGAAACAATTCATTGTTTTTCTTTTCTAGTAAACCACAAAATATGGAATTAAAAAAAAATATATATGCATTACATTTTAGTTATTAACTCCATGCATTTAAAATCTACTTTGAATCAGAGCTGTGTGTGTGTACCATTACGTAAGCTCTCCCTCGCCTGCGGCCGAGAAAATCGGTCACCATGGTCGCGGCTGGACTACCTAGCGGTCAGCGGTGATCTAATACACGAGAGTTGCGTCTCTCATATATGAGTTTATTTATCCGCAAACTCAAGAATTGTTTTCGTTTTGATTACACATATTTTTTTATTGATTAAACGATTGTGTGTCAATTAAGAAATCGTTCAGTTAATTAATAAAGGAATGTCATTTTCAATCTAAAGCAATAATATACATATATCAATTGTGGGTTTTTAAGCTTAAAATAAATAACTTCTATTTGATAGAGTAAGGTCATTACACTGCAATCTTTTCAAAGCTTTCTGGGTTCTTAGCTGTGCGGGTTTGTGCGTTGTACCTTTACGTAATCTATCGTTCGCCCACGGCCGAGGATCTCAGCCACGGCTGCACTACATAGCGGTTATTTAATACACAAGATTCGCACACCGAGACGCACACTTCCATGCATATGAACGTGTTTGAGTTAATATAGCCGTAAATACAAGAACTGTTTTAATTTTATGTTATCTAAGTTTGTCCATTTTGTATTTATTTAATTAAATTTGAGCGTAAATGAATATTAATGAACGATATTACTCCAAATCGGAAACACCGTCAGACATAAATTAATGGTTGGTTTGTTTATGTAAAATATTTTATAAACTGTACAAATAATGCTTTAAATCAACAACAACAACCCCTAAATATTAAACATTTAAATGATGATCATCCATTGCACATGGCTGAGGAGATCCGGCGCAAGTGGACAAGTGATCCGCGGTCGGTTCGTGATCTTCTACATGTACCTTATCACGCGTTCATGTTTCATATTTTGCACGGACACAACTATATTTTATGTTTTCAACTATTATATTGGTTTAAGTTGAAAAGATAAATTTATTTTACTTGTACAGTTGATTAAGCATTGATGTATACGATAGCGTACAAGGTAGTTTAAAAATCAAATTAAATTATAATCAAAGTTACATGTTACATGTTTGCGGTAGGTGCTAGCACGATAAAAGAATGTCCTGAGTTGAGGCATCCGATGATTATTTAAAAGAATATTCACATGAGTTTTAAACACTTTAAATTAGATTCTATCGGTCACATATTAATCACTTCTGTAGTTTTTCTACATGTTCGTTT
This sequence comes from Magallana gigas, assembly GCF_902806645.1. NCBI lineage: Eukaryota > Metazoa > Mollusca > Bivalvia > Ostreida > Ostreidae > Magallana > Magallana gigas. The sequence goes on from NC_047566.1 coordinate 18,400,393, forward strand.
CATTGTGGAAGCGAACTCATTGCTGCCCCCCCCCCTCCTCCCGCCCCGCTGACAGGAGCTCGCGCTGTATTTTTTTTTTTTTTTTGATTCGCGAAACGATATCAAGATCTGTCGAAAATCGTTTTTGGTGGCTTCTTCTTATGTGTAACATTTTGTTTCACTTTCCCACCCGTTTGTTTATTCGGTCAGTCTGTGTTAATTCAACCGCCACGTGCGACCGAGAATCTTGTGTCGCTTCAGCGCACACAGCTCAGAACATATATAGCCCCTGGTCATCAATTGTTATGTTTATTGAGTAACAATTGGAATGGTGCTTTTACTACATAAAATTAAAAAAAATCATCCAGAAAAAATGTTACCGTAACTCAATAGTCAATACCAAAAATAAAATCCGCATGATTACAAACTGAAATCGGGTTTTCAGTATTCGGCGGGATTTGATTTTTCTTCTAACATTAGTATTTTTATTGGTTTCAGAGAATACGATGTAAAAATACAAACAGTAAATAAATCTGATATTATTTACGTTGATAATGTTGAAAAATATTTAAAATCAAATTAGTCACATTCGTTAGAAAACAATGTTATAGAAACATCCGTTAATTTTTTTCCTATGTCGTATCATTCGCGTAAATAAATATGTTCTGTACATATCCATGCACCTCAGAAAAAATTCAAATGATTAAACAAAAAAGAAAGTTGTAATTACTATTTCGGATTTATTTTTTCAAAGTAATTTAACATTGTATTGAAAAGAACAAAAAATAAAAATGATTTAATTTTTTGACCCAATCTTCGTATATATTACCGGCGCTCCTTACATGTACATGTATAACGGCGTACAGTGAATAGATTATCATGATCTATTTGAATTAAGTACCATACGTGAAGATTCCCATAATAATTAATTGCATGACTGTGTACATTGTAGGCAAATCCCTGTGTGTTAATTCCTTCTAAGACTCTTTGTTTTCCATTAACAGTGGTTTAAATAATTTTCAGATAATTAATAAAAATTTTGTTATTTGCAATTGAATTGTATGCTTCATCAAATACTGATTCCGATTATCTTGAAGTCATTAATTTTCCATTGGCTATTGACAAAAAAAGAGACGCTTGACCATCCAATGAAAACAAATACACATAGGTTGATTGACAGGTTCAGCCAGGTGCAGGAGACACCCGATGTCCGAGGTTATGTGTGCTGCTTGTACAAAGTCGAATGGTCTCAGTAAGAGTTATCGATGTAAATAAATAAAAAAATATATATGCTTATCAAAACATGATCGTTTATGTTACAGCTAAGTACATTGAAGCGTTTAATAGGGGTTTACTCCAGAAAAGTTTCTACCTAATGTTTTCACTGACCTTTGTCCAATCAGAGCGTAGCTGGGCGGAGTTAAGACATTGCCGCTCGTGACTTGAATGGGAGAAAGAAAAGAGAGAGAGAGAGAGAGAGAGAGAGAGAGAGAGAGAGAGAGAGAGAGAGAGTTGAGTAAATTATAAGTGGTGCCGATAAAGGAATAATCATTAGTTATAAACTTGCAAACAAATTAATTAAGGTCTGTATATAAAAATTACATGTATATCCTATATTGTATAACTTTAAAGCTTTTTAAAGAACGATTGTGAAAATTTCTTTGGCCGCGCGCCGTCGACAACATGCACATGGTTAGAATGACGTAGCTTATATTCAACTAAATTTCCTAGCATGGAGTCCGAGAATACGGACATTAAATATTTTAAAATGCGAACGAATAATCACTTATGAACATGATGAATTTATATGTAGTGTAAAGGAAAGGCAACGAAGGCGGATGCTTAGTGGAAAAGTAAAATGTCTAAGGTAAAGAATGTTTCACACTGAGTAACCATGAAGAAAGTTTTTATACAAAGTAAATTTACAAACTATGTTTAATTCCAGGAAGATTCGGCAAACTTTGATTTAATTATTAACGGTAACACTTGTAATAAAAACAGTTTCTTAAATATTCGTACAGTCTTCTATGTTTGAAATTACCTTATCCTATTACTGATCTTTATATAGACATCGTTGTTCCCTGGTTAAAGAATTTCAAAACACTTCAAAGTTTCATAAATTTATAAGATATACTATGTCCCGAGTTTTTTCTTCCACCACTTTTTGCTTGATATTTCAATAATAGTAAATACCTTTGTGCTCAAACTACGTTCATCCACTTATATGAAAAATGTCCAGATTATATGTGTTGAAACGCCCCCTCTACCGCTTCAGGTTTCAATACACATCCCAATGTTGAAAGTCTACGGGGATTTTGCATTGCATCAGCCATTAATAAGCCCGGATGATAACGTTTAAAAATTGCGCGAGGTATCCCGAGTACTTCCGAATGGAGAAAAGATGTAAACATTTCCCATTATAAATCTCCGTAAGAAAATTGTTTTCGTTCCTGTGAAATTTTATGAGTGAAAATTGTTCAATGAAGATATCTTGGATATATTCCCTTTCATCAATTGAAAATGAATTGAAGTATCAGTGAGTTCCGAATGAAATCTGATGAATGTTTCACGCGGTTCTCGCACGCTTTGCCCGAAACGATTTACACGCTTTGCCCGAAACGCTAAACGGTTTACACGAAACGCTTCACAATCACACGAAATGCTAAACGGTTTACACGAAACGTTTCTAGCACGTAAGTCGCACGTTTTTTGGTGTAGTAGTACGTTGCACGGTCTGTAAATTTTGTCATCACGCAACAATTCTAAACTTGCACATTGTTTTCAAAAATTTAGAAATATTTTTAAATAAAGAAGTTATCTTAGAGAAAAGGTTACGTGTTTTGTAGGCGGCTTCGGTTTTTAAATCAAAGTACTGATGTACTGACGAGAGTTGATTTTTTCGAATATTATTTATTTTAAAATCAACGATATGCTAGTTTGCTTGGCAAGTAGTTTATAATCTGCATTTGAATTATGCAGATTTTTATAATATGAATTCTCTGACTTTTCCGACTAGAATTTCGAAAAAACCTCTGATGAATCATGTTGTGTAATATTTCAAAATATAATTGATTTCATCAAACTATGTTTTGGTATTCCAAATATTTCAAAAATTGTATGGATATAATGAACTCTAGTCTCGTTGAACCAGATGCTTGGCTGTCTCCGTTAATCTCCGACAAGTAAGAGATACCAGGTCACGTGATAGCTTGATGATGCGACCTCTAAATATAGACTCTCTACTTGCCGGAGATGTAAGGAGACAGCCGATGGTTGAACGAGACTATATATTGAACTCTGGCGTAGGAATACACACGACGAAAAAAAACTTCAAATTGTTCGTATCATTTAAAATCTGATTATTTCCAAGGTATTTATAAAAAAGTTTCCTTTAAAAAAATGCTTCATTATTTTCAAGAACTAAGTCTTGTCGGCGGCGATGATTTGTGCTTAGGTGCAAACACAGTTTCAGTTTCGGTATTCTAGAGTAACTGCATAGGAGAGTTGATTAAAATCAACTCCCAAAAAACACAATTCCTCACATGAATCATGAGTACATGTAACAATGCTTGCTACCCTCTGAAAATTTAACTCGCCATTAAACATCTCATTTTTTAAAAAAATGTTTGAAACGATTACATTAAAGCTATACACGCTATAATTTGCGTCAATTTTGAATGACAGTGAAAACGCATGTGTTTGTCTACTTATAAAAGTTATCCTTAATCTGTAAATTACAAGGGTGAATTCCATCTCGTTACAAAGATGTAGATTTTTAATTGTTTATTTTCCTGCCAGGAAAATATACCTTTTCATGAATATTGATGAAGGAAGAGCAAACCGACCTCATTGCGCATGTCCGCGGAGAACTAGGTGGTCGTTATTGTTTGCCTAATTAAATATCCAACTTGATTTTTAATATGCTTAACAGTTGTTAATTTGAAATACATACATGTATAATGAGTAAAATACGCTTGCCATTCACGATACCCTTACTTCTGCATTAACACTTACAGGATCTATAAATAGCACATTGGGGAAAAACACAGGTCTACGTCATTTTTTTAAAGGAAGTATTCATATCTACTCACAGGCTTGTATTTTTTTTCTTTTGTTTGTACTCGTATATCGGACAAATTTATGCTTTACTGAAAATATTCTTTCCTTTGTGAAACTATCACAATTATGAAGATGTTGACCCTTCACCAGTTTTGGTATGATAGGCTAAATTTAGCTGTCGATATCACGTGATAGATTGATATTCACGAGGAGGCATTACTTTCCTGGCAGGAAAATAAATATTTTTTATTGTTTGATATTTGATATATTTGTTACGTGATCGAATTGAGCATTATAATTAACAGAATAAAGGTAACTTTTATTAGTAATCAAACACATACATTTTCCCCTTTATTCAAAATTGACGCAAATTATAGCGTGTATAGCTTTAACTGTGTTCGACAGATAGTTTTCCTAAAACATTTTCTTTCTTTCTTTTTCAAAACACGTTTTATATACAGGCTTTCAATCACAACACATTTTTATAACAAAAGCAGAACTGAAAGTTTAGTCATTATAAATTATTGACACCATATCACATACATTTTCAACTCGCAGCAACAACGGAAGACCTACTCGTGGCTTTGCCACGAGCTCTGCTCTAGTTTAATTATATTTCAATGATTGAGGTAAAATAGACGAAGCTGTTTACAAATGTATTCTTAAAGTTAACTCCATACGTATGTATTTTGCATTTTTACGTTTGTTTGGAAATTATTAACATTAATTTTATTAAAAAAAAAAAGATCTAAAATAATACCGAATTTTTTTTTTAGGAAAACAATTGATACCAGTGGTTTTCAAACGTGGACCCGGAACATTGACCCCAGGATGTGGTACGTTGTCTTTGTGAAAAGCCTGTTCCTACTTTGCACTGCAATATTTGTCGCGTACATCTCTGCGAAATATGTCTTGGAAAACATATCGTATATAAATCCGAAAATCTCAAATTGGTTCCATTTGAAAAGCGGGGATCCACTCCTAATTTACATAAATTCCCTGAACATTTAGGAAAACAAATAAAACTTAACGGCAAACAATGTCAAATTTTTGTCTGCATGCAATTTTTTGTTCTAATTAACATCATTATCATAATGTAGAAGACTTTTTTCAATGTTTTAAAAGGAAACAAAAAGTATTACAAAGAGATTCACAAGAACTTCAGAAATATATTTTCCTAAATATAATGAGATTGCCTGTACCATCCAAATTGAAGAAAAAACTGACCTTAACCAAAACTCCAAGAAATTGACAGAAGCCTTGAACAAACAAGGAAAAATATGGCATAGAGAAACTAACAATGTTACAAAGAAAATGAAACAAGAAATCCATGAAATGGAATACAAATACCTTACTGTATTAAATGATATTGAAGATGATATCAAACGCAGGATTTCTGAAATCACGAAAATAAGCGTTGATTTGAACAAAATGCTAGTTTCGAAAGACATCTGTCTTATCGCAAAATACAAATCCAGAAATGCTTGGTACAGGATTTTTCCTCCTAAGCTCAAGGTATCCTTACCCAAGTTTTCGCCTCAGAAAATCAACAGCATGGTCATTTATCAAAAGTTTGGTTTTCTACCGGAATTATCTATCAAATAAAGAAAAGAATGATTATGCTATGAATTATTCCCGGGATGAGATTACTTCCCCCATAAGACTTGATGAGCAAAGGATGGTTTCAGATATAATGACCTAGTACGATGCCTCAAGAAAATGATGCAGTGTATCTTGTCTAAGTGAGGAAAAATCTGGAATTTTGGTCAGAACAGCATCTTACGACTTCCCAACCTGCATGGAGAACTTCTGAATTCAATCCAAACCAAGTCAAACAACATGCCACATGACATTGAAGTACCGAAGAGTGGTGAAATGATTTATACTGACATATAAAAAACCTTATACATAGTTGAAAACAAAAACAAATCCAGGAATATTTCAGACTGCAGCGATGGAAGCCAAGCAACTTATGTAGTGCGTCCACTAATGATTTTCTGGTGGTCTTAAACAGCAATGATTATAAAAATACAAATGGCGTGCGTTACTCTGGCTCAACAGAAAAACAAACCATACAGGTTTTAAAATAAGAAAGGAAAGCCTCTGTATTCATCTGGTCCTTATTATAGATACATCAATGAAAATAAGTATATCGATATATGTATTGTTGACGGTGGTGCCCATTCAGTTGTATGGTCAATTCAGGCCGGGGAACTCCGATTTACGTATATCAGGATGGTCAGTCTTGATCTCTCCGCTACACCGGCAATTGTGTTTTTTCACTTCCATTGGGGTTATGTGTAAACACCAACGGTAATATATTGGTTGCCGAGCATATCAACGGAAAAGTAAAGAAAATCCAGTATCACAAGTAAACAGACTGCATGTTAAAAATTCCATTGAGTCTTCATTTCAATTTAAATACATGTCCATTAAATATGTTTCTATAATGCTTTTAACTTATTATCAATTTACCGAAATTATTTCCGATGATTTGATACCAACCCATTTCTTGTGTTAAATGAAAACGAACCATAATTAGATATACTAATTAACACTGAACACAAAACTGCATATGCGATTTGAACTTTTATTTAAAATGAACTTAGATAATAAATTTCAAGGCATGAATACTAATGCATTTTTAACCATCTTTATAATTTAAAAAAATATTTCATGATTTCAAAAGAAAAATATGTAATACATATTTCGAGGTGATTTAATTGAATTGATAGACCGGGCTAAAAGATTATAATGCCATAGGGTACGTTTATAAGTGAAGTTGGATTGCTATGAAATCAGAGATAAGCCATATGCTAATGTGAAAATATTATGTTGTATTGAATGCTCTCTTTCATGTATTCATTCTTTATTATTCCATGCACACTGTTTATACAGTATACATAGCCTTAATTTGTTTGTCCTTTAACAAAGACGACACCATTTTATAAATACGTTTCAATTGTTGTTATACATCTAGAATACACCTGATATAATTGCTCTCTCCTCAGATTTTAATATGTGAAATTATGAAATGATTATCTATACTACTACATTAAAATAATAGACTCGAATTTTTTATCTTTAATACCGAGAAATCGGAAGAATACTGTCTTTTGTTTTGTATATTTTAAACATCATTGGTAATTGAAGATTACCAATTTGTTTTTAGCTCACCTGAACCGAAGGTTCAAGTGAGCTTTTCTGATCACCTTTTGTCCGTCGTCCGTCTGTCCGTCCATCTGTCCGTCCGTCTGTCCGTCCGTCTGTAAGCCTTTCACATTTTTGACTTCTTCTCTAGAACCACGGAGCCAAATTTAACCAAATTTGGTACAAAGCATCCTTATGGAAAGGGGATTCCAAATTGTCAAAATAAAGGGCACAACCCTTTTTTAAAAGGGAGATAATTGTGAAAATGCGAAAATTGGGTGGGTGTCTTAAAACAATCTTTTTCTTAAGAACCACTGCACCAGATAAACCAATATTTACACCAAAGCTTGTATATATAGTGAAGATTCTAAATTGTAAAAAAATTGCGATCCCCGGGTCAATACTGGGGTCCCAAGAGGGGTTTAAAGTTGATTAAAAAAGACAAATTTTACATAGAAATATATGGGGGAAAATGTTTTATAAAAATGTATTCTCAAGGACTACAGTGCTAAAATTAGTGAGATGACTATACAGTTACCCTTAGATAGTGTAGATTCTAAATTGTGAAAATCATGATCCTAGACTAATGCTACGTACGGCTCCAAAATATCTTCAAAGTTTTGAATAGACTTATATAATGGGAAAATGTTTTTAAACTCTTCTTTTTAAGAATTACAATGTTACAGTTTGTGATATTACTATGCAATCATTCTAAGAAAGTGCAGATTCTAAATTGTTTAAATCATTTTTTTATTAAAAGAAGTATTAAAAATAAAGAAATTTCCGTGATAAGTCTATCATAGTTAAATTATCTGGAAATACATGTGTATGTTTATCGACTAGTTTTTTGGGGTTTTTTTTGGAATTTCGATCCCGACATCAATTACTCACATATCAGGATCTATGTGGTCGGGATCAAAGATCATAAATTCAAACAACTTCAAAAAGGTGTGGATCTTAGTTTTTACGAAATTTTGATTCACAAATACGCAGTTAGGAAAGATAAAGGAACAACAAATAAAAAATGGTTATGGAAAAAAAGTAGGAATCATTGATAGACTTTATCAACTATATATAGACTTTCCATGTTTTTTAGTTTAGTCTATCAGACAGATGATCGATGAGAATGCAACATCTAACATGCCTAATGTCCTCATCACACCTGCAATATATTTATTTGATGAATCGATAAAGAAGCTTTTATTGATTGAAATACAAAACAGATACCAATATCATCTTTTAATTCTTTAACTAATATTTTTCTATTTTTTCGGTGAAATGGGATTTTTTTTTACTGCAAATGGGCATTTTAGAGCTTAAAATTCAGTCTCAATTGATGTGTAAAATAACTATGAATAAAAACATGCCAAAGATAAAATTGTTTCTTTTTTTTATGCATTGTTTAATGTATGGCAAAATCTTGAAATGTATGAGTTTTACAATATTTATTCAGAGTTCACTTCATAATAAACCCTTTAGAAATAAAATGATACAAGGACTATTGTTCAGGTGAGCGATTTGTGGCCCATGGGCCTCTTGTTTTTTTTTTCTCAGTTAAGCTTCGCTAATTAATGATTAACGAACATTCCTCAAAAAATCCCGGAAATCACCTGGAATTTTTGGATTTTACAATCTTGCGCTTGCGTAATATATTCACGCTAACGGGATCTTTTGTTTATGTTTCCACAATATCACATCTTATGAATAAACTCAGAAAAGATAATACAAATACGAGTAAATTTTCACTGGACTTTTGCAATATATTCTGTCTATAGATATATATTAATGCTTTCTTATGGGAGAAAGTATAAAATAACAAATAAAAATATACATTTCAACCAAGTACTTACTTTTGTCTTCGTGATGACAAACAAGTATTTGATTACATGCCAAAATGTTACATTATATTTGTTAGGAGAGTGAAGATAGAATATGTTTTGTCGTAAAAATGAATAATGTCCTACGGACCCAGTTTTACAAAGACAATATGTGTACGTTTATGAAAAGGTGTTGAATTCTTCCATTCTATGGATTAACATTTTTAGTTGAAAGGTATTTGTAGTCCCAAAAAGGTTTGTTGTGATGATTTTCACTGTTATTTTCAAGGCAACTTCATTAACTTTCTTCAAAATTGTTCTGGAGCGATTCTGCAATTTTCTGCTACATTACGGGCATAAGGGAGGGCATTCTTAATATTATTCAAACTAAGGAAAGTGTGGTGAAATTAATAGCATTATTGTATAGGCTTATAGATTTGTTATGTAAATGTTATTAATAAGCTTTGTCAATGTACCTATTTCGTAAATGTCCTATATGCAATGTCAACCCATGCACGCACGGGTCAAAGTCTAGTATAGTATTAACAGAGGAAAGTGTGGAAAATAGAAAGTGTCACTGCGTCACTACTCTGCTTGCTTTGACTCGGTATCTCTAGCAGTAAGAATACACAATTTACGAATGCGCTGAACATGTTACCCTGTACAAATGTATTGTATTATTAATTATCAAAATTCAATCAAGAATATTATCTTTGTGTTATTTATCTCTTTATCTGCGTATTTAGGTTAGTAGGGTATTTATAATCACTTGCAATAACATGTAATCAGTTATTACGCAAGTTTATGTGCGTTACTATGCGTAGCTAAAAATACTCGACGTGTAACTTTTGGAAAGTCGTCTATTGTTGGTATATTTCCTCAATATAGGTCTGGTCTGCAATACTCTGATGTTTTAGATATGCTAAACCAGTGTATGTCCTTTGCTTCCTCTGTTGGTGATCTCAATATCAAGTATATGAACCTGCGTGGTTTCTCTAAAGGTGTTGCTTTGCTATTCTGTTTAAAATACCATAACTTAGAAAGCTTGTAACTTTAAGCTGTTATAATATCTATAAAAATAGTTGTTTAATTGGTAAAACGTGGTGGATGATCGTGTCAAAGTGATGTGGAATTTCTTGGGTAGAGGTTCTTAAACAATACATCTTAACAAGGATTTCGAGAATATATGGTTGGCCAAATACTATTCGATCGGCCCCAACATGTGATAAAAAAGATTGTATGTACTGTCTCAGTTATGTTTTTATTCCGTATTTTTATCTTAATCTATAACGATGTGATACATTATTCATCTTGCTGATAAGGATTAATCCATATTTAATATTTTCACTATTAAATGACTGATGAGAATAACAGAGCGCAAATAGAGTTCAATTGTGATTATCATATTGATTGTATAATGTGATGTAAAATTTAGGCAATTAAGTATTGTATAGATCATAATATTAGTATGTTTTGTAAGGAACGCAGTAAGAACGCAACTGTGTGAATTTGACTATATTTTGAAAAAAAGTCTTTATTTTGTAATTCAATTACCTTCAGAAAAATATTCTTCTTGATTTTGTGGGGGTCGGGGGGAGGGGTGGTTATAAACACCTGTACAGTGGTCTTTCATTACATGTAGATGCAGTAAACAATATGTATTTCTATTATGTCGTATACAAAAAAATACATTTGCAAATATTGTATTTATTTACAACACTACATTCGTTACTTAAAGCTTTACCCAAATCCAAATGTCGCCTCCATACGTAAATCTTAAGTATTTTAACATCTCTTTAATGGCAGCCGCCCCCCCCCCCTTCCCGATGAAAAAAAACCCATAAGATGGTGTCGTTTGTAATACAGGGCTTTACTCGTAATTTCTTTGTATGTTCTTGATATTTCATAAATAATCTTAACTTCTGAAGTGTCGTAACTTTCAGCTGAGAAATAAGTGAGTTAAATTGTGGATATCCTTAAAAACAAGTAATATGACAGCAATTTGAACTGAGAAACCAATTTACAATTGTCCATGACCCCGTTTTATAAAATTACGAATATGTGTGCCAATACTATCGATACTGAAACCAAAATTTTCTATGAAGAATTTAACTTTTTTGTGTAATGCATTTCTTTTAATTGACACTATGTGTGAAATATGCAAGATTTACTTGTGGCAAAGCAAAAAAAAAAATTCTTACAATTACCTTTTGTTATAAAAAAAAAATAAACAAATGATATCAGAAAACATATACTTCACTGTTTGTTAATTCCTTTTTATTGTTAAAAATATAGTGCACTAGAATTTTATTCCAGAGAAATTGCACCAATTTCCACCTTGAATATACTGCCCTGGGTTGCGGTTGACTCGTATCCACACTTTATCACCTTTCTTCATTTTTATGTAGGCATGAGAAGATGACATAGGGTATCCACCGCTTCCTATGCCTCTTGCATCATTATGATTATATGCAATTGGCTGACCATTCCGCACAATTTCAGTTAGGAAAAACTTGGGTGCTTCTGTTAATGTTGTCCAGGTAAAGGAATATATTCCATCAAGCGGTGCCGTAAATTTTCCAGTTGCTGTACTATAAGCGTTTCCTTCGTTTAATGAAACTTTATCAAAGACCACGGTTTCATGAAGTTTCATATTAAGCAGTGTCTTGGTGAGTGTAGATTGGAACGCAATTGTATCTGCTGCGTCTGTATTAAATTACATAGATAAAAATAAATATAGTATTGAGAAACCTAAATATGAAAATAAATATATTTTAAAAATACAGATAAAGCACTGGTTCTCTAAAAAATCAAAATTGTTAAAAACATAATAAAAAAATTAATAGATATGATTTATATTTAATCTTACAAATTCTATAGTAAACATTGAAGTAAGTATATATCATTTCGTTTTTACCTTTACAGCCCGAATTTTCATAGCCCAGTCCATTACAAATTGCCTTGTAGTTGTTGTACCTAGTAACCACTTGTTGTGGAGTTTCAGGCGCAGTTCCTGGGACAAGAAGAAGGAGGCTCAACAACAGAAAGCGAACGCTGAAAAATAATATCAAAATGTTATTTCAAAATCACATAAGCATAATTTTATGAATACACGAGAGAATAAGAAAATAAAACCTTTTTATCATTTTTGCCTGAAATAACATTTGCAAGCTTGGTTTGAAAGAGAATCTTTTAAAACTTATTTATATCAAAACTGGCGTCACGGTCAGAGTATCGTATTACATGTCGCTCACGCTATACAGCAATTTGTATCGATTTTAAGGGATCAATTAGTAATTTTCACACACCGGTTCTCATTACCAGATTGTTTGTGTACAAATGCTAAAACCCAAAAACATTTCATCTGTAAACCAATATTTATAGTGTTTTCAAGATTGAAATAAATTAATACAAGTAATCTCAATGAACAAACTTATATGCCGTGACGGTCATCTAAGAACCAAAGCATTTTAACTGACTTGTCAGAGGGTATCAATTATGTAGGTTCATTTTGGAGTCTAAACCGTATTCCGAAATTGAGTTTTTGAAAAAAAAAATATTCATAAAAAGGAGGAGAGCAAAAAGAGTTAGGAAAACCTCAAATTGTTCATATCTTAGCTCCGCGTATCAAAAACCTATGGTAAAAAGAGGTTTGCATATAAAAGTAGATGTTCTACAATAAGGCGGCAAAATGTTGTCCGTGTGACTCAAGTTATCTAAAATAACTACATTGTGTTGTTTTCCCTTTCCAGATAAAACAATTAAAATCCTGTTCAGAGGCAGTGAATATAATAGTACAAACGTATCTAATGTGCATAATAACAACGCATTTAATGTATTATGAATTGTCATACATTTTCACTATACGCCCATGTTGGTCCTATCCAAGGATCCTGAACCCTGGGCCAGGGGTAATGAATTTCACAAATAAGCTAGGTAGAGAATTTCATGAAAATCATAACCGTGAATTCAGTGTATATGCCCCTTATTGCAATTGTTCATCTGAGTTAAAAAGGCCATTCCCTTGTTGAAACATGATTATTGTTACATGTACATAATAAGGTTCGCCAGTAGATTAATTGCCCTTTACGCCAATAAAGGCTCTGCTGTACTATGAGTTATGGCGTAAGTGTCGTATACAGTTGCGATGTTTCGCAACTGACAAAAAAAGAATTAACAGTCGATCAGCAGTGCTATTTCGACTGGAAGGAAAACGGACCTTAAAGTAAGGGACGAAATTATAGACATTGATAGTAACAACTATATTCTTAATGGATGAAGTCGTAATATAAATTGTTTAGAGCTGATATTCAAAGTCAAATGCAAAATGTATTGTATCGTAAACGTGAAATATTTAGGTTTCATTTGATAACGCTTTTGGTAATTAAAACAAATATATAAAATTAGCGAGTAATATAAATATTGATTATAGTCATTTTTATAAAGGTTAAAAGTATCCGAAAGAAATCATAACTTTGCCGGAGCAGTGACAGACCTGCCAGCGGAAACGAAAGTAGAATGACGAGCTACTGTGTATAAATAATCACCATGTCTTGCTGCATATTATTGACGCCCATTTGGAAGGTAATTTTAAACAATTTCTTTGTTGACAAGCTGTTCTGAACTGTTGAAACCTATAGTGAATAAGACTCAATCTATAATGGTATAATGTAGCATCCATTGTCATTCTTTTCAAAGATTATCTCCAGTACAGACAATCTCTCGACAGACAAATGATGGGCAAAACAAGTGCTTATTTGAAAGGACTACCGCTGGAGTCAGAGAAAGTTGAAACATTGAGCATAAACTCTCAAGTTGTTCAGGACAGCTTATTTTTGACAAGATCTGTTAGGGCAACAATGAGAGGAAGGTAGTGTACCAGTAGAACAACAATCATTGTCAACAAAAAGAAATATCGTAATTAAAAAAAAAAAATTGTAGACAATTTTAGGAAAAATAACTTCAAATTTGGTTATTTCAAAAATCATAGTAACACTGTTAGTTTGCTTTTAACATGTGTCTAACAATTCTCCAAACGTTTGATAGGCCAAAGAAGCAAAATCTTGTGCAGTCTATTCGATACAAGTTTAAACAATCACTCAAGAGTAAACAGTCATAAGTTACAAATAGATTTATTGTATCAACTTTTGTGTCACATTTCAATGAATAACAATGACCTGAAAACGAAAAGGTACAACAAATAAAGATTTAAAAGTTATTTGAGATGTTTCTATTGTCCCGCATGCAGAGTTTTTGTAACTTTAACTCATGCTTTATTTTTAGACTGATCAATAAAGTAAAGACATCCCTAATTTAGAAAACAAATATATATCATAAAGACTTAAATTAAATAAAAATATTTATTTAATTCATATTTAATGAAATGTAACAGTAATACTGTATGTATTATTAATATTGAAAACCTTTGAACTCTATATCTGAAATGATATTTTATTAATGGTTTTGTGTAAGAATCAATATTCAATTTTGCCTTTTAAATTGTACAGGCTCCTCAATAAAAGCTGAACATATGCCCTGTCGATTCAACCACGATCTAAGCGACTCAGTGCGTCAGAAGTACAGAGACACTGGTGGATATTGTAGCTTTTCTAGCAACAGTATAACCAACTACTGTGCTTCATTATCATTAGATTTATCTCTTCCAAGTGCCCAAGGCATTTATCACTCTTGCCGTACTATTTAGACTTACCATTTACAGAATTTTTAAGTGATGCAACTCAGAAAATAAGATAACTGAAAAAAGGCGCAGATTTGTTTTGATAGAGTTATTATTTTTAAACAATGGTTGAAATGTCTATTTGAAAAAAAAAACATAACTATTGGTACAGGTTGCAATAAAAGATCGTTTAACCAATAAATGATGGTTAAACTTTCAGAAATGTACAGCCTCCACATGTATTGATGAAATGTATTGCATTGAGGAGGTGTCACAGAGATAATGCTCGCATTGAGTATACTACTAGGAAATGGAAACTTTCGAAAAATTGGCACCAGGAGAGAGTGGCGTTTGACTGCTTCCAGATGTTGGGATATTTAACGATCTATACTGATCGTTGCAAGAAACGGAAGCTTTGTGCTAGCATCTTAACGCTGGTGAAACTGAAAACATCGGCTGTGTTACATGGTTTGTTATAAGAAGCTGTAGCAAGACAAACATTCAATGCAAGAATTGGTCTTAAAATTCAGACTTGTGGTCTCTTCATACGTTCTGAGTACAATTATTTGGCTGCTTCTCCTGCTTGTGTTGTTGGAAAAGCAGCCAAACCTGAAATTACATGTCCCTTCAATTCTAGAAATAGTAAAACTGCTGCATACTTTTTTCCGTTTCCATTTGAAACAGAATCATAGTTATCATATGCAGGCTCAAGGACAGCTTAACGTATGTAAGGAAGTGTTTCTTTGTTGTTTATTCGTTCTTGGACATATGTGTTACTAAAGGAAATCAATGTTGACAGATATTAAGGGTATGGCTGCATGTTACCAAACTAAAGTTTTTTTTACAAGACACATCATGAGATATTTCTCGCTGAAAATGTATAATTTGATATATATAATATGCATGAAGCACAGGAACATGGGTAAAATTTTTCACAATTGTACAATGTATTACATAATTAAACAATTATTGTTGTGTCTTATTTGTAATGAAAAACAATTCACTATTGACAGAAATATTTCTAAGTCAAGAAAGAATGTTCATTTGTTTTCAAAGTTATTTTCTCTCTTAAATTGTTTGCTGTTGAATTCAATGTTACAAACAATATTTTTTTTTAATGAAATTAATGTTTTGAACTGATATCAAAAATGTAAATACAACGATTGTCTAGATGAAATGTTTATCTTCTTCAGAAAGTGTCATAAAAGATAAAACAGAAATTGAAAATATGAAGAGCACTTGCATTATATTAAAAACTGATCACATACTGCTAAATAAATAATTGTCTTTGTCTTGGTTAGATCTTTCAATTATAAAACTGTCAGTTGTAGATCCTCAGTAAGCATCCACAATATAGCTAACCGTTCTTTGTAGTATACAACCAACCATTACTTTGTAATTATTTTGTTTTTGTGGCTAAAAAAGTTGCGCTCTTGGCATTAACATTCTGGAGCTTGTTAATGGGTATTTCTGTGGTATCAATAATTACCCTTGTTTTGTCAAAATTAGCAAAGAAGTCATTTAGCATGTATTTATCGAATCCTGATCTACAGGGCCAGATAACAAACTCTTTAAGTTAAAAGTACATGAAATTGTTCGGCAAAACAATAATAGTCCTTTTACCAACTTCAAACATGTAAATAAATTCCATGTCATCTTTTGCTTGTCTCAATTTCATCAAAACTAAAAAAAAAATGATTTTTTGAGGAGAAAGCGAGTTACATTTAAAGTTCAAACAATGCACTGCAGGACCAAACATTTGAGGGAATAAATCATGGAATGGTCATAATTTTTAAACTCTGTGTAATACTTTATTATTTTAGGATTAATTTGTAATTTTTCAGTGGAATGCCCGGTTGATTTTTTTCGAAATTACAATCTACTGATTGGTCACACTGCTAATTTTCATCTATCTCATCACAATCAACTCTGATTTTCTCTTTCACTGCCTCTACCACCACTTCATTCATCAAACTATTGCAATCATTAAAAGATACAATTTCAAAAGAGTAACTGTAACTATTTACAATGTTTCTTGTATCTTTCTTTCTTTGCGCTACTTTTTTTGCTCTTGCGTGCAAGGCGAAACACTGATAGAACAGCGTCAGGTTTTAATCTTTCCCCTTCCCCTCACACCAATTAACGTGCTTTCATTGTTTATTTCATGAAATGAAAAAAGGAACGATTTGATTTGATTGATCATGATTTACGAATACTTAAACATTTTTTCCCTATCTGACTACATGTTGATGATGCGTTTTTTAAAGCACAGACGAAAGCTATTTCTAGATAGGGTACTTTCCTATACTTTCTGTTTGGATGATTGGCAGCCTTTATTCACATTGAACAGTACTGTTTTAATTTCACAAATCAATTACGTTAAGAGCGATACACACACTTAACTTCAATGTGTATTCCTTGTTTTATCAAACAGAAGGAGCACAGACGAGACGTAACTAAAGTGACCGCATACGCGATCGTAAGCAGCTGTAGCGTAGAATAATGACCCCCATAATCCCGGTCATTATTCTACGCAGAAAAATGACCCCTGGTCATTATTCTACGTAGAAAAATGACCCTTTTGCCTGAGTAATAAATGTCATTTTCATAAAAATGAGTACACTCTACATGAAGAAAAGTGGCCCTTGTAGAATTATGACCCCCTTATAGATGAACGTTTTCAGGAAATTTTTTTTATTATATGTGAAATAGTCTTTACAATTTTGTATTATTTACTGCAGTTTTAAAAAAGTAACAAAAATAATAATTCATATTCAAATAAACTTAACGTTTCTCCACCCTTGATGTTTGTATAGTTAAATCCATGAAATATTTGTTTACGTTTGAAGATAAATATGTTGACATTCAAATTGAACTTAAATATTGGTATGTTGCAAATATGTTTTTCATACTGTAGGAGCTAACACAGGTACACTATTAAGGCATTTATAGCGACGACTGCTCTCCAATCAAAAATCACATTTTTTTTACCGATTTCTATATATAATAAAGTAATTTTTTAAAACAAATAAATCGCAATCCCTTATTTTATGTATTGTAACATTTAAAGGCCATTTAAACTTGGCAGTATAAACGCCATCACATTTAGAGTCAATTTTAAAACAATTTTTCAACCATGAATAAGTACAGCTTAGCAACATAAAACGTCTAAAAATTTTGAAATAATGGTGCAAACTCACTGAAAATTGGTACATTTATAACTGATTGTATATCCTATCAATATCTGCAAAGAAATTGTTACCTTGCCAAATGAAAAAGAATGAAATATAGCCTCTGTCAACTTTTCCTAAGTATGGTTTTATCAGTCTTTCATTAAATTCAGCGATTTCAACTCAAACTACCCTCTATAAAGTGTTACACATTGGTGTCATTTCACTTTTCATAGCTTAAAATGTGTAAAACTCAAGTTGAATTAACAAATATTAGCAAAACCATACATCTAATATTATAACCGATAACGAAAAAATATTCTGGAATGCTCCCAATGACATCATGCGACAATCGAAAGACCTTAAAGTGAAAGATGGGGTATAAGGGGAAAATAAAAAATCATTTCATTTTAACAAATACTGACGTATTGTATCGGGGTAAGATTGTCATCTTATATTAACAGTGACAGCACATTAACATTAATTCTAGATAAAAGACATTATAAAACAAAACTCTTTTTACTGGCGATGAATGATTAAATTGTATTTTATCATAAGCTATTTTTTAGGAATTTTCTCCTATTTTTGGAAGTTGTATATATATATATATATATATATATATATGTATATATATATATATATATATATATATATATATATATATATATATATATATATATATATATATATATATATATATATATATATATATATACAAATTTGAACTTTTAATTGAACAGGTACAGAGGTTCTGTGGATTGGCAAATAATCACGATGGTATTAATTTCACTATGTTCGCGATTTAATATTTTCCCGCGAAATTAAACCCATCGTGAATACTATTATTAGTTTTCAAAAACGTTTCAATACTTATATTCTGATTAATTGATTTTCAAGCAGCTTAAAATTAAAACCATCGCAATTGGTACTCTATTATAAATCGTGAAATTTAACATTGTGGAATTAAAACGACGTACAGTATATCGACAATCGTTTAGTTTCTAAATATATATGACCTTATATGTCACGTTATTGCGTTTTTATCACTCATAATTTGATATTCGAATCAAAATCATTTAAGTTTTTATAGATATTTTAAAGTTACTAGTTATTAGATGTACTTTAAATAACGCATGCTTTTGCTATGACGGTCAACTTTTACGTCGAGGCTTCGATTGTGAAACCAAAAACCCACGAGCTGCCTGGGGTCACGTGTGTATTCAAAAATGATTTTAACTATGCTATCTTAAAACACCACATACATTCATGAATGTTTACACACTTGGATTGGAAATATGGTAAAACAACAATTTAAAAACGTAATATCGACCCACATTTCAACGTATACATTTCAACATTCTTCATCAGACTATGTTCAGGTAACGGTACAATTTACATAACATGAAAGTTACACTTACTTAACTTGAGAACAAACAATAATTATCATCTGATCAAATGTTAGACGTTGAAGGTGTAGAAATATTTCCTTTTTTGTTTTTATTGAACAAGTTTCTCTCTAAAGCAGATGTTTCATAGTTTTGCATTACTTAATTCTCGTTGCTCTAGGAAAAACTGTCCTATATAATACCACAGGTGTTAACTATTGATTTTTTTGCACTTTAAAAATCTCAACAGTTTGTAAATATAGATTGTACATTTGTAAAGTTTATCTGTTTTTTCGACGTTCACAAAAAGCATGTATCATCGGGATACACGTAAAAGGGTATATATAGGGTTAATGGGTAAAGCACACGTACAAACAGAAACAAACTGATAGAAAGACGAACTACGTAAAAGAAGTAATATTCGTCATATACTTGCGTTCGATGTTTAAGTATTGAATTCATAAACACCCATTAAAAGGTACTATACAGTTACTTTCAATAATTATCATAAACATCGCTTTCGAAACATACAGATTTGCTTTCAACCTTGATTATAATTCATTACTGTAAATAATTCACAGCTTTATCAGTTTGACATCGGATTTGTTTGTAATGTTTCGACTATTTATTTACATGAAAGGTGATTATGTAGGGTGGTAAACTATATGATTTATTTTTAGCAATTAAATTGCTATTGATTTTAACCACATTCTTATTTATATTTTGAATTTTGCCGTTGAAAACGGTTTGTCAATAAGTTTGGTTTAGAAGCAAAACGAACCAAAATAATAACATTTATTTTCAGAGCAATTTTTTCCTTTTGGGATATAACACTTCAGTCCTTCACGAGATGCTTATATGAAATTTGAATGTTCTCTAAAATCAGTTCATGTAGAATGATTTACATTTCGGACATATGGTTTTAAGTTTAATCATAAACAATAATCAAGTGATAATGAAAAAAGAAAATGAAAATGAAAGTACACTTCTTAAAAGGTATACGTTTTCATGGTATACACATTTATCTTTGCTTTTTGCCACAATGTTAGGTAATATTTTTCTTTAAAAAGTGCACTTTTTCATAGTAATACCATTTAATTTTATTGCAACAAATAAAAAACACCAACGCTCCATAAATCTTATCTTTTCAAAAGGACACAATTTATATGTACTAATCCATTTTTGCAAATTCTTTATCAAAACACTGCAATTGTCAGCCAAATGTTTGAGTTATGCATATAAATAAATCCAAACTACGCTTTCAATGGAGAGCATTGTACCTTGTCATTAAAGCATCCGGATGCGGCCACATATATTGGTCACAGTGGTGGTGTTTAATGGTGTCGTAGATTTCTCTTAAGAACGGTATGCTACTCCCGTTCAGGGCCCTATCTCTACGTACAGTGACCATCATATAATGTACAAATTATTGTCTCTATTAAATAAGAGATGTAGAATTTAAGACAGTCTAGGTCAAATTCGAAAACACCGTTCTGTTGTACAAATCATAGTCTGGGTGATATGTTACACAGATGTGTAATCGAATATAAATGTAGGGCATAGTCATGCAAAAATTCTGCGATCCTTCACCGATTGAACATCTGACAGGTATTACACGCACTTCATTTTTTATTGATACAAATTAACATTATATCTTTACAAGCTTAAGAGATTTTACATAACTTTTCGAAACTATTTGTAATTATTTAATTGTTACCCTGAACAAATCATACATTCATGTGTTTAGGCAGACTTACGTTTTCATTTTTCATTAATTCATTTTTGTGAAAAAAAAATTTGAAACATGAGCAAGAAACATATAATTGTAAAATTTGTTTTTAATGCACATTTGCCTTGTGTATGTCATATGCATCCTCATGATTAAGTATGTATTACTACAATACACGGTGCTGGTAGTTGTGTTACCCATAACATGTGGATGAAACATTGGCTGTCTTGATTTCAAGAGATCGTTTCGTCACCTATTCTGCATTCAAGAAAAAATGTTTAAATCTGCACATATAATAATGAACTTCAAGATAATATTTACTTCCGGTGTAAAGAAGAATAACGATCCCCGTAGACCGGGGTCATTTTTTGACGTAGAATAATGACACCCCCACCCCATCCACCCCCCCCCCCCCCCCCCAGCTGTAGAATAATTGAATTATTTTGAAGAAAAAAGACCTCGGGGTTTTCATCACGTCATGCATGAAGAAAACTGTCCCACAGAGAAAAATGACAACCACCATAAAAAAGAATAGATAATTGGTTTCCCCATATATCAACAAAATGTCACTCGAAGAATAACCTATATTTGCGTGAAAACACTAAAATACTAAAGAGGCAGCGAGCGTAGGAATATGAAAACTTTTTATTTTCATTTCTGCAGAAAAGATATTTTTACGTTGAATTTGTTTTCCTCCATATTAGATATACATCGATAATCTAAACATTTGCTGCACATAATGTTGTATCTGCTGATCATGAATTGAATTCTATTTTTTAGAGCATTTGTGAACAAAGTACCTGACTATAAAGATTGATCGAATATCTTTTTTCAAAAATATCTCTAAAAAGTAGCTATAGTAAAAGAATGGCATTTACATGTAGTTCATATAATAGATTTTATTCTTTACGTTTACAAAGTTATAATTACAATAAATTGTATACAGAAGTAAATACCATGATCACCGTGTAAAAACGGACTGAAAGATAGCGTGTTATTCGTATCCTTAGGGAGGTTGTGTGGTCAACAAATTAAACATCAGATCTGCCTAAACCTTAAATATATAATATTAATGATCTCACACCAACATTGATAAAGAAAAAGTCCAAACAATTTAGCTTTAAAATTGATGTTTCCCATATCTTCACAGAAAGCTTTTCTTAAGTGGAGATTTATATACAGTCTAAAAATTGCCACGACCATCAGGCCCTTATAAAAATCTTTTTTATAAAAGTATTTGACAAAACAGACTCTAGTGTCGGTTTTTTAATAATTTTATGCGAATGTTTTAATTAAATGTATGAGTGAAACAGAACAAAAAACATATTATAGAGCTTAATAATAGATGTAATCATTCGAGTAATAATTCGTAACAGTGGAGAAGACTTTAATCATTTTGGTTTAATAATTGATTCTTGGTGCTGCAACTGCATGCCCAATACTTAGATGAAGGGGAAAATTATTTACGTAAATGCAAGTATAATTCTTGACCAATATTAAGAGTATTTTATGTCATCGCTTATTAGTGAAACTCGTTGATGCGTCAGTTTTCATTTCAGGAAAATAAAATTCTTCTTTTTCAATAATGCATATGTATATCGGTATATTGTATTATTTTGAAAAAAGAGAGAGAAAGAGAGAGAAAGAAAGAGAGAGAAAGAGAGAGAGAGAGAAGAATGAAACAAAGAAACAGTTAAAGAGACAGAGAAAACAAATATATCTTATCATTGTTTAGTTTTGTAAATCAGCACTTTCATTGCGTGGCTTAAGAGAAAAGTGAATTTATTTACATAAGCTCAAATAATTTAATTCTGGTTGAAACACGCTTTCTGATTGCCTAAAAAATTATTTTATATCGTATAAAGAATATTGCCTACGTCATAGTAAGACTAACGTCAAAAAACGTATAAATACGCCTGACGTAACGTTCTAATTTTGTACAATTTTACATCATTTTAAAGGTCAAATGACCGTTTTTATCTACAATGAAGAGTAGAAAAATTAAATTATAAACAATAAATTCAATATTTATTAGTTTTATACGATATAAAATGGTTTGAAACAGTTTACGCTTCGCAGTTTATAAAGTGTTAACTGCCCCAAACCATTTTATATCGTATAAAACAAATAAATGTTGAATTCATTCCTTAAATAACGTTCAAAATATCGTATTATAACATAATCACGCTATATACAATGATTTGCTTAGATTGCCTTACATGTACATAAATTTTTTGGGGAAATTTTTTGTAATAAAGCTATAATAGCAATTGCTGTTGTTTTGTTGTTGTTTTTTTTCTGTTTGTTTGTTTGTTTTGGGGGTTTTTTTTTTGCACAATTGAATGATGTACTGTGCTTTATTTAGCTAAATGCGACGTTTAGATCAAGTAAAACTAAAGTTACTAAAGTTACTTTGTGAATTGATGAATGCATTGTTCTAACAATAATCAGTTACGTAAGACCATTTTGTAAATAAGATCTTACTCAACATTTCAAAAATTGTATTTTTATCACACATGTTGGTACTATTCGCTTTATAACAAAATGACAAATTCACACCAGGCAATTGATAATTTGTTTTAAAAAAAAAACCCAACGTCTATGTAACATTGACTGATGTGATAATTGTAGTAGCGACAGCAAAATTTTCACGGATTGGTTTGTCTTAACCAGCGTTAACTGATTTTCTGCAATCCAATTATTTATTGCAAAGCACAATGACATGTTTATCATTTGTTTTTAAGAATCCAATGATAGACTTTAAACCTGGGTCTAAACGGATGACAAATATGCACACCATAGTAACTAGACATTGTAAGTGCATGCACTTCACTCCTATTTTCAGATTCACAAAGTATCACGGCGTGTTCTGAGATTTATTTCGATTATCCTGTCAAATTTTAGAATTTAAATGCGGAAAATATACAATGTACAGGGAAATATTATATATATATATATATATATATATATATATATATATATATATATATATATATATATATATATATATATATATATATATATTCATTCTGTTGTCTTTTTTTTATAGAACAGGGTTCTCTGTAAAGCATATTTATAAAGTCTCGCACTAGTCAATTGAAGTTGCCCTGATCTTGGGAAATGTTTGTCCCATATGATACCACTGGTGTTAACTATTGATTTTTGCCCTTTAAATATCTTAACAGGTTCTTGATGTGCATTGTACGTATATAAAGTTAACCTGTTTTTCACATTCTTCACAGAAAAACTCGTGATACATGTATTAGATGTGATGGGTAAACACACGTACCAACGAAAATCAAACTGCATGATATTAAGACATGCTAAGAAAATAAAGTATAATTCTTCATATACTTATGCATAGTACGTAAGTATTGAAGAAACACTCCTTAGAAGTTAATTTTCAATTACTTTCGATAATTATCATAACATTGTTTTCGAAACATCAAGATTTCCTTTCAATCTTGATTATTATTTATTATTGTAAATAATTCACAACTTTATCAGTTTGACATTGTGTTTCGACTAACTATTTACAATAAAGGTGATCATGTAGGACGGTAAATTTTTTTTTTTGGTATAATTCTTCATACTTTCATGGAATGTTTGTATGATTTTCCTATTTTACATTTTCTAAAATCATTTAAAGTGTAAAGCTTAACAAATTAAATTAGAAAACGAAAGTGAAAGTACACTTCTTAAAACGTATACGTGTTCATAGTATGCACATTTATCTTTGCTTTTTTATCACAATTTATAGTTAATTATTCTAAATCGAGCTATTTTTTATATTTTTTAATGTTTTATTTTAATGTAACAAATAAAATACATCAATATTCTATCTATCTAGCTGTTTAAAAAGATTTTAATTTATCCATACGTATATATTTTTTAATTTCTGCATCAAAACACCCCAACTGCCAACCGAAGGTTTGCGTTATGCATATATGTATGTCCCAATTACTCTTTGATTGGAGTGCATTGTACCCTGTCATTGCATCCGGGTGCGGCCACAAATTACTCGGTCACAGTGGCAGTGTTTAATGGTGTCGTGGAAATCTCTTAAGAACGGTATGCTCCTCCCGTTCAGGGCCCTACCTATAGATATGAAGTGACCATCATACCACTATTACATAAATGTGCGAATTAATGTCCTACGAATTAGAGATGTAGAATAACAGGCAGTCTACGTCTAATTTCGACAAGACCCATCTACTGTACAAATCATAATCCGGGTGAGATGTTACACACATGGGTAAGCGAAATAGTACATAGTCATGACCAATTCTGCGACACTTCACCAATTGAACATCTGACAGGTACTACACGCACTTCATTTTACTTAGATACAAACTAACTGTACATCTTTAAAACTTTTACTGCAAGAAAATCCACCAAACTTTCCAGAACTATTTGTAATTATTCAATTAAAAGATATATTAAATAAAATCATACATGTCTTTGAGCAGATTTACATTTTAATTTGCCATTAATCAATTTGTGCAAAACAAGATTTGGAAATAAATAAAAACACTTAATTCCGCAACCTTGTTTTATTTTAAAGTCACATTTGCAAATATATAGTACATGCACCTTCATAGGCCAGTATGTTGTACAATCAATGCACGGTGCTCGCAGTTGTGTTAAACATGAATTGTGGGCGGAACATTCTTGACTGTCATGTAATTGAAGGGATAGTCACCCACTATGAGTTCAAGAATAAATGCTTATATCTGCACATATAATAACGAAGATTATATGTACTCCCGGTCAACTACTATCTTCACTTTTTGATTCAGTTTTTTGCATTAAATTATATATATATATATATATATATATATATATATATATAGTTATACAAATCCGTCTTGTGGGTTATTTCATATACCTCAGACTCACGTTGTGGGATCCTTAGGTGGTTTATGGGTCATCTATATTTTGACGGGAGGTTGAAAATGGTATTATTAACATAGAAAACAAAAAAAAATGTTTTTTTGACCCACACGGATATATTGAAAAATGTCCCACAACTCAAAATCTATTTTTAGAACATCGAGTCAAAGCTACTAGTTTTGAACATTTTGTTTATCTATAAACATCCAGTGGGGTGTCCCACAAAACGGTTTTGTGATGCACGCAATGCATTGTTGGATATCAATGGCGGACTACAGCAGTAACTTGGGTAAGTACTGAATATATTTTCTTATTAGCAGTAATTAGTAGGTCATATTTATAAAAATATGACGAGGAAGCAAAGATTATCGAACTAAAAGTACAATTAAGAAAAAATGGCGGACGCTTTAGGCTGAAACGTCAAACGGCTGCCTTTTGACCATGCACCGATTCGTAATGCTGAAATGTCAAATGGCTGCCATGCACCGATTCGGAATGCAAGTGTCATTCTTCAGCTGTACAGTACATGGGGAACAAGTCTGCGAGTTCAGAAAACTTGTCTTGAGCGGTTAGATTACTTTTTTGTTCGTTTGCATACATAAAAATGTATTGTTTACATGTGCAAGTAGAGAGTCCCCCAATACTCAACCCCGGGAATTGTTGAACATTTCTTCCTTAAATTATATTTGTTATGCACTAATTTGTACGACCGGATTGATTAAAGATCGTTTGCTTATCACTTCACTGCCATGTATACAAACTGGTGTTCACTGGGGGATAGTAACCTAGCCTGGAGGCATATATACGGTAGCACATGCAACCCTGTGTCTTTGTTGTTGATCGAGTCTAAAGTAGTATATAATACTGTATATGAAATAGTTCACCGGAGATTTCATTTCACCCGCTAATGTAACGGTCCATCTATCGTCAGTGTAATTACATGTATTCCTTAAGATTTGGATATATCCTACCGTATTGCTTAAACAATAATAATTTATATATGTGCTTAATCATGATAATCGTGCACACCTCTGTGTGACTTTTATATTGTGTATATAATGAGTCAACCTCTCGAAGACTGCGGGCATGAGTAGCACGTGCCGAGAGTTTAACTGTGTATAAACAAAGTAGGCCCAACCCAGACTGATTTCAGAGACACCTGGTTTAGATTTCATTGAGAGTTTTATTTTGAATCTACAGAAAAAAACTTGTAGATGTGTTCTATTATAAAAAGAAATCAGCTTTTTATTTCTACCCGGCGATATTTTTTCCTCCTTTAATTACAGACCCTGAAACGTACTACATGTACTACACCCAAAAAGCGTGCGACTTTCGTGCGAGAAACGTTTCGTGTTTAATTTAGCACCATTACGGAGATCCTGTGGAATTGTAGCCCTCTTCAGTAAACATCAGATATAAAAATCGGAGAGGGCTACATTATTGCAGCTAGATACATGAATAACACTTTTTCTATACACTTTTTCATACAGGAAGCATTATGATATCATATCATGTGAAAAAAAGACCATACAGTGCGAGTAACATTTATCATATCGTACAAAAAGCAAACCGTGCTATGCTAGGAACGTATTGTAAAAACTGTATAGCATGTGAGAAGCATGTGAGAAACATACAGCTGGTATAGTAGTGTGTTTCAGGTTTTTATTTGTATTAAGAAAAAAAAAATTATTACCTCCTCTCCCCCCCCCCCCCCCCCCCAAGAGCGTGCATGGGGAAAGGAATATTTTGATCTATAGAGGTTTTATGAAGATAAATATTATTTGTTATTTTTAATTACATGTATATTCTAAATAATGCATCCCCCCCCCCAAATATTTCATTTCATTTTGCGAGGGGATGCTCTGCTTTGCGGTGCCCTTGTATTTTTTAAAAATACATTGTGATTCATATATCGTTACCACTATATTGTGATATGTATTGTTGTTTCATAACGCATGCATTGTTCATATAACCATAATATTTCATATGAATGCTTATGTTTATATGTAACATTAGACTTTTTATCTAAGTATTGTTTTCATTATTATTTTACAGCATTGATAAGTATGAATCTTCCAAAAGCTTGGAAAGCACATTATTTAATGATGCAACCTCAGACAAGCCCAAAAATAATGCTGTTATGAAATTAATGTTGAACAACTACCCATGGAAGCTTTGACTCTTTGCATGGAGGAATATTGATAGACAGTAGGAGATTAGATATGACTTTGGACTCTGTTGCAGCACTGTGATGCACGTTCCATAGATTCTTCTGAACACTGCACTGATTCATCAGATGTCAGACATGAACAGGTATTTTTCATTAACTACATTACTTTTTTCAACACATGATTTACAAGCTTAACTCTAATTACAATGAAATCTTTTTCAAATTTATAACAGAGAGCATTCTAGAGAGGGACACAATGGTAACTCATGTAGATGTTCCACTAACTAGTTAAGATGGGCTCTTAACTGATACTACAGTCTACTCAGGACCATGTAACTTCACATGTTCAACAGCTTTGGCATTTTACTACAGGTATTACCTTAAGTTACTCTTTCTGAAATATAGGGGAACATTTCAGTAACTACAGTAGACCTGTAGTAACTAAGTAACTAAAATTTCATTGACAATTATTCTTTGCCTGTACTCTAGGGAGGAATTTGAAGGCAAATCCTGTTGAAGCACACCCAGATGTTCCACAGATTCTGCAGAACAGTGAAGATCTGTTGCAGCACATAATTACCGTATATACTTGTTCAACAGGTCATAAAGGACCATGTTGCAGAATATGTTCAACAGCCTTGCATAGGTATTTTTATTACACAAATACATGTATTCTGAATGATAGGGAATTTTTGTCAAGGCAGGACTTCACTAGAATATCATTGTTCTTTGTATACTATAGGGAGCATTTTGGAAGCGGCAGTTTTGCATATACCGCATAGTTTAGTGCTAGGATCTTTTTAAGAGCACTCGATTGGCGCAACAATTTTTGGACTATTTTTATCTCCTTAATAAGAAGACCTATGTATAAAGATAGAGAAAAGTAATAAGATTTTAAAGCTGAAATATTTAGATTTTTTTCTTTTGTAAATGATAGTTTATAGCTAGACAAATCATATCAAAAAAATTAAAGAAGATCTGATGGTTAATTTATTAACCACCCAGCCTCCTTAAAGAATGCCATCCGAGTACTAATTAATCACCAAATCATTTTATTTCTTTTCAGAATATGAGATAGAAGCTTGTAATGGTAGTAGCATCAGCATTGTCTGGAAGGAACTATCAGTGAAGGTAATACATGCAGGTACATTATTTGAGGGTCCTCAACACCTGTTAAACGTTCTGCATACAAGCCCATTTTCTTAATTTAAGATATTGATTTTTACCATGTGTT
This sequence comes from Magallana gigas, assembly GCF_902806645.1. Lineage (NCBI taxonomy): Eukaryota > Metazoa > Mollusca > Bivalvia > Ostreida > Ostreidae > Magallana > Magallana gigas. The sequence continues at coordinate 18,429,656 of NC_047566.1, forward strand.
TTGACTTAAAAATTACCCCCCCCCCACCCCCTTATAATCAGTTTTTTAAGGGGGGACTTTAAATTTCATTTCTCTTCATTAAAATAAATGCTCCTCCAGTATTCACACTCAGAACCTGTGGGTTGGTAGACTGAGGGTAAACCCATAGCTGCACAGAGATATTTAAAACACCAATTATTGGCGATATAAACTGTTTCACATCGCGTTGAAATTGCCATGATGTGACGTATTGTCTTAAAAGTAGAAGTCACAGGGTGTCGAGGATTCTTAATTTCGTTATTGTTTTAGTTATATTTTGTCACCACTTTTTAGTCAGCCTTTATCCTTAACTTTGACAATGACAGCTTTTTCTCTGAAATGGAATTGTTTGTTCTGACATTTTCCCTGTAGATTGTTCATGATTTTTTTTGTGTCTTTGTGACATTGTGTATATGCAAACATATAACTGTGTGATTGCTCATGGTTTTTGGGTCACTGTCAGATATTTGTATTTGTGTCTGTTCATAGATTAAACGTGGGTCATTGTCATATATATATATGTTTGTGTCTGTTCATGGATTGTGGGTCATTGTCATATATATATAAATATATATATACCGTAAATCTGGAAATTTTTACGTCGATTTATTTTTGCGAATTCGGGTCATAAAGCTATAGATTAATTTTTACGTTTTAAATTTTTGCGAATTGTCATCGGCGCTAAAAATAAAAAGCACTCAAATATTAAATGTGAATATACTGACATGCACAATGTAACCTAACCTTCGGACATCGTATATTACCGCCGCCTCTAATTTTCTAACGAATCGTATATGTTTACCAACTTCATATAGTATCATGTGAGAGTTGATGTCTGCAATTTATATCTTGTTCAAAATACCGATATATACAATAACAGCAGCAAATGCAACAAAACTACCTAAAGGGGTATCTTGATACGGATTTATAGCGAGATAATTATCCCAATTAGCAGTTCACACCTTCACATGCGACGGCTTGTGTACACCACAGAAGTATCGGAGGGTCACGTGTCAAACACAGGTGATGTTTTCCTGTGTCAAGCGAGCGAGAATGAGAAGAAAATGGCGGCATTCAGCGAGAAATTCAAAATACTGTACACATTTTCGTATTCCGTGAATTTTGGTGTCCCGCCGGTACACTGTGAATGGGGTAAAAAAAATAACGCTACATTCTGCGTAACGCCGGTACATATCATATCTATGAATAAATCACGCATGCATGCAGTGTCATCAGTATACATGTACACTTAAGATAGACATGAGGCTACCAGTCAACCGAAGATACCGATTTTGAGTGAAGTCTTTCTCCACATGCTGGTTATAGCTTGGGGGTAATTACCTGGATATATGAACAGGTTTTTTAAATGACCACTATAGCTACTTACGGACACCTGTTCATATAGTAAAGAGAAGAGACCAGCCTTCGGCAAAATTTTTATAACTTTTTTTTGTTGTTGATTAATATTTAGGAAAATAATTTTTGCGAATGCAGAGCACGCGCAAATTAGCTAAAAATTTATCTACGGTAAAAATTTCCAGATTTACGGTATACCGGTATATATTTGTGTCTGTTCGTGGATTAAATGGGGGTCATTGTCATATATACATGTTTGTGTCTGTTCATGGATTGTGGGTCATTTTCATATATGTGTCTGTTCATGGATTAAATGCAGGTCATTGTCACACATACATGTTTGTGTCTGTTCATGGATTGTAGGTCATTGTCATATATATATACTATATATACCAGGGTTGTCCAAATATGTTTGTGGACAATAGCATTTTTATCATTTTAAATGGGTTAATTTATTCATATTATATATATAAATCTTTGTCATAAAATTTCAGATCAAACCAAAGTGGTCTTTATTGTTTTCTATAGAAATAAAGTTAAATTTTAATGTATCAAAGGCTCGCAGAAAGTATGCACGTCCCAGCGCAAAAATTGTCCAAACTTTGTAATTGAGTTTTTAGATATGTATATTTACTGTTTTCATAATCTTCTATTGTGATGTAGTCTGTATTGTGTACATTATTTTCATACATCATTTAAAAATATTTTCAAACCAGCAGAGGACATTTAAAAGATATTACGGCAAAAATATGTCTTTTAAAACGCATGAAAAAGCAACTTCATCTGACAGCTGGCAATAAAAAAATTGTGTCAACTGAAGTAAAAAACTGAAATGAATGAAACGATTAAGGAAACTTATCCACAAGTGGCACAAGTGATATGTTGATGGAATATGCGATTGTACCTTCTGACCAAACGGTGAATGCGGCATATTACTCTCATTAAACCCAGTACTACGTCATTATAATTTAACGTCATGCTGTGCGGCCTGTATAGGCAATGTATATACATTCATAACTCCATTACAAAAATATACATTATTATGCTCTTTATTACAATATTATAATACTTTCCTGAAAATGGCGCTTCTATTTTGAATAAAATTACATGTGTCCACGAACTTTTCGGACAACCCTCGTATATATATACGTTTGTGTCTGTTCATGGATTGTGGGTCACTGTCATAGAGTTTTTGTTCTGCAATTTTTTCTGTGGATTGTTCATGGGTTTTTGTGTCTTTGAGTTTAGACATTTGTGCATATGCATGCATACATATTTAGTTTAGATATATATATGTGAATGCTCATGGTTTTTGGGTTGCTCTCATATCTACATGTTTGTGTCTGTTCATGGGATGTGGATCACTGTCATGGATTGGTTGTTCTAACATTTTTCCTGTAGTTTGTTCACGCCTATTTTGTGTCTTTGACTTTAGAAATTTGTGTAAGTGCAAATATATATGTGAATTTCATGCTAATGATTTTTGGGTTGCTGTCATATATACATGCTTTTGTCTGTTCATGGGATGTGGGTCATTCTAACAGATTGTTTGTTCATGAGGTTTTAGTGTCTTTGTACATAACGCCTCAACTACCTTATGTGGATGATGATGATACTTCAACATTAATTTACATGATGATACTTCAACATCACATGCTGAAACTTTAACATTACAAGCTGATACTTTGTCTTTATATGATGATAGTTCTTTGTTACATGCCGATACTTCTTCATTATGTGATGGTACTTCACTCTGCGGTGATTCTAAAAATAGGGAAGGGTCATCTTGAGATTGAAATACACTAAAATTCAGAACTCATTGATGCCTGACAAGTTTTTAACACAGGGCTTATTCTCTGTTTCGGAGATTGATCAGATATTACTAAGGTCCACTGAGACTAGTTTAATAGATCAAGATACTCAACAAATAATACCACTTGATTATGTGTTGTCCTTTAACAGAGTCATTTTATATTTAAAGAAAGCCTGCTTGGGAAAACCATTGGCAATCCCCATCAGTGCATACAAATCAGGGGGTTCGAGGTACCCCAGGGGATTTTTTGTCCAAAAATGTGCATTCTGAAGTGAACTCAAGTTAATGGCGCTTGGTCAAAGTGGACCGCTAAAAGTATTCATAGCACCTAAACAAAGACTTCTGTCATTCAGGTTACATCAGATTTATGGGTGGGCTTTCCCTTGAGATCCACGTAAAGGAGTGGACAATGTAAGCACTAATTTTTTTCAACAGTACAGTTACTGCTAAAATCAGTTTCAACAGCGCACGTAGTCCCTAGCATCTGACTTCATGTAAGATATTGCAATCTGGAGGACGCAATGCTCTATCCTTTGTATGTAGTTTTACAATAATTTTATGAAAATGGAAATTCGATCATATGTAGATCAATAGATGAAATATTGTAAAATACGGGATCCCCCCCATTCCTTATTTTATATTTACTTGTTGACTTGTGATTGAGGGGTAGGTCTGCCACCACCACCACCACCCCCCCCCCCCCCTCCCCCTTAAATAAAAGATAGTTTGTGAGAAGCGCTGGGATCTAATGGATGATTGCTCATGCTCTGATTTCCTTAAGACAGAAAGTAAAATTGCTATTTAATGGCGTAGAATGCCCAATCCAAAGGGGGTAAAATAGATTTGAAGGCGCCTGCCTGCAGAATTAAAACAATCAACCTACAACATAAAACATACTCATAAAATTGGCATCCAATTTGAAGGCGCCTAAACAAAGACGAGTTACAATAAGGGGACTATGGAGTTGTTTGACACACAGAGATTTCGGCGCAAGTTCCAAGAAATGTAATCAAAAGTGATGGTGCCCCCATTCCCTCCAGCATCCAGTTTCAGCTGAATGGCACAAGCCCTAGTATTGGGAATATAAGTTTTGATAATAACCAATGGGGTGTCCATATTTATATAAGGAAATAAGCATAAAAGAAGCTTGTTTAAATTGTTGGGTACAATGTAGCTTGAATGTAGTCTATTCTCTCCTTAGTAATATCCCTGAGTTTTATCGAATCACGATCCTGCTGCTTATAGCGAATTTAGAATCACCGCTTACTGTAATACCATCATTTTATGAAATATCAGCATGTAATAGTGAAAGCATATAGTGAATAGGTATAATCATATAATAAAAAATTATCAGCATGTAATGTTATACTATCAGCATGTAATGATAATTGATAAATTATCATATAATGAAGAAGTATCAGCATGTAAAGTCCACTTGATGTATCAGCATGTAATGTTGATCGATGATCAGCATGAAATGTTGAACTATCAGCATATTATGGGCATTATCTACATAAGGCAGTTGAGGTGTTCCATTTCTTTGAGTTTTATTTGTGTTTGCATGTATATGTATATATATATGTGAATGCTTATAGTTCTAAGGTTGCTATACTAATACATGTTTGTGTCTGTTCATGGATTGTGGTTCACTGTCATATATACATGTTTGTGTCTGTTCATGGATTGTGTATCACTGTCATATATATACATGCTTGTGTCTGTTCATGGATTGTGGGTCACTATCGTAGGTTAATTGTTGTATTATTTCTCCTGTACCAGGTAGTTTGTTCATGACTTTTTTGTGTCTTTGAGTTTATACATTTGTATATATGCAAATATTTTAAAGGGGCACTGTCATGATTTTGGTCAAATTTTGTTTTTCTGTTTTCATTATTTACAATGCTTTAGGATATATTTCTAATGATCAAATGAAATTTGAGAGTCAGTCATTGAGTTACAAGCAAGATACAGAGCTCACAATTCTTTGTCATGTAAACCAGGATTGTGCCCTATTTTTTTATTTACATAGGTTCAATATACAAGTCTTTTTCAAGCTGATTTGTCTATCATTTTATTCATTTTAAGAATAAAAAAACAGTTCCTAACTTTTAATACATTCATTTTAGGTCTATAACTGGAATTTTTGCTTCAATATTCAAAATTAAAACAAAAGATTTGTTTACATAGCAAAGTAATTTCTTATTTAATTTTGGTCTCAAGCATTTTGATATTAGTATGATAGAATGCTGGAGAAAATTGTATCTAATTTGTTTGATGAATTATTGAACTGTATACACATGTTTGTGTCTGTTCATGGATTGTGGGTCATTGTCATGTATATACATGTTTGTATCTGTTCATGGATTGTGGGTCATTGTCGTATATTTACATCTACAAACTTTAAGTATAATTTCCTCAATTTCTTACGAAAGGTTATAGTTAATTCATAGCTCTATAGAAACAGCCAGACTGAAATCTACACGCCCCATTTAACTATTGGTCGAAATCTCCAGCGGCTGAAAGTGACAGGACTGAAATTAACACGCCCTGTTTATCGATTGATCTGAACCTACAGCGACCTAAGTAAAATCACAGACTGCATGAAATAATCATGATGATGTCAGACTGAAAGTCTCACAGGAGACGATTTTTTTTTTTTTTTTAGCTAACGTACATGTGTACGTTAACAGTAATTTAGTAAATTTTACTAACTTTTCATAATCAATTTATTAATTAGTTAAAGAAAGATGTTAATATAAACAATAAAATGCTTTCTTTGATGATTCATGCAGGTTATGAAAGTAGCGATCATTGCAGGAAAAATTTACATAACCCGCTAACGCTGGTTATTTAGCGGGTTATGTATTTTTCCTGCAATGTCACTACCTTCATATCCCGAATGAATCACTATAGAAAGCATTTTATTGTTTAAATATGTTACATGTTGGCGTTGATCTGTTCATGGATTGTGGGTTATTGTTGTAGATTTCTTATTTTAACATTTTTCAGTTGATTGTTCATGAGTTTTTATGTTTTTGAGTTTACTGATCAATAAATATTTGCTTTAACGGCGTATTGAACAACATGTAACTTCCAAGTAAAATGACTTACTTATGGAAAGGAACGATATGATTAACATAATAGGATACACAGAAAAACCGTGAAGTTAAATGATAAACTTTCTAGGATTAACACTCGGTACTACTGGATTTGTGCATGATGATAGATCTGTATGCTTGATCAATAGGTCTGATAAATGATATGATAGTATAAGATTGTAAAAAATATTGATGCGGGTACCATATATATATGCTTGTATCAGTGTTCATGGATTGTGGGTCACTATCATATATTGTTTGTTTAAACATTTTTCATGTTATTTGTTTATGTGTTTTTTGTGTCTTCAAGTTTAGTCAATTGTGTATATGCATTCATACATATTGAGTTCAGACATTTGTAAATTCAAAGATATATATGTGAATGCTCATTGCTTTTGGAGTGCTGTCATATATATAAATGTTTTTGTCTGTTCATGGGATGTGGGTCACTCTCATAGAATGTTTGCTCAAACATTTTTCTTGTGACTTTGAGTTAGATATTTGATCTTTATGTTAATTTTTGGTTCTCTGTTATACTGTACCCGCAATGAATTTAACATGATAATAAAATGATAGGATAGAAACCACGCACAATATGATAGGATTGACGCATGTTATACATGTACATTGAAAAGTGTACATGCAAGATACGATAGGAATGATACACCAGAGGAAAGGATAAATGATGTTCATGATAAACATATAATATTAGCTCTAAATGATCTTCAAAATTAATGTGATAAATTAATGGCATAGTTTGATAAAAAAATGTACAAATTAAGATACTCGCAGAAATCTTTTTATTAACAATTGCCTAGTTGTTAATCCTAGCTGCTTCATCTAAAGGGTATACAAAAATGACTTATTGGCTTACATGATTAATAAATTATCTGTATTTCTACATTTTTTCATTACCGAACATCCCAGCCAAACACTACTAACATCTCATCCCAACATCGAATCCTGTGGAAAATAACAGGTTCAAAAAAAATTCAACTGTTTTTGATAAACATGTAAAATCCATACAATAACAAATTATATACAAATTACATGTAATGTTTACGCAGTTATAAACTCTAGTACATATGATTAAATGTAATACTATGAGCATTTAGTCTAGAAAAAAATGTTACTGTAACCATGTTCCTATAAAGATCTTCAATTGTTCACATTAATCTTTTATTTCCATTACTTACATATATGATTAACATGTAATTTCTAATTTGATTTTTGTCACAAGAGTTTTGAAATTAGTATGATAGAATGCTGGAGAAAATTTTACCTAATTTGTTTGATGAACTATTGTACTGTAAAAAAAATGTTGGTGTCTGTTCATGGAATGTGGGTCATTGTCTTGTATATACATGTTTGGGTCTGTTTATGGATTGTGGGACATTGTCATGTATATGTATACCTGTTTGTGTCTGTTCATGAATTGTGGGTTATCATCATATATTTCTTATTCTAACATTTTTCAGTTGATTGTTCATGAGTTTTTGTGTCTTTGAGTTTACTTAATTGACATTTGTATACTGGATATATGCGTCCATACATATTGAGTTTGTACATATGTACAATGAAAAATATGTATGGGAATGCTTGTGGTTTTTGAATCTCTTTCATGTATAAATGTTTGTGTCTATTCATGAATTGTAGGTCACTGTCAGAGATTATTTGTTCTAACATTTTTCCTATAGTTTATTACTGTGTCTTTGAGTTTAGTTATCTGTTTATTTGCAAACATAATTACCAGGTACATGGGATGTTGGTCACTGTCATAGATTGTTTGCTCAAATATTTTTGCAGTGGGTTGTTTATGAGTTTTTTGTGTCTTTGAGGTCAGATATTTGACTGTTCATATGCGTACATATATATATTGCAAGTTTAGACATATGTTTATTTAAGAAATAAACAACGTTATTTAGTGAACATGGCGTTATGAATAGCAATTGCTCTGTTGGCATATTCCATGATGCGCGCTAGCGCATCATGGAAAATATGCCAGCAGAGCAGTTGCTATTCATAACGCCATGTTCACTAAATAATCGTTGTTTATTACTTATATTTGCATTTTACCACTCGCAAATACCCTGTATTAGCCTAGCTAGACCTTGACATTTAGCTATTACATCAAAAGTAAACATTCAGACTGTAATGTATCTTTTTAATTCACATAGATTTGTTAACAGAATCAATGATATGTTATAACAGTAATTCCTTTAAAATGTTATCAAGAACATGTTTTAATATTACATGTAAATACGTCAATTTTAATGGAGTTGGAGAAAAACACATGATGTATCGTATAGTGGTTTAAATCTATAACGTCATGGAAAAGTATATTTAACGTTACACCTTTATGACGTCATAGTATACTGACAGAGCAATTGCGATTATAGAGAAATAATTGCAGCTCCTCCGTATGGGCTTACAGTGGGAAAGAACAATGGAAATGCAAATATATGCAAATATTTGCATTTCCATTGTTCTTTCCCACTGTAAGCCCATACGGAGGAGCTGCAATTATTTCTCTATAATCACAATTGCTCTGTCAGTATACTATGACGTCATAAAGGTGTAACGTTATATATACTTTTCCATGACGTTATAGATTTAAACCACTATACAATACATCATGTGTTTTTCTCCAACTCCATTAAAATTGACGTATTTACATGTAATATTAAAACATGTTTTTGATAACATTTTAAAGGAATTACTGTTATAACATATCATTGATTCTGTTAACAAATCTATGTGAATGAAAAAGATACATTACAGTCTGAATGTTTACTTTTGATGCAATAGCTAAATGTCAAGGTCTAGGCTAATACAGGGTATTTGCGAGTGGTAAAATGCAAATATAAGTAATAAACAACGATTATTTAGTGAACATGGCGTTATGAATAGCAACTGCTCTGCTGGCATATTTTCCATGATGCGCTAGCGTATAAAGCATTATTACTTGAAAGATGTGGTCACAATTTACTGCAGCATAGTGTGTATACAAATTGAATACCAAGCACTAGCATGTTATGAAAATGTGTTGCGTACACTATTATTTTAACTTACATGTACAATTGTAGAATTTAATTCACTGAACCTTTCTTATATTTGATTCACAGATTCTATTGAAGAACACAAGGATTATGTCCCAAGTGGTATAGAATCAGTGGATAAACCATCATGCACCACATTACCATCAAAGAAAAAATGGACAATGGAATAGGACATTTGAATTTTATATGGACTTTAAAGATTAAAGTGTACCAAGAGAGGCAGAAGCACTGAAAGTAAAAAACAATTGCAAATTTCTTGCTGATAGAAGTATTCATCAGAAAAAGAGTAAAATGCAACATATGCTGAGACTTAATCAGCAGATACGAAAGCTGATTCCAATGAGCCCCCGTTAAACGTAATGGCGGAAGATGAGGATGCAAATTTAGGACGTTTGGTCTTGCAGTAACAAATGATTCTGTAATAAACCCTTTAAATTTCAACGGTAATTGGAAGATAATCTCCTCATGAAATACCCTGGACTTATTTATAAACAAGAGTCGTCTGTATGCTTCATGTTTTAGATTGAAGATTGAATGTGTATGTGTTATATCTGTATTACTCTCTCTGCTTCCCATCTGCAACATGTGTACCTGTGGTGTAACCTCATGGTTTAGTTTTTATTCGTTTTAAAATCTTAATATCAGCAATAAGATGTTGTAATTTCTTATGTGTTACTTTTATGTTTTAGGTCAAGTGAACATGATTGAAATATGTATTGCATATATTTTAAAAGTATATTACAATGTAATTTAGAATACTTAACGTTTTTAAAAAAGGACAATTATATTAATATCTAATATTTACATGTAGTGTATATTTCCCCTTATGTTTGCAGAGGACATCTGTGACGTTCAATTTCTCATGACACCTGTGGGTTTTAGCTCTGCTGGCCATAGACCAGAAGAGTGTATGCGATGATCTGTTTGTGTAGCTTTCTGTTTGTCTCTCTGTGAACAATTTTCAAATGCTACTACTATTACAGCTATCAAGAATGTTCACATATATATATGTACATGTCTTGTGTTTGAAATCATGCATGACACATTTTTCTAACTTTGAGAAATAGAATATATAATCTTTAATTGACAAAAGTGTTCCCTTATTAATATTGTTTTACCTCTGCAAATAAAGGTATCATGGTATAAAGGATTTACCTTGTCTGTCTGTTAATCTGTGTCTACATTACAAGTGTTGAGGATGGATTGCTATGCCATAGCAATATTTTTGGTGGGGGTTATGCATTTGCTGCTGCCTTTATTTGACACAGAGATGGTCATGGTCATGTAGGGATTCGTCATGACCTAGACGTGGTAGTACATGGACAAGGTGACAAGGAAAATAATGATTTGGGGTATTACCCTAATACAAAGTCACAAGGAAAAGCGTATAGGACATTTTGATGTGGCCTAAGCTATAACCGAGATAAGTTGTTCACACCTTAATTTTTACAAGTAGTTTCAAACCAATGGCATTTGACACTAAAGGCGTCAATGATTTTAGTGAAGAGGTTTTCTGGTCTGTTACCATATTCTCTTTGAAGATAATTATAGAAACCAAACTTAGAAAACAATGTATTTGAAGACATTTTTTTTTTTTTTTATCTTTGACACCGTTGTCAAAGATAAAAAAAAAAAATGTCTTCAAATACATTGTTTTGATCTATGTTCATCTTATCAAAAGGGGTACACAGACCAAACTTCTTCCTGAGATGCATTAACATATACTAGTATATGATCATTTCAAAGCATGCTTTGCATGCTGCTTCTGACTTAAATTACATAAGTCTGTGATTCATAAGCACAGTATCTATATCTTTTTATTTCAAGGGGTTTACAAAGTAAATTTCTTCAGTGCATCACTGGCTGCTCTGTTCAATGCATTACATGTAGTAAAAAAATCTGCCACCTTTTCAGGAATGCCCCATACTATGCACTGTTGCCATTAGGAGACAAGTCGTTAGTAATTCTTCGGTTACTTTTATAAAACAAATTCCCTTCACCATTTCTGTGCCACAGGGCCTATTTGGGCCTATTTGAATATCTACGTTAAGTGCCACAGGGCCTTTTTGGGCCTATGGCAATTTGAAAAAATATACATTAAAATAAAAAAAAATATTAAATATATTCAGGTTCTGTTTTTCATTATTGATTTTTTTAAATTTGTATCAATATACATCGTATGATCTATGTGTTTAGTGAAATACTGCTGATAACGTCACAACGTTAAAAATGACATCATAATCATGACGTCACTACGTCACACAGCGCAAACTCGTTGTCTGCGTTTTACCATAGCTGGCGTATGGTTTTTGTGAATACATCCCCAGGACTTTTCCGTCAGAAGGGGAAAATAATATCTGTCCTAATGCACAACCTGGACCAAAGGAAATACCCCCTCCCCCACAAGAGCACGACCAATCTTACTTTTTCCTACTCTGCCATATAAACCCTGGGCTCGTTTAACATATAACCGACTTTTGACTAAAATCTATCTTAAAAGACCAAATATTTTTCATAAGATCTCACCATAGCTTATAAATTTGTCATATCTTAATAGGATAATCTTAAATACTGTCAAAATACAGGTCTTAAGTCCAACTTTAACATGGCGAGAGCTAATACTTTAGTCCACCACCGAAGGCCGAGTATAATTCGAGTGTGCGCGACTAGCTTTTTTATTTTCATGCTGCCGTTAGTGCTGATTAAAAAAAATCAAATAAAACACATCGGTAATATCAATGCGGTTTTTTTTTTAATCGGGTAAAAAGCTACAACATACAGCATCGTTCTCTGGTATTGTATAATTTGCAAGAAATCGAGAGAATATTAAGCACCAAAGGAAGCATGTACTTTATATGTATTATTTTTATTCAGAGTTAATTAATGAACGGATATATAAACTGCGATATGCCAAATAAGGAGGAATGGGGCACTGAAAAATTACTTTGATATGATCCTAGAACAAAATTTTAGCCAGATGATCAACATTAAAAAAAATTCCATCTGGTGACATTTTACTGTAGTTTTCATGCATGTAAAAGAACAATACTGAGTATTTGGACAGAAAAACAAGAACTGCATGTAATAACTTATTTGGAGATAATGGTGATGCTTCGACCGTGTTCGAGATTAAGACTTCAGTGCACAACAACCCCCCCCCCCCCGTATCTTCGTATCTTCTGTCTCCTTCTTCAGAGCATTTCAAACAGAGACATTCTTTCTTGAAACTAAATTTCAACCGTGTCTTTAAAATGGGATACCGCACATCATAGACATTTAATTTTCACATGGATGGTTCTGACCGCACGGACTTTCTTTACCTGTTTTATGGTCATAAAGAGCACAAAATTTTATCATTATTATAATTTAGACAACTCAGTTGGTCAAGCGGATTTAATCACTCGTTTGTTTTTGTAAATAAATTGTGTACATCACTTTTTCAATAAAATATGGCTTAATGTACCTGGAAAACTACTGCAATGTCTATTATGATACTCATACTTAGCATAGCCATCGTATAAAATCGAACATAGCAGCTTTAAAAATTTCACGATAAGCCTATATATTATTCTATTTACGAAATCATTAAAGTCATTTGGGGTATTTTGAATAACAGTTTTTGTTCAACTTGATTGTAAAATATGTGTAAATACGCATGTTTAATACAGTTCGTTGTTTTGGTCCAACAGAAAGATCATGCTCGTTCATGTGCGGACCTAGAAGGGGGTGCATGGACTATTCCTTCCACCTCTTGGGAAATCAAATTAAAAAGATTATATAGCAAAATTCCCGAAATAGGCCTCAAAACCCCTCTCCAACATTGGAAAACAAAATTATCCCTCGGACACCCCCTGGAAATGTTTTCTGGATCCGCGCATGCGGTAACAAACATACAATATATCAATTTTCTCGCTGAATAAAGCAATAGCATACAGTGTAATGAGAAATGAATATTGAGCAGCGTTTTCATCACATAAATTCTCTTTACTGAGGTTAGCGAGAATATTTTAATAACAAAATAATTTATTAATGTATGTCATTTCTTCTTTAAACTCTCTATATATAAATCACTGCATGGCGTTGGAAGCAATCTGAAAGTGAGTGGGGGGGGGGGGGGGGCTAGACTAATCCTAAAAAATATTGACAAGCAAAAAAAAATGATAAAAAACTAATTCCCAAAATATCCGTGGGGGGGGGGGGGGGGGGGGGGGGGGTAGTACTATACCTATACTTCCAAAAAAATCTTACCTACCAAAATAAAAAAATTTCCCACATCATGAAATTCCTAATCCGGGGGGGGGGGGGGGGGGGGAATAGTATGCCTATGACTTCAACTTCTCAATAATTTAATCATTTCAAGGTAAATTTAGGAACAAATATGTTTCCTGCGAGAAAGAGTGGGGGGGGGGGGGGGAGGCTAACCTTCTATGATGCTATGTGCCTAATGGTTAGGTCTAACTTTGCAAAAATGGTGGGGTGGGTGCTAAGCCCCCCTTAGCCCTCCCCCCTCCGATTCCGACGCCTATGTAAATTACATTGCAGGTGGTGACTGTTGGAGAGTTTCATTTGTTCGTGTTTTGTACATTGCAGTGCGATACACCACACTTTCTAAAACCGGAACGCGGGGTGATTCGAAATTTCCCCCAAATGACTTTACGAGCATAAACTTGGATGGACGTTTATACTTGCGCGATTTCATAGAAATGATTATTAAAACGAACAAGGAATTGCTTACCAATCTAGCAGTGTCATTCTTTGTCTGTCTGTCTGCATATCTAACACACAGTAAAAACCAATTCCTTTTGCGAATTTCTTAAACTGCATCATGATAAACCTTTACAGCTGCAGCCAGCAATACCCGCCTCTTGACCACTAACATATTTGCGTTATACTAATTAATTAGTTTTTGAAAATTATCCGCTATTAATGACAATGATTGTTACAAAAATATCGTATTAATGATGCATACAGGCTCTAAAACAATGTAAGTTGTTTATATAAAATCGCTTTAAAACATTTGGTGCTTTGCTTAATTACACATATAGTTTAATGTTAATCTAATATGGTTTGTACATGGTCAGTAAATCCCATACGGTGCGAGGCCGAATGAAGATGTTTTAAAAATAAATGTCCAAATTATTCGTGGGAAAAACTTAGTTATTGCTATTTAGACCATATACTTTCGTGATAATCCCGCCCCATCAGTTCCATTTTTCACAATTTGAGGGAATTTCTGGTGTGAAAAACATGATTAAGTTTGCATTGCATGTCATTAGGTTATCAAAAAAGAAATCCGATAATTTATGATTTTTTTAAGTCAACCTACTTAAACTCTCTCTCTCTCTCTCTCTGTCTCTCTCTCTCTCTCTCTCAGGAATAAGATAGCTTTTTTATCGTGAAATTTATGTCTCATGTATGTGCAAACAAAGAAATAAGAGATATATGCATTATATCTTATAGAACTACATGTAATTTCAATGATAAAAAATGCACATGTATGCGTGGATTATAATTAAGATTGAAAGGATAAGAACGTGATTATTTTAAAAACTGCACGTATTTGTTAAAGATTGGGAACATGCATCATTAATGAAGTAATTCATATTTTTTGAAAGACGTGGTTTTCTTTACATTTCTTTTTCATTTGGCGACGCTTAAAAAGAAAGGAAAAAAAAAGAATGGCGTAACGTCTTATTTGAAATGACAGAGGAAAAGATAAAAAGCCATTGTTTTCGATAATAACATTAGAAATTATTGATTAAACAAAAAACTGCATCCCGCAACGCTAAAAAATGGTACGGCGCGTTGTGTCAGATTGTTACGTCAAAACATGAATTTGATAACGTCATGCTTGGCACTGAAGCGTAATAACGTCTTTTTTGACGTGGCAGCGAAAGGGTTAAAGGATAATACTAAGTTTTTGATCTTATTCAAAATAATTATTTAATTTCACGATTTTGAATACAACAGTCAAAATAAGACAGCAAATTGCCCATATGCTTCCTTAACACCCCCGCGTTGATAAATAGAATGACTTGAAAATTCACGAAATAAAATTATATAATAATATTATTATACTTTCATGTTAATTGGTTTAGACCCAGTTGATAATCCGTTCTATTACCCTCAGCGTTAGCAACACACTTAGCAACGGATAACACTATATAAATAGTGCCTGTTTGGGAGGGTAACATTTGAAATTGACACCCCTCGAAAACCATTGTCAAACGACGCGAAGCAGAGGTTGACAATGGTTTTTGAGGGGTGTCAATTTCAACTGTTATCCTCCCAAACAGGCACTATTTATTTTGTTATACTGAATGTCTTAATTTTAAAGAAAACTTAACTGCTTTTACATAGGAATAACGTGAATTCAACGGCGAACCGTACGCGCATAATTTTCGCGCATGTAACAATTTTAAATGTTACCCGTTGTTAAGTGCGTTGCTAACGCTGAGGGTAATAGAACGGATAATGAACTGCGTCTAAACCAATCAGATTTCAGTATTTAACATGAAAGTATAACAAAACGAAATGTTACATGCGCGTAAATTATGCGCGTACGGTTCGCCGTGGAATTCACGTCATTTTTATATAAAAGCAGTAAAAAATCTCTAACATTAAGACATTAAGTATAATTATATAAATAATGCCTGTTTGATAACACAGTTATCGCGTTGGTTGACAATGGTTTCCTCGGGGTGTCAATTTCAACTGTTACCCTCCCAAACAGGCACTATTTATATAATGTTTCACATTTTGTAACTGAAATGTCTTTAAATCAATAGCAAAGATAAGATAAGACTATAGCGATTGAAATTACCTGCACGTGCCGAGATGTCAAAACATAAAATTGGTTTTTCTCTGCACATGCGTAAGTGACAATATTTTTGCAGTAAGTTAATAAAAAGAAAAACACTAAATATGATGAAATGTAATGATCATTTAGAAAACAGCCAGATTCGTTAGACACATTGCACTTTCTTAAAATCTGTTGTTAATTTTATTTTCGACATTGCCGCTAATTTCATATAATTGTTCTCATCTGCAAGGGTAACGTCATTTCAATCGGCAACTTAAACCACCGAAATGCTCTGACCGGAATTCAACATAACCGGATGTGTTTGTGATATTCAGCAAAGATCACTGTCTAGAGTCACAACCAGAGGTCAACGTAAATGCATCGTTCTTGACTATTTAAAAGTTAATAGGAAATCTTTCACCCCGACGACAAGACGAATAGATACAGTACCCGCAACGTTTTTTTTTTTTTTTACAATCCTATCCTATCGTATCGTGTATCAATCCTATCGTATCGTGCGTGAATACTGTTCTATCGTGCGTTAATTCGATCCTAATTTATTACTAAGTTGCAACTCGTCCGGTGCGCCGTATACGAATATTTATCGAACAGGAATTGTAAAATCCTATCCAACGTTCCATCATGATACTAATTTATATTTTTTTTTAGATCAAAATTAACCAATATTACATATTACGAAGTTCTTAGGAACAAGGTAACATGTTTACCTGTATATCGTATATATTAAATCGTACATAGAGTGTATACCTGCGTAAACATTAACTTTTATGCAATATAATTTTTTTGCATCATATTTTACAGAAACAAAAGTATTTATGATATAATTTATATTTTTATAAAATTAAAACCCGAGTTGTATTTTAATTGAACCCGTTATTTTCTGTGTGATATTAGATTTCAGGCTGAAATGTTCTCAACAATCAGCTAGGGTGTGTGGAAATAAAAACAATGATAACAAATCGTACGCAGAATGTGTATCTGCGTAAATATTTATTTAACTTGTCTGTAATAATTCGTTTTAATGCATTATTTTCTTATACAGAAAGAAATCATGTTATGTACTTATTTATATTTACTTTAAACAGGAGTTGGATTTATATAATTAAACCCGCTATTTTCCGAGTGATTTAATCTCGGGCTGAAATATTCGCGGCGATCGGCTAGGGTGTTCGGTAATGAAACAATTTTAACAATACAGAAAATTTATTGATCATTAAAGCTCCTAAATTTAGTTTTAAAAAATTTACTGGTCAATTTTATGAATTTTATAAATGATGCAGCGATGATTTACAACTCGGCAATTGTTACTAAAAAAAATCCACGTAGATATTTTTTTGTACGTGTTCTCAAATTCTGCCAGATCAGTTTGTTCGAAAAGATCGTTTAAAGCGATTATACGTTTATCATGAACATCGTTTATCCTTTCCTATCGTGTATCAATCCTATCATATCGTGCGTGTATATTGTTCTATCGTGCGTTAATTCTATCCTTTCGTGCGTGTATACTGTTCTATCGTGCGTTAATTATATCCTATCGTGCGTAAATCCTATCCTATCGTTTATCTTGTAAAAAATAACGTTGCGGGTACTGTATGCTTATTTCATATAGTAAATACATTATGTTGTGTGAACACTGAAAAGTTCTGTTGATTGTATAATTCATACTTTTACAAAACTGTTTCTCCTCCCTCAAAAGTTACAGTGCATACATTTTTGAGCTAAATTATGAATGAATTATTAAATTCCAAACATAATCTATGTAACATTGTGTCATTTATTCGTCATTTCTTGTCATTTATATCAAAAACCATTTGTTTGAACTTTTTATTAAAAGAACTTGCATGTTTTCATTTTTGAGTTGGTTTTGTAGATTTTTAAATAACAAATTAACTCAAATGGTTCAATTTATACAAGTTTAAAATATATTGTTTCTTATACAATTCGGTATGCACACACATGTCTATGCATTATAAGACTATATCTTGCATTTAAAAAATACAAAACAATTGTAAGTGTTAAGCTTCATATGCTTTATTATGGTATCGTTATAGATGTGCTACAATTTTGCTCCAGAAAAGTAACACCAACCTCCATGGGCATGCTGCCCAGAGGTACCATGGGTTCTGATCCAGACCTTATCGCCTTTCTTCATTTTGATATTAACATGTGAGGTTGACATAGAATATCCATCCTGACCCCTTCGTATGATTTAATGCAACTTTTTTGCCATTCAGCACAATTTCAGTGAGGAAACATTTTCCGTATTTTGTTAACACTGTCCATGTAAAGGAATAGATTCCGTCCAACGGTGCTGTAAATTTTCCGGAGCTATTGTCGTAAGCGTTTCCTTCGTTAAATGAAACTTTATCAAAGATCATAGACTCTTGGTTCTTCAAGTTTTGCAATGTCTTGGTAAGTGAAGATTGGAAAGCAATCGGATCTATTTCAGGATTAGAAATACAATATTGTTACGAAAAAAAAATGGACATAAAAAAGATGATAAATTAAAATATTAAAATAATCTCAAGGAAAAGAACATAAAAACAGTTAAAGATGGATGTCATAATTCTCAATATGAATTATTAACACCAGCTTTTAGAGTTTTACGTATACTATTAAAATAGTTTGTACTATTGTGTATGGTGGGTAAAGCCTGCTCAAAAGTGACTCTCTACTCTTTTACGTGTTATTGGCTGAGCTTAAAACTCAACAATCAATACTTGTGTTAAACGGGAAGTTGCAACGAATAAATCTTATTACGTACATGTACTTTGCAGCATTCAATTAAAAGAATAGCAGAATAAGCTGTGTATCCGGGCAGTTGTACAGCGACATTTTGCTATTGGGTAAGAAAAAGTTTCTATGACGTTTCTACATAGTCATAATCAAGATTCATGGTGAACCCTGAAGATACCTACTACCATATGTTTCGTCAATCCTTAAATCAAAATATAAAAATGAAAAGTTTTCCCAAACCTTTGCAGTGCACATTTTGGAAACCTATTCCATCACATATCGCCTTGTAGTTTTTGTATCTAGTCACCACTTGTTGTGGAGATTCATTTGCAGTTACCTCCAAGAGAAGAGCGAAGCTCATCAACAAATGGCAGATTCTGAAAAGGATTTTCAAATTTACAATTTAAAAAAAACCCCAACAACTTAGTAAAATTATATCACGAGAGAGAGAGAGAGAGAGAGAGAGAGATAACCTTGTCATATTTGTTTTAGAAAAACCAACAGTTGCTATTTCCTTGCTTGGGACGATTTTTTATACAAAAGCTCAAACCACTTTTACTATTAAATTACAAACACCTCACGCTAAACGATCATTAGATGGATTTTTGTTGCACTTGCACCAATTTTGGAAGCTTCGCTTGCAACCAATCAAATGAAATCAGCTCACACATTTCCATTTTATCTTACTTTTTTTTATGATTATATCAAAAGGACAGTTGCCTTCCGCTTATCCTAAGTGGTTTCTTATTCAGTTTCTTATGATCTTTAAAATTCATAATCAAGATACATGCCTTCGTTTAAAACATTCAATACGATTTTAAATGGAAAATATATCAGAGCGTATATTGTAGCAGATATACACTCACTGGTAGGAAAATAACGTGTTAATTTACATATGATAGAGAAAAGAACATTAAGGTAGATTAAATTGATTACAAAATTATTACACACATGATTACCAAATGTTACCTTTGATATTTTTATATTTCCTGAAATTAATTTCTGTTTACTCAAAGCCCCGAATTCTATAAGATGAAGGAATTGAGATGCAAAAACTATATTATCTAACAATTTTACCATATTGACAATGATTATTTAAAATTCCATTTTTGATTAGAGTGCAAGTTTTAAACAAGAAAATCACATTGCTAAACTTAAATACACTGATCATATTTTTATTCTCTTTAATTGTACATATTTTAATATTGGAACTTAAAATCAGGTAGATGGTGCACTAGAAATGCTTTTACAGTAATATGACACACATATAATATATGTTTTTTTTTTTATTTCACAATGTTTTGATTTGAATGTATTTCTTTTTTGATACCCCATGGGTTCTAAAATGGCTAACAGGTCATTGCTATCCATTACATACGCTAAAACTGACAATCCATGTAATTATATAGAGTGATATTCTGATAAAATCAACATTTTAAGTATGTCATAATGCTTACTTTGTATTTAAATAAATTTATTTCTATTATTTTTAAACTTTTTAAAAGTGTTCTCACACATATTTCTATGTCAATTGGATCTGTAATACCTCCTTGGCCATCAAATTGCGAGAGAGAGGGAGAGGAAGCGGGGTCCGGTAAATAAATTTATTTTAAAATTTACATTCATAGGATAACTCGTAATAAATCGATTAGAACATAAGGGACACATATTTAAAAAAAAATCATTCATTAACCTCTTTGACCTCGGGCTAATACCATCACACACATTTTATTCATAAAACGAAATTTCATTAAAATATGATACATGTGTGCACAGTTCTATAAATAATTGATGTCAACGTAGATAACCAACAGTTGCCCATATGTAATTCGGACCACGATCTACCACAACCTTCGCATTTGGTAAATATGGATTTTTTAGTTGGGTGCAGTTGCGTAAAAAGTTTAATTGGGGTTTTCCAGTAGTATCACGGGGAGCATTGCTTGTAATGACGTCTCAAATATATTCTAGCAAGTAAATATTAAATTTCCTTAATTATGCAGAACACATGCAAGGTAATAATCATGATTTTCCTCAGTAATACAGATAAAACCTTACACTTATATTTTTTGTAATGTTTATCAGATAATTCTACCAAACCAAGATGAATAATTGGCATTTTAACGAAAACACATACAATATTTTAATTAGTCAAAAACACTAAAATACCACTGTCTGAAACTTTTGAATATGTTTATTGTAGAAATATCATATATCCAAGATTGATTCATTAGATCAATTATTCCAGAACTTAAAAAATTTTCTTTGGATTAAATAAAGTCCCTTCAGCCATCAAGATCAGCAAGGTAGGAGGAAAGGTCAGCATCGTCAGCGGTATTTGCTTCTACCATCTGTCTATCATCTCCTTTTTCCTTTTCCCAATAAGTTTGTGAGAAAATTAGAAAAAGAAATGATGTGATTTTTTCCCCTATAAACCACAAGTAGTGGGGACAAAACACGAAAAACCATAAGAAAAGGAACGTAACTCATCCGTGAAAGTGTAGTGTTACGTACAGTAACCTAAAACAGACTGGAAATGCTGATAGTTCTAGATCATCCTATCTGGACGGAATGAAAATATTTCTCACTTTTTAGACCAATATTTTGAAACTGATTTCTATCCATGACATTTTTTTCATTTCAAGTGAACAAAAACTTTGGCTTTTTAACTAGGTAAAACATAGGTTTACATTTGTTGAAATTTTAACATGTACAATGTATATTAAGAATTGCAAGAGCTACATGTTTCTGGTGAGGATTTACTGGTGTTCCTACCAGAAAGACAGTTGTTAAATTGCAATTATATGTATTTTTTTGTTACGAGAAAAATAAGTTTGATGGTTTTTTATTCCAGTTGTTAATTGACTTGTTTTAGAATTACATGTATTAGGTGTAGAGGAAGGAGAAAATCTGTGCATGACAATTGATTGAACTTCGCATGAATTGCGTTAAAATATTCATATTGTAACAGCATTACTGTTTTTAGAATTTATTGGTTGTTCTGTTCTCTGCAATTTTTGCCGTAAACACAAATCTGATGCTATTCTGTTTCTTCAAAACTAATAGAACTCTGTGAAATACTCGCCCGGGTTTTTTTCAATGAAAACTGTTATACAGTTCATCGATTAATGAACGGTATCGAAATCGCGACCATATTTTTTTCACAGTGCGTTTGGTTTGCTACAAATTCAGAATGTCATAGGTCTATCAAACTATTTTGTATATAAACTGTATATTTTACAATTAAGTAAAGTCAAATTAAAAAAAAATATATATACATTGTTTTTTATATAGCTCTTACACTGAAATTAAAGTCTTATGCGCTAGTTTTGCTAAGTTTGAAAACCAGACCGGAAGTTTATAAGTATGGCGAACTGCATATTATGATACAGTTTATTTATTGGCTATTATTCAATTCTAAAATTATTTAAAATGATTAGTTTGGACATTAATAAATGATCCACGTACAATTTGTATGTGAACAAGGTACAAAATTAAATACATGTACTATAAAAACAATTTTATGGCGTTGAAAAAAGTATTTAATCCTTCATAACTTTTCTTACAGAAGAATGAAATATAAAAATATCAATAACGTATAGACCTGACCAGGCAATATTACACCTTTCGGGGTATCTTCGACATTTCTTAATCTGTCTTTATTTTGTCTCTGAATGTGTTAGCCAACCACCGACATGCCTATCACGACATTGAACAAGTTTGTGACCTCACGTGATATGATTGTTTCAGACTGGGGATTTAGCAGTCGGAACGCTAGGTAAACAATACTTTGAAATTAAATTCAATACATTAAAAGTGGTTAATTTAATGTATATAATTTGCAGTTTTCAACTTAACTTAAGTTTCAATATATTAAAAAAAAGCAAATTTATATTTCTATTTTGAGTTAGATAATTTAGAAGAATTTGAATTACCAAATTAATTCAAAGAATAAATCGTAGCATGAAATTAATTTGCTTTTATTATTTTGTTGGCACTTATATTTCTTTGAATTTCAACACCATCGTGCTTTTTTTTAAAATACAAAACATTTGATAACTTAAAATACTTTATTTATGTTGTGCTATAGATATGCTACAATTTTGTTCCTGAAAAGTAACACCAGTTTGCACCGTGGGCATACTGCCCATAGTTTTGTTGGGTTCTGATCCACACTTTATCGCCTTTCTTCATTTTGATGTTAGCATGTGAGGTTGTCATAGGATGTCCATCATGACCCCTTCCATCGGCATGGTTATATGTAACACTTTGGCCATTCAGAACAATTTCAGTTACGAAATACTTTCCTGCTGTTGTCGATATTGTCCATGTAAAGGAATAGATTCCGTCCAAAGGTGCTGTAAATATTCCGGAGATATTGTCGTAAGCCTTTCCTTCGTTTAATGAAACTTTATCAAAGATCACAGTCTCTTGGTTCTTCAAGTTTTGCAATGTCTTGGTAAGTGAAGATTGAAAAGCAATCGGATCTATTTTAGGATTAGAAATAAAATACTGTTTAGGAAAAAAGAGAATAAATGAAAATAGTTTCAAGGAAAAGAACATAGAAGCAGTTAAAGATGGGTGTCATAATTCTCAATATGAATTATTAACACCAGCTTATAGACTTTTACGTTTAATATTAAATGATTTGTACTGTTGCGCATGTTGGGTAAAGCCTGCTCAGGAGTAACTCTCTACTATTTTACGTTTTTTTGGCTGAGCTTAAAATTCAACAATGAAAAATTAAGTTAAACGGGAAGTTGCAACGAATAATTCTTATTACGTACATGTACTTTGCAGCGTTCAATTTAAAAAAAAAATTGCAGAATAAGCTGTGTACCCAGTCAGTTGTATAGTGAAATTTTACTATTGGACAAGAAAGAGTTTTCATGACGTTTCTACATAGTCATAATTAAGGGTCATGGAGAACCATGACTATATATAATATTATATGTTCGTCAATCCTAAAATCAAAATTTAAAAATGAAATGTTTTTCCAAACCTTTGCAGCGCACATTTTGGAAACCCATTCCATCACATATCGCCTTGTAGTTGTTGTATCTAGTCACCACTTGTTGTGGAGTTTCATGTGCAGTTCCCGCCACAAGAAGAGCGAAGCTCATCATCAAATAGCAGATTCTGAAAATGATTTTCAAATTATAATTAAAATTTAAAAAAACCCCAATAACTTAGAAATATTTTATCATGAGAGAGAGAGAGAGAGAGAGAGAGAGAGAGAGAGAGAGAGAGAGAGAGAGAGAGAGAGAGAGAGAGCGAGAGATTACCTTATCATATTTTTATTAGAAAAACCAATTGTTCTCATTGCCTTGCTATGGACAAATTTTTATACAAAAGCTCAACCCACTTTTACTATCGAATTACAAACACCTCACGCTAAACGATCATTAGATGATGGGACTGATTGACCTAACATGGATTATCCCAAAACCATCTTTTTGCACTGCTTTCAATATGAATACAATTTCATATAGACGATACATAAAAACTTTAAACAACGCATGTTTTTATGACCTAATAAAGTAGACGTGGACATGTATATATTGTCATTGGCTACCAACTAGTGTTCAAGGTTAAATATCTGTCATGATACAAGGTCAATAACAAACATAAGACGTGATGAACAAATTACGAGAGAGAGAGAGAGAGAGAGAGAGAGAGAGAGAGAGAGAGAGAGAGAGAGAGAGAGAGAGAGAGAGAGCTGTTTTAAATGCATTTGTAGGTCAACATTCAAGGATAATTCGTCTGTTTATCGATTAGAACATGCGAGATAAATATTGAAATTTATATTAATTCATTCATTAACGCAAGTGACTCAAAGCACGAAACATCACATTAATACGTATTTTTAGTAAAGCAAAATGTAATTTTAAAAATATGATATTTGCATTTTTTAAAATCGATGTTAACAGTTACACATTTGTAATCCAAATCACAAACTAGCCCGACCTTCACATTGGACAACTATATGGTATTGCCTTTTCTAGCGTATTAATTTCATATATTGGATGACCGCCCAGTAGTATCTCAGGGAGTAACGGTGATAATGACGTTTCTAAAGTATTTCAACAAGAAATTTGATTCGATACAAATTTATTGATATACTACTTACATATATAGGAATTTAAAGGTCTTATGTTTCATCCCACCCCCAAAAATACAAAAAAAAAAATAAAAATCTATCCTTATGTATTTCAAAATATCATACGCTTGGTTCTCGTTTTGAATCCAAGGAAATACCACTGAATATCCGGCAGATAGTTCTACTTAACCGGGGTAAATAATTAAAATTTTAATGAATTTGTATTGATTTTTTTATTAGTCAGATACCAGACGATACAACTTTCTGACATGTACATATTAAGTATTACGGATGCATGCGTTGTAATGTAACGCATTTTCGCTATATTGATAATGTGAAGCTATGTTTATCTTGAGAAGCTATGTTAATCGTGAGTAGATTTAAAATGTTACCTCTCAAATATTACTTGGTAATTAATAGAATCTGGCATACCTTCAAGGGCCATCATTTCATCATTTTCAGGAATAGACTAGACATGGATTATTTAATAAATCTGTTCTTGCTTTGCTTCCAATTTACAAAGTATCACATATTTATATATACTTGCATGTTTTTGATTTTGTAAAGTACACATGGATATGTATCTGTCATGAAGCAAGGTCAATAACAAGCATCAGACAAGAAAGAGAGAACGAGAGAGAGAGAGATAGAGAGAGAGAGAGAGAGAAAAAGAAATTGATAGAGAGAGTTTAACATATCAAGGATAATTCGTCTTTAAATTGATTAGAACACATTAGAGAAATACTAATATTAATTCATTCTTTATGTTCTGTCACTTAAAGCTCGTAACTTCACACACATACCAAATTTATAAAGCGAAACTTGTTAAAAAGTACGATATTTTCAATTCTTTAAAATTGATATCAACGTTGATAACAATCAGCAGTACATTGGTTTTTCAAGCCACGATCCACCACGACCTTCACATTGGACAAACATGCATTTTATGTTGGGAGCAGCAGCGTGTAAAGTTTATTAAAAAATGAACTCAATGTCTACCCAAGTTTTACGAGTATAACCTGGGTTGGTGCAATTTAAATTTTTAATCCCCGAAGTGGATTATAAAAAGCGTTAATTGCACCAACCCAGGTTATACGAGTACAACTTATATAGATATTGAGTTCATTCCTAATAATTAAATTTTCTGTAATTTGCTGTAAAAATTAAGTCCGTTTTTCTTTTAAAAATGATATTAATCCGTTCACAATCAAACATAGCGTAAGGCGGATGTGTACGGTTATGACGTTGGTGCATTGTGACGTGTCTTGTGACGTACAAACAAGGTTATACCAATTTAACTAAATTTTTCTATCCAATCAAATGCCGCCTTTTAACCAGAATTAAATTATAATAGTATAGCCTTCCAGTAGTGTTCCAATATTTGTGTATAAATTTATCAACTAGTCATATGTATAGCACACTCATGGTCATTATCATGACTTTCCTTAATTATACAACTAAAAACTATTTCAAAATAGTAAAAGGTTTGGCACTTTTCTTAAATATGGAAATAAAACCACCAAATGTCGAACAGATAATTCAACCAATGTGTGATAAATATATATTAAATTTTAAAGAAGATATATGTACTTTTACATACATGTAGTCAAATACTTCTTAAAACTGTTGCATACGTTAATTAGAAACATGTATGTAAATGCAGATTAATTACTTAATAGATATTGTCTCACTTTAGGAACAAACCCATCAGTTTAAAAATTAGGAAACAATTTGTATTTATCTATTTTAGTTTTTTTTTCTGTTGTAGTAGAATGCATTTTACACATGAAATCCTTTTTAAAACATAATCAAGCTTTGTTTGAATTTAAAACTAGTATTTTGGTAATACATGTATTGACATACATTTCTTTGATTATGATAATCTAAATAACTATCAAATGCTAGCCACCTATGTAGGCATATACTATGAACGATCACAGCCAGCGGAATAAAACACAGGTTCAGGTAACTTGATCTTTTGGCTTTTGGCTTTAAATCAAGCAAATAATTACCATTGAATGAGAACACATGTTTCTTGGTTTGCTCTTGCATTATACTTGTATATGCAAAACAAATGTATCAGAGGAATTTGAGACTTTTAATTGACGGTTTTTGTACTTGATGTTCTTCCTTTGTTTCTGAGTGTAAAATTGGTCTTATTAAAGAATAAGGAATTTTATTCTTTGAGTATTATGAGCTGATCTAATACAGTGGGTAATGATCAAATCCAATAAAGCCCGAACAGTCTTATGATCCCTCCCTGACGTTTTTTTATCACCTCATAATACTCGAAGAATGATCTTTTAGTACTTATATATAATATATATTATTCTGCAACTATACGAATGAATATTAAAATAGTTATTGATGTATTGGGTTATACAGTGTACATTACAAAATTGATTTGTAGTGTTACATGTATTAT
Organism: Magallana gigas; assembly: GCF_902806645.1. Taxonomy (NCBI): domain Eukaryota; kingdom Metazoa; phylum Mollusca; class Bivalvia; order Ostreida; family Ostreidae; genus Magallana; species Magallana gigas. The sequence goes on from NC_047566.1 coordinate 18,457,084, forward strand.
AGACAAAGGCACTGGCAAATGTAAATATGAAGATATATCTTCTTGAAATAAACTCCTTGTACTTTTAAGGCTTATTTTGTGTATATGGTGGACAATATAAGCATCACGCACTTCCAAAAATGCAGATCACATGTGTCGTTGGGTAAATGTTTTAGTTTAAAATTTTAAATGAAATGTCAAAACACGTCTTCATGTTTTGTTTGAGGAAAAGAAAGACAGTGTGCAAAAAACCTCTCCTGGCAGCAATGGAAACGTAATTTTTGATTTTTTTTCTCTCGATCTTCTATTGTGCAATAACAGAAATGTTTTTATTTTTAAACATGTTGTTTGAAAATCAAGATTAAGCTAAGCATCAAGTTAAGAAGTGATTTATAAATCATTGATGAAATTAATAAAAATTATTACACTCTTAAGTTTGATATAAAGAAATTTTTAACATTTTATTTTTCAAATTCAGGATTTCTTAAAGAAAGTATATTTTAGGGTAAACTTTAAAGAAAATTTGATCTTGTGATAAATGTTAACCATGGACAAAATTCTGGGGAAAGAACTACTTGAATTAAATCAGATTTCAGTGAAAGACAGAGATTGTGATATTAACATTCTGACACCCTTGTAGATGTGGTATATGTTGAAGATGTTGATAAGACTCAGAATGTTATTTAATTTACATTTATTCCTTTCTGACATAGGACATTGATGTGGTCAACGTTGGGGATGTTAATGTTTAAAAAAAAACAGGAGTTGCTCCCGGGCATTGCATACAAGTTCAGAGTAGCTGGCATCAATACCTGTGGGCGAGGGCCTTCAGCGAGATCTTGGCCTTCAAAACCTGTCTTCTCGGTTACCCCGCCCCCCCCCCACCCTTTGCTATCAAGATCAGCAAGGTAGGAGGAAAGATTAGCATTGCCAGCGGTATTTGCTTCTACCATCTGTCTATCATCTGCTTCCTGCTACTTTCATCTGTCTTTTCTCTGTGATTTTATGGTTTTAACAGTGATTTTGTCTTTTTTCGGTTCTGTAGACATTACATTGTATTCAGATTTGCTAAGCTATGCATGGCATTGGATATTGTAAAGGCATGAAATAAATTGATACAGCAATGTGGGTTTGGAGGGGGTATCGTTTTTTTAAGGGGGAGGGGTTTTCTGTTTTTTTTCCTGCACCAGTAATTTACACCCACACAAAATTTAATTTTGTAATTTCACGTTTCTTTAATATTGGCAAAATCAATCACATAATCTAGATAATGTCTATTGCATTCAAAGAGCAAACTAATGTGTCAAGTTTCACAATGGGTTAGATGACATCTTTTTTGCCTTTAAATTCACATGAGTGACTTTTACAGAGTACGGAAGGTGCCCATCTTTCTTGGGAACCTCCTCAGAACACGGCGGGAAAGATAACCGAATACTCCGTTTATTTGGCGGTCCGTAATGCGGCTGCCCACGTGGACCAGAAGCCTGGGGCTCCAGCTCAGCCGGCATTTGTGAGGATGTACATGTAATGTGGCCCCGCCCCCACGTGTACGGTGACAGTTGCCAGTCTGGCCTCTGCCCACATAGACTACACCACCAAACCAGCCATCATCTTTAGGATTGCTGCCCGCAATGAGAAGGGATACGGTCCCACCACACAAGTCAGGTGGCTTTAAGGTATTTTAAGTAAAATATATAAAGTACTAATTTACTTGGGCCATAAGATAATCTAAGTTTTGGTCTCAGTCTCACTTTAATGAAATAATTGAGCTAATGCTGTGGTTTCATTGATATTCTTTGAATTCAATTTTCGTGGATTTCTTCGTTCAGTTGATCCACAAAATTAAAAGTTATTTGAAATGCAAATTCTGATAATATTATATTGAAAAATCAGATTTAACGAAGTTATGCATCTATGAAACTATCATTTTCATCAAATCGAGGAAAGTTGATGCCCATAAATATAGATAAAACCAGATATAGTCAAAATTGTTTTACTTTGAAGCATTTAATGATAGAGATGAACATTTTCCTTATTTAGATATAAGTTAAATATGATTTTGATTTTTTGCCCAGATGCCCAGAGTCCGGCTGCTCAGAAGGTGGCAGTGAAGAGAACTGTAGGAGGGGATGGGTAAGGATTTGTTTTATATTTACAAACAGGAGAGGATTTAAAATCAAGCTATTATATCAAACTCAAATTAAGATTTGTGATCAAATTCTGTTTTATTTTCAATTGGTTAAGCTTTTTCAGTTTAAATCAGAGATGATTGGAAAGATCACAGATTAAAATTTGTAATAATCAGAATAAGATATTGCCAAAATTGTTATGCATGGAAGAAGTCTTAATTAGTTAAACTACAGTATAAGCAAAATACTTTATGATGTGTTTGGTCTCATAATGTTTTGACCTGAGAATTTAACACATCACCATTTTAATAACTCTAAATCATTAAAATGTTGAAAAAAGAGATACAATTTAATACATGACTATATGTGAAATGTGGTATAACTTGTGTCCCAATTAGTTTAGATAAAAATAAGAAAAAGAAATGATGTTGTAATTTCTTTCCTGTTGACCTCAAGTAGTTGGAGCTGTCCAGGCTAAGAAACAGAAAACCGATGATGAAAATGAAAAACCATAAACAACAGAAAAGGAACGCAACTTGTTGGTGATAGTGCAGTTATGTACAGGACTAGAAAAACTGAATGTTCTTGATCATCATCTCTGAACCTAATGCGGATATTCTCATTTTTACAGCAATGTTATCATCATGTTAAAGTTCTTGAGTGAAATTTTTATTTCTGTTGTTACCAATCTTGATTAGCAGCTGAATTCATTGTACATAGGGCATTTCTCTCATCAATCTTCATCATCATTTTCATCATTGTGTATTAGCTGATATAATCGCACTCAATATTGACGGATATCATTCCTGTTGTAAAATGTGACAGCTTATATCATGAAGGCTTTTTTTCTTTTTTTAAGCCTAGGATATTATCAAAAAACTCAATTTATGGTTCAATTTGATTTTTGAAATTGATTTCTGTCTATGGTCTTCTTTTTCACTTCAAGTGAACTTAACTGTGGGTTTTAAACTAAGTAAAAAATAGGTTTATATATGTTGTAATTTTTACAAGTACATGTAAATGTACACTGTATATCACTACTGAATTCAAAATCCACTGATATTCCCAAAAATTGACTGACATTGTCTGACATCTACTGTATAACCACTGTACCCTACTGTAAATCCACTGTACACCCACTGTACAGAGCTACTGTACCACACTGTATCCCACTGTACCCCACTGTACAGAGCCACTGTACTCCACTGGACAGCACAGTACCTACCCACTGACTAGCACTGTACCTCACTGTACACCACTGTACGGGGCACTGACCAGCACTGTACCCCACTGTATACCACTGTACAGGGTACTGACAAATACTTTACACCACTGTAATCCACTGTACATAGTAGTTATTATGTTTAAACAATGAATTGAATATTTACTTTATTTGAGACCAATATCTGGATTTGTTTTGATTCTTTCCTATTGCTTACAAGAGAGAAAATGGGCTTCTATTTCTTTAAGTTCATATATAATTACATCCGCGATCAGAATTCTTTCCAGGGAAAGGGCAGGGATATTTGTTTTCTGGGGGAGCTGAGACATATTTTGGATAGTTGTACTATGTAAGTAAAAAAAAAAATTAAATTATCCTCTGACCCCCCCCCCCCCCCCCCTTAATCCTCCGATCCACGCATGTATTTATCTAAAAACTCGGAATCCAATTATCATGCAAAATATAGCAACTTATTCAATAAAAAGGGGAACATATTTTTATATATTTCAAAATATATTTCAAAATCAATGTTTTAGTAACTAAATATCTAGTTGATTTTTTTTTTTTACAATGAATTTCATTTAATCAATATTGTCAAATATTAGTATATATGTTACATTAAAGTTTTAAAATTAAGAGAATTTAAAACTATGAATTACAATTTATAGATAGTTTTAGATTATCTGAATTTTAAAACTTTAATGTTACATATATGTGGAGGAGGGACAACTTTTTTAACTATAAAAAAAATTCCACCATATTGCTCAACATACTGCCTTTTTTTTTTCAAAAGAGAGAAGATAACTGGTCTGGACTTTAAAATGTCTTTGAAGTTTTACTTCACAGGAAGATCAGCGAGTCAGTATCTGTGTATAGTATACATACTTTCAGTAGATCAAAAGGTGTGAATGTCCCAATATTCAACCTTGTAAATTGTCAGTCTGACACCTTGTTCAAGATAGTATGTAATTCCCTTATAAGGGTATTTGTGGTCTTTAGATTATTAAATCCATTTGAAATATATTTTTTAAAAACATAACATGTATGAATAAACGAAATACTCTTTATATTAATCATCTTAGATGAGTTTTTTATTATTTAAATCAAGTCGGATATGTTAAAACATATCAAACATGTTAAACATTTATAAATCCCCCCCCCCCCACCAGTCGCTGATATCAAAATAAGTATTGTGTTAAATTAAAAATGAAATATGGTGATGACGAACAGTGTTCAAATAATATTTCACCCTATTACCGTAACGGTACTTTTAATTATATACTTTTGAATTTGAACACTGTTCATTATCAACACATGTAATACATCTACATGTATCTTCTCTTGCACAGCTAAGAATGTTGCCATGAAACACATGAAGTAACAGTTTTAATAAGAAAAAATATACCCCCTCCTTCCCTCCCTCCCCCCTCCCCTCTCTCTCTCTCTCTCATGTTGTAACTATTATCCTCCAAAGTCAGGATGGCATACATAAGCCCGCCCCCCCCCCCCCGGCGCGCAATATTTTTGCTGCATCACAATTTAATTTTAGCATCTCTTCAATTGTAAGCGACGCCTTAATTAATAGGCAAACATGTTTAATTTCTCTTTCCGTATACATGTAACAAGTGAATTGTGTAAGGGTTGGATAAATGAGAAAAATAGTTTAATTTATTATTCAGTAATTGAAAATACGCAATTTATTTTTTAATCATGTTGAATGTATATGACCTAATAAATTTCACGACGATGAATGAGCATGCAGTCCAAAACATGTATACAGAATTTTCTTTTTTAAAACAAACTCATGAGCTATTAAAGCTGTATTTACTGATTATACACTCAATTGGAACTTGTTGCACGAAAACGTCACTCCATGGAAAACAAACTCCATTAGTTGTCATCGTATAATGGCTGCCTTTACATTCAAGTGAATATTTTTACTGATCGTATTGTTTTCTTATACAGGCACGTAGCATCAGGGGGCCTGCCCCCCCCCCACACTTTTTCTCGCACCAAACAATTTTCTTAAATTTGCATAGTAAAAATTGAATTATCATGAAGTTGGCCCCTCACTTTTTAGGGAGTATGTAAAAAATTGGATTAGAAATGAGAGAATTCGAAGTAATAAGTTCCTCGCCAACCCCCCCCCCCCCCCCCCCGCCCCCCCCCCCCCACACACACACACACGGATAAGGATTTTGAAGATTTTGAGAAACTGCCTTTTCCCTCTTTTTTTTTTTTTTTTTTTTTTGCCTGTCTAGATATTTTGGATGAGTCTGCCCCCCCCCCCCCCCCACTTTCAAAATCGATGCTACGTGCCTGTTATACAATTATATTTGTTAAAATTAACGTCTCAAACAATGTCAAGTGCTAAACACAATGAACTGAGTTAAATCTTTAAAGCAGAATTCGTTTACTGAATTTTTTTAATTGTGCTTTACGCACGTGCGCGGGCGACATTTCCGTATAAAATCGCTTCGTATGGTCATTAAAACAAAAAGATATTCAAACTATGACGAATTCTGACTAATTATTTATATCTGTAATATTTGCTTCCTGTGTATAGTGATTAGCAGGGTTCACGATCGCAGGTAGACTTCCAGCCCCGGAGGCTTTCACACCTCTAGAAATTAAGCCCCGCCCTCACCTGAGATTTACCACCCGGTAAAAAGGTTCGGCCTTTAAAACGATCTTTCGTTTTTTCTTCTGTTTTTTTCTTCATTTACTGAAACCAGTATATTGTATCATAGCAAACATTTCAAATCTTCTATAAAATCTCTCTCTCTCTCTCTCTCTCTCTCTCTCTCTCTCTCTCTCTCTCTCTCTCTCTCCATGCTAACGTACGAATATTTTAGTATTTAAATAGTACTACCGGTAACATGTAGAAATGTTGACAGCGGCTAAATCTACATATTGGCATTAAAAAAAATTAAAGTATGTATTTTTATCTTTAGTTTCGGGATAATGTCCATAGATTCAATGATTTGAAGTTCGTTATTCAATGATTGTCTTAAAAATTCTTAATGATTGAAAGTCAACGCTAAAAAGTAATATTTTATATCGACAGTGTACTGTCTCCTCCTTTGTGTATGTCTACAGAAAAAATCTTTTGTCTGTCTGGGAACAACGAAAAATCCGGAACTAACAGAAAGGCTCAGACTATACACACGGCCGGGTGACTGTGTCAAGGTGTGAAAACTGACCACCTGTGTATATGTGTTGGGGCCTAGGAATAAATAGATGTAAACGTCGGGGAAATACATTGTTAAAACAAAAAATTAGAATTTTCACTTTTGATTTTAAAAAAATCATTATGGTTGTCGGGTGCATTGGGATCATAATCATTTAAAATCTGTCTTAAAAGATTATTATAATTTATTTACATGTAGGACTAGTTTTATGTAATGTTTGCACAAAAGTGGGATTTATTATATCTATTTAATAGTGATTGCACATCGAGGTCAAAATTGAAAAAAAAATGCATTAATTTTTATAACCGATTGCTTAACATGAATTTTTCGACACAGTACTGCAAGGGGTATCAAGTGGATTCGGGGAGAAAAAAGGGGGGGGGGTGATATTATCCATATAATTACATTTCATTTTTCGACTTAAAGTTTGCAGATATTTTTCTGAAACCACGGAGTTGGTTGGCAAAAATAAACGTAAGACATAAAGAAAAATAATAGATATGTAAAAGAAGCAGATTAATAGACAATCAATTTCTTATTATTTTAATCGATTTCTGATAAATGGATCTCTCTCTCTCTCTCTCTCATGAATTTTCTAGTGCTAAAACTTGAGGCCCCGAGTCAGAAAGGTATAAGCACGTTAAAATCCCCTTACGGCATCACAACTGCCACTTTCAACATAGATTTTATTGTGAACTTGTCTACGCTTGCAAATCACACCAATACAATATTGTCAGAAAGTGATATACCTGTAATCTCTCTCTCTCTCTCTCTCTCTCTCTCTCTCTCTCTCTCTCTCTCTCTCTCTCTCTCTCTCTCTCTTTCTCTCTCTCTCATTATACAAAAAAGTGTGTAGCGTAGGGCATTTTATATATCTTATTTCTTAAACATTTAAAAGTAAATCATATATTAAGAAAACTGTACAGCTACGCATATTACAACATGTTACAACCTTCTTTGATTTAAATCCTTCCTTTTATTTCTTGCTGAAATTAATGATACAGTTTATTACCGCTTAATATGTCACTGATTATGTTTAAAATTTATAATGTATTCTGCAGTAGGTGTTATTTTGTAAAATTAAAACCCGACATTTGCAATGTATATTTAAATATCTTAATCAAAATAAATCAATTAACAAATGAGCTAGAAACTCGCACGCTATCTTCAAAATGTACCTGTGTAGTCAAGCGGGCAGTCATGATATTTGGACATGTGTACAAAAAAAAACAAGCATGGATATATTTTGTGGATTCTGTGTTTAATTGACTGTTTTTAGTGGCTAAAACACAGCTTATGAGACACAGAGAATTAACAACCCGATCATTTAAACGAGGGCTTGTCATATATCATCATTAAGAAATAATTTCGTAACCTTGATGGGGGGAGGGGTATTTTCGAATGACTGGCAGAATAAACGTAATGACATGCACTTTTTTAATAATCAGATTCAACATGTAAAATTCAATACTTTCACCTTATAGCTAGAGAAATTAACATTATTTTATGATCGTAACATTCAATAACAATAGACATTTATTAATAAAGAAAACGTATTAAATAAAAACGACCTGTTGCATTCTTCTGTCAAGTTATTTGTATACATAATGATAATGCTATATACAGCATAATAAAAATAAATATCGAAGAAAAAAAATATACTGAAGATTTAAAAATCAGTTTTTTTTTCTCAAATTAATAGTACAGTGGCGTACAGTGGGGTACGGTGATGGTCAGTGCCCGGTACAGTGGCGTATAGTGGGGTACAGTGCTGGTCAGTGCCCTGTACAGCGGCGTACAGTGGGGTACAGTGCTGGTCAGTTCCGTGTACAGTGACGTACAGTGGGGTACAGTGGAGGTCAGTAGGACTGTACAGTGGTGTACAGTGGAATACAGTGCTGTTCAGTAGAAATGTACAGTGGGGTACAGTGGAATACAGTGGAAGTCAGTGAAATGTACAGTGAGGTACAGTCAATGTGCAGTGGATGTCAGACAATGTCAGTCAATATTTGGGAATATCAGTGGATTTTGAATTCAGTAGTGTATTAAGAATTGCAGAGGAGTTACATGTTTTGGTGAGGATTTAATACTTGTATTCCTACCAGAGAGACAGTTGTTGTTAAAGTGCAATTCTTTGTTTATTACCTTTTTTTGTTATGAGAAAAAATAAGTGTTCATGGCTATTAATTCTAGTAATCAATTGAATTGTTTTAGAAGTACATGTATTAGGTGTAGAGGAAGGAGAGAATCTGTGGATTACAGTTGGTTGACTTACTCATGAGTTGTGTTTACATACATTTACAACGTTATTGTTTTAAAATTTAAAATAGATTTTCCTAATCTCTGCAACTTAAACAATATTTTCTATACAAACAAAGAAAAAAGTTAATCAAAACTAATAGGACTCGGTGAAATACTCGCCCATGTTTTTTTTTTTTATGAGAACTGTAATACTGTTCACTGATTGGTGGACTGTATCGGAATTACGTCCATATTTTTCTCCCAGTACAGTTGGTGTGCTACCAAGTCAGAATGTCATAGATCTGTCAAACTATTTTGTACATAAACTGTATATTTTACAATAAATTAAAGTCAAAATTGAAAATAAACATGCTTGTTTTGTTTTTCGCTCACCTGACTTGATTGATTTGATTTTTTTTAGCGATTTGTTCCAATGACTGTTGTTCAATTTGAAAACACAACTACTGAACGTTTTAAACCTTTAAATACTTTATTTTGATCTCCTTATAGATATTCTACGTTTTTACTCCAGAAAAAAAGGACCATCCCCCACCATCAGCATACTGCCCCCATGTTCCATTGGCTCTTATCCATACTTTATCGCCTTTCTTCATTTTGATGTTAGGATGTGAGGTTGACATGGCATACCCGTCCCGGCCCCTCCCATCAGAAAAGTTTCTTGTAATCATTTCTCCATTCCGCACAATGTCGGTAATAACAGTTTTGCCAGTTTTTGTTAATGTTGTCCACGTAAAGGAATAGATTCCATCGGACGGTGCTGTAAATATTCCGGAAGTCTTGTCGTAAGCTTTTCCTTCATTCAACGAAACCTTTTCAAAGATCACAGTCTCTTGTGACTTCAGGTTTACCAAATGTTTGGTGAGTGTAGATTGGAAAGCAATAGTATCTATTTTAGGATCTAGAGGAGAAAAAGAAAGGTAAATATCATAGGAGAAAACCAAGGACATTTGGAGGGAATTAAAGAATATTTACATTTTTGAAAGTGTTTTTGTAATAACACTACCAACGACTTTATATTGTACAGTCCAATAAAATTCAAATGTATCGTTGGGGCGAAGGCAATGTTTTCACAATTAAAATAAATGAAAATCGCACAAATATGTCAATATTCAAATATTTACCCGTACAATTGCTGAGATTATAAAAAAATAAGGAATAAAAACCATTCTTTGACTATTTTGAGGTGATTATTTAGGTTGAAACGTCGTCAAATCAATCATAAAAGCCTTGGTTGGGGCGTCGTCAATTCAAATAAAGCCTATGTGTATTATGATAGATTTGTCCAAAATCATCACTTCATAATATTGATAAAAAATGATTCCTTACTCCTGAATTAATATCATATAATTCTCGGTAAGAATTAATAACATCAGCCTTGAGTAAAGTTCTCCATATAATTCCAAAATATCAGTACTTTGGCGCTCAAATGCTGAGTAAACCCTTCTCAGAAGTGGTACTTTTAATAGTTACCTGCGTAATTGGCTAAGGTAATTTATACAAGAAATCTAGCAATCAAATGATAGTATACAACAAAACCTGTATAACTGCGCAGAGATAATTTACTGTTAGACTAAAAAAAAGTTTATTACACGCTTCTATATAGACAAACGGGTCAAAGACAACCCTGGTTATATATTAAATATCTTTATCAATCAAATCCAATAAAATCAAATTTTAAAAATAAAATGTTTTCCGAACCTTTGCAGTTCACTTTTTCAAAACCAATTCCATTGCATATCGCCTTGTAATTGTTGTATCTTGTCACCACTTGTTGTGGAGTTTCATGTGCACTTCCCGCCACAAGAAGAGCGAAGCTCATCAATAAATAGCAGATTCTGAAAATTATATTTACAATTTCAATTTTAAAAAACCCACCAAAACTCTTGTAGTAATATGTTTTTGTTTATATATGAGAGAGAGAGAAAGAGAAAGAGAAACATTACCTTGTCATATTGTTATCTTTTCTGAGAAAACAAAACCCACTGACATTGCTTTTTAATACCACACCAACTTATTACCAAATGACTAACATAATACTTTCCAAATATTACCGTTCATATTTTAATGTAGAACTACATTATTTTATTTTCTGATTTTCAAGTATAAGGTAATCTTTAAAATATCAATTAAAAGATATCAACTAACAATTTATCAGTTAAATTTGATTTTTGTTGTTGTTGTATACAAATATAAGAGAATATAAGTTAGATTAATAGTTATGTAGATAATTATAACATAAAGACATACCTTTACCTCAGTGTAAGTTTATTAATAAATTCTATATCCCTTTGAACATTTTCTCACGTTAGAATTTAAAATGAGGCTCTGTCGGAAATGCACTGGAAAAAAATGCACTTACTACATATACATACGTATTTTAATATCAAAGTGATTGTAGAGTTATCTTTCAAAATTAAGCCTTGTATGTCTTGTAAAAATAATATCAATAAATTGGTCCCACTTATGGGTCGCACAATTGGTCGATAGTTAGAGTAACCATAACATTTTTGAAAAGGTACAATAAGTATTAAAGTGAAAGACAGTCTATTATTACAATGCTAACAATGCTATGTAACAAATTGAAGAACTCTAAATCTTGAAAATATATACACTTTCCCTCTGAATATTCTTAAGTGGAATTTTCATCCGTCGAAACCTTTCTATTGGTCTTGGGGTAATAATGTACATTTAAATCTACATCCTATCAGAATGCATGCACAATGAAACCACAATCTTTATTATTGAATTTAAAAAGTAAAGAATATTTACATCAGTCCTGGGCCAAATTATTGGTTTAAACAACACACTTCATTTACAATGTTTGCAAACTTATATTTTTTCGTAAAAATTTATTTATTTATATATAAGAGTAGCGAGTATAATAAATATTTTTCTAGACACTCTTACTTTGCAATATGCACCTCTTCTCGGGTTCCGCTATTTATTAAGGGTCCATTGGGTGAGATATTTCTTATATAATATTTCTATATTCAGCTGGCTGTATATCACAACCTTTCTCGAGTTCCGATATTGATTCAGGGGCCATTGGGTTAGATATTTCTAGTTTGTTTTTTTCCAACTTCAGAAGAATAAATTAAATTTCTCCTTTCATATTTTTGTTATCCTTCCTGAGAAAAAAAGCTACTACATGTAGTTACATTATGTTCTCATGTTTTTCCTAAACAAAACAGAAACAACATATACTTATCTCAACAATACCATACGTTGTTGGTTCTTCTTTTAAATATTAGGATGATACCAACAAATGTCTTGTAGAAAAGTCTACCAAACGGAGATGATGATTGATATTTCGACAAATATATTGATTTTGATAAGTCACATACTTGATAATGGCACTTCCTGAAACTTTTGCAAAATGTTAATTGTAGAAAATGTACTTATAATAAATGCATTTTAATTACTCTATAGATATTGCTGGATTCTCATACAAAAGTCAATCGGATTTATAATTGAGATACAATATATACTTGCATCTTAAATTATGTTGTCTCCGGCCGATAGTAAAATGTATTTCACCGATGAAATCGGTTTAAAAAAACACTCTTGCTGTTTGAATTTTAAAACTATTCTTTTGTAGATATTATCAAATAATTGTGACTTATTGTGAAAGAGAATTTTTTATAATTATCATTCTTTTTCCAGTTTGATAAGAATCATTTTTATCAATTATATCATATGTTACCCACTTAAGTAATCATGTAGTATGAACGATCACAAATAAGTCAAAATATTAAGTGAAAAATTATTCCAAAATCATAGATTCATGGAATCAATTATTCTAAAACTGAAATATCTTTAATCAAACCTTTGCCATCAAGATCTGCCAGGTATGAATATCACAATATTTCTATTATCTGCTTCCTGTTTCTTCATCTGGCTTTTTTTTCTGTGCGAATGTTTGAATTCATTTTTTTCTTTTACTGTTTTGTAGGCATTTTTCAGATTTGTTAAGCGATGCATGATATTTGATAGTGTAATCCATATCAGATTTATATTTCTTTTGTTAAAGCTGAACACCGCTCGTAAATAGGCACTGTCCGCCATATTTCTCTTTAATCACTGCTGTCCCTACAATCCTTATATAAGGGACAGACCTCTAAACAGTTCAAAGTACTTCGCTGTAGAGGTCTCACCTGTGTGGACGTACATCTTGCCTCGCCGTGTTACCTGGTCGCGATGAAATTATCAAGTTTTACGCACTTTTTGAAGCCAGGAGAATACTAACATCAAATAAATTGGTCAATGCATTATTTACGAACAGAAAATGAACATAAAATAAGAAAAAAATGCATAAAATCTAAAGACCACGAAAGGAATACTACATGTCGGCCACGAGGTTCAGGTGTGCAATCGGGTGTAACGAAATCGAAGGGTTTATATACCAGGTATCTGTGTGACGGTGCCTATTTACGAGCGGTGTTCAGCTTTAAGTAATGGAAAAGCAACGTGGGTTTAGAGGGTTTATCTTCCCAGCATGTACAATTTACGCATTTATCAAATTTAAATCATTTAACTTCACATTCCTTCTAAAACTGTGATTTTTGATCAAATCCACGAAAATATGGCCATAATTATTGATGATACATGAGTTGTGTTTACACACATTTACAACATTATTGTTTTAAAATCTAGAAAAAAAGATTTCCATATTCTCTGCAACTTAAAACAATCTTTTTCTTTAAAAATAAATATGATGTTATTCTTATTCTTCAAACTAAAAGAACTCTGTGAAATACTCGCCCATGTTTTTTTTTTTGAGAACTGTAACACTGTTCACTGATTGGTGGACTGTATCGGAATCACGACCATATTTTTCTCCCAGTGCAGTCAGTGTGCTACCAAGTGAGAATGTCATAGATCTGTCAAACTATGTTGTACATAAACTGTATATTTTACAATTAATAAAAGTCAAAATGAAAAATATACATTCTTGGTTGTTTTTCTTAGCTCTGACATTAAATTATAGAACTGGTCTAAAGCACTACTTTTGCTATGTTTTAAACCAGATCAGATGTTGATCATATCAAAACGATTCATGAACTATTTGTATATTTGTGGATGTGAACGGGAAATTAAAGCGAGAAAAACAGCAGGAGGGAAGAGGCATGACAGGAAATATATTAAAAAAACTACAGAAAGAAAGACCTTTACGTTGACAAAAGTTATTCCTTCTTACCATTCCTTACGACGGAATAAATGAAAACAATATCTGATTCAGTAAAAATATAGACCAAGGTTTCACTCTTGAACAAAGAAATAATATAATAAAACATCAATATTACACTTTCGGGGGGCGCCTTGACTTCAAAACAATTTTTACGCGTTTGTTTCCCTCTTTTTTTTATTTTATTTCCAAATGCTTTATAGCCGAAAACCAAAATGTCGATCACGCTTTCGCTTTAACTTCTTTTTCACAGTGAAGAAGCTTGAGACAACGTTATATAATGAATGTAATAAACGGGCGTTCAAAGTCAGGACCGAAAAAATTGGAAATTATATTCATTGCAATGAGTATAATTTCCAATTTTTCCGGTCCTGACTTTGAACACCCGTTTAAGTGCCTTTGAATTAAATTTGCAGAAAGTTCATGAATTGTAAAGCTTGATAAGAAACAAGATAAAAAAAAGATTTCCATATTCTCTGCAACTTAAAACAATCTTTTTCTTTAAAAATAAATATGATGTTATTCTTATTCTTCAAACTAAAAGAACTGTGAAATACTCGCCCATGTTTTTTTTTTGAGAACTGTAACACTGTTCACTGATTGGTGGACTGTATCGGAATCACGACCATATTTTTCTCCCAGTGCAGTCAGTGTGCTACCAAGTGAGAATGTCATAGATCTGTCAAACTATGTTGTACATAAACTGTATATTTTACAATTAATAAAAGTCAAAATGAAAAATATACATTCTTGGTTGTTTTTCTTAGCTCTGACATTAAATTATAGAACTGGTCTAAAGCACTACTTTTGCTATGTTTTAAACCAGATCAGATGTTGATCATATCAAAACGATTCATGAACTATTTGTATATTTGTGGATGTGAACGGGAAATTAAAGCGAGAAAAACAGCAGGAGGGAAGAGGCATGACAGGAAATATATTTAAAAAAACTACAGAAAGAAAGACCTTTACGTTGACAAAAGGTATTCCTTCTTACCATTCCTTACGACGGAATAAATGAAAACAATATCTGATTCAGTAAAAATATAGACCAAGGTTTCACTCTTGAACAAAGAAATAATATAATAAAACATCAATATTACACTTTCGGGGGGCGCCTTGACTTCAAAACAATTTTTACGCGTTTGTTTCCCTCTTTTTTTTATTTTATTTCCAAATGCTTTATAGCCGAAAACCAAAATGTCGATCACGCTTTCGCTTTAACTTCTTTTTCACAGTGAAGAAGCTTGAGACAACGTTATATAATGAATGTAATAAACGGGCGTTCAAAGTCAGGACCGAAAAAATTGGAAATTATATTCATTGCAATGAGTATAATTTCCAATTTTTCCGGTCCTGACTTTGAACACCCGTTTAAGTGCCTTTGAATTAAATTTGCAGAAAGTTCATGAATTGTAAAGCTTGATAAGAAACACAAACATTTCTTTCTTTAAATTTTAAAGCATTCATTGAATTCGACATAAGTGTCAATATACATAGTATGCAATTTTACGTAATGTATTGCATGAGTTATTGTTCGTGCAATGTTTTATACGTTTCTATGTTGTTTCCAGCTCGTTCCCGTTGGAATTAATTAAGACGATAGGCGATTATCATCGTCTCAAGCCACTGTCCTGAGTACAATTTTAAAACCAAAATTAAACAATATGTACATCTAACATTTCATATTTTTGTATTTCAAAACTGTCATGAATTCCTTTGCGTAGGAAAATACAAAAACTATTGAAATTTTTAAACCTTCAGATACTTTATTTTGATATCCCTATAAACATACTACAATTTTACTCCAGAAAAAGAACACCGATCTCCACCATGGGCATACTGCCCCCAGGCTGCTTGGGCTCTAATCCACACTTTATCGCCTTTCTTCATTTTGATGTTAGGTGGCAGGGGATACTGGTACTGTACCAGTTATCGGCTAAGACCAGTTATCGGCTAAACTGAGAGTTCGGGTTTATAGCGGGGGACAATCCAAGCTTTTTTAATTCAGTCGTCTTTTTCGAATAAAGAGTAGTAGGTTTGCTTGAAAACTTTCTTGAATATATTTTATACATGAGCTTAAACGATCATTGTTTACCGCTGATTTTACATCTTTGCACTTTTGGCAGTGGGGAAAATGACGTAATAGTTAAAAATAGAATATTACCTCTTTGTGATACGTTATTATATCCCTTCTTTGATTTGACATATAATATCAATACATATAGCATGTATCAACAAAAGGAATTCATTAATTTCCGAGGGATTCGTAGCGCATTTGAACGCCCGATTGCACAATTATGTATTGAATAGTGTACGATTTGGTGAATTACCGTATGATAATAAACGAATAATTTTATGAGTTTTGTTTATAAAGTATCACAACCCCGACTACTCTAGTCTGACCCCACAAGGGACATAACTAAAATTTCATTTAGCAGAGTATAAAATCAACATGTACTGGGATTTTACTATATTATTATCACGAAGCCGATAACTGGTACAGTAGATCGGAAAAACTCGGCAAATTCGGGGCCTGATAAAAATCACAAAACAAGATGTTTGAGGTTCTAAAAAATGATATAAACTAACAGATTGATAAATAAGGAGTTCATTATTTAAAGTATGGCAAGTTTTATCCAAAAATATCAACAAATAAGAAAATACGAAAAGAAAACATTTAATTTTAGCCGATAACTGGTACAGTGCCAGTAGTGTTTTTTTGGTCGAGGAAATGTGAGGCAGATAGTGCTCATATATGAGATTTAATTTTTCAGTGGATTTTTAAATTGGCTAAAATTGGTTTGCATGCAGGGAACACATGGTCCCGACTCTTGAGAATTTTTAAACATTTCAGAATAAAACAAGTACAACTTACATATAGCACTCTAAAGAATAGCCAGGGACGGTCTCAAAATGTTCGGAAAAATTGCCCTTTTTTTCACATTTTCACGGGTCAAGAACCGCGCTCTAGTCCCGAGCAACTGCCATAAACTACCATAGGATTGGTAGCTTAATGTATTCTCATGCAAATAATCACCAATTCATGGGGGTCAATCACCTTCTTTTCGAGTGACATTTCGTGTTCTGAACCCACCCTACTTTTCAAGCACAAAACCGAAAGTGAAAATTATCTGCCACCTTAGCATGTGAGGTTGACATAAGCCATCCATCGTGACCCCTTCCATCGGAATAATTATATGCAACTTTTTGGCCATTCCTCACAATTTCAGACACGAAATTTTTTCAAGGTTAGTGAGGATTGGAAAACAATTGTATCTATTTTAGGATAATAAATAATATATCTTAAGAAAAGAAAAAAATGAAAACCTCTTAATAAGAATAAATACATGCGTCGGTATTTAATAGAAATCAAATCAGTATGTGTCCATGTTATGTTATGACAATAATGCTATCCTAAGTGCAGTCCTATTAAAAATGGAAAACTCAACGCTTCCTATAAAGTAACATGAAAATGTATGATAATATATAAAACAACATAAAGTACATTACTAGGTGGATGCGGTACTACACATACTTATAGCTTTATAAATATATTTGTTGTATATTCATACCAAATCACACATTCTTAGATATTCGTCGTAAATTGGAAGCGACCGTCTAGGCAAACAATCCTGACACCTTTTTACAGCTACCCCCCCCCCCCCCCCCACCTAAAAAAAGATAGTATGTTTAGATCAAAGTTAAACATGCTTGTGTTTAAAATATTATCCCCTTTTCTTTTTACTACCTCGGAAACAACATGAATCGAACATTTAAAAGATTTCCTATCATTACAATAATAACATGAACAGAAGTCTACCATGGTGATTTTATTCTAATAAAAAGAAATAGCGCCTGTCGCACAAAACGGCCAAAATATCAATCCCAAGGCGAAATGGGGGTTATTTTGTCCAAGTCATGTTTTGACATGACCCTTCGAGGAAAAAAAAATATGATAATTAAAAGGTCCAAATAGCATGCCCGAACTTTGTTATTTTTTAGCATTTCACAATGACATAGGGCTAAAAGTTTGATCATTTTCTCTGATATCTAAGTGTGCATCAAATGAATACCATGGCAGTGAAGCGGACCTATAGGGCTATTATTTCCTGGTCTCAAATTTGGGTTGCAGGGGTACCATCATGTGGTCCCCAGGGTTTCGGGCTCATTTCAGGGGTTTATATCTCATATATCTAGAATCACTAGGATAATTTATTGTACCTTCCCATGTGTTAATAACAAGCGTTAGAGGGTGTCTATCACATCTAAGAGTATTAATATAGCTCACCCTAATTTTGTCATTTTTTAAATGTTAACAATGATATATGGGTAAAAGATGGGCCGTTATCTCCATTGTCTTTGAAGTGTGCATCTAAGGAATACGTGTAGCAAGGGAGTGTAGGGAACCTATGGAGCATACATTTTTTGATCTCAAATTTGGGCTGTAGGGGTATCACCAGCAGTCCCTAAGGCCTTGGGCTCATTTCAGGGATTTACATCGTTAATTATTCATTGTGTATGAATGTGTTTTTCGTGTTTTTTTTTCAATTACATAATGGTTATGCAACACCTGTACACATGTTTTATCATATTCGTGTAAACATTGCAATTTGTTGTCCATTCAATTGTAAAATTGCGTTAAAATATAGTTCAGCAAGCTGTGCAAAATTTGTAAATCAAATATCGTTTTAAGATACATGTAATAAAGCTATATAAAATGTTGTTCAGAATTATTTATGGTTATGTAATAAGTACTCTTCAGGAGATGTCTACGCTAGTGCAGCGTCATTTCCTCCCATATGTCGACAACAGAACAGTTTTAACAATAAATTTTGTGGTAATGTAGGTGCGTTTCTGTGAGTTTGTTACGGATATAAAAAAACTATATGTAGCGTCGGTGCATATAACTTCAAAATCAGCTGAGGAAAATAAAGTCTGATATCATGTTTAACATAACGAAATAACCCATGGGTCTTTTTTCTTAAAAAAACATCCAATTATTCTACAACTTGGGGGGGAGGGGGCATTATTATTCTTTACACCTGCTCAGATGTCGCAATGTACCATTTTTATGTGTAATTGCGCGAGGTAATTTGTGCGTAAAATGCAGCAATCAATACTAGGGTTAATTGATAAGTTGCGACGAAAAATTCTTATTACGAACTTTGCCGCTTTCAATTAAAAAAAGAATAGCAGAATAAACTGTGTACCACGGTCAGTTGTGCAGTGAAATTTTACTGTTGGGCTAGAAGAGTTTCTATGACGCTTCTACATACTAGAAGTCAAACGGGCCATGGAAAACTAATAATTATTTATTTCACTATCATTTAAATAATACCATATGTTTTATCAATCAAATCCTAAAACCAAAATTTAAAAATGAATTGTTTTTCCAAACCTTTGCAACGCACATTTTCAAAACCCATTCCATTACATATTGCCTTGTAATTATTGTATCTAGTCACTATTTGTTGTGGCGTTTCATTTGCAGTTACCGCCACAAGGAGAGCGAAGCTCATCAACAAATAGCATATTCTGAAAATAAATTTCAAATTTACAATCAAAGTAAAAACAAAAGTTTTAATAAAATAATATTGTGTGTGTGTGTGTGTGTGTGTGTGTGTGTGTGTGTGTGTGTGTGTGTGTGTGTGTGTGTGTGTGTGTGTGTGTGTGTGTGTGTGTGTGTGTGTGTGTGTGTGTGTGTGTGTGTGTGAGAGAGAGAGAGAGAGAGAGAGAGATTTCAAATTTACAATAAAAGTAAAAACAAAACTTTTAGTAATATGATATCATGAGAGAGAGAGAGAGAGAGAGAGAGAGAGAGAGAGAGAGAGAGAGATATTGTTTCGACATTTTGCACATTGACAATCCTCGAAAACACTTCGCGTCGGTTGACAATGGTTTTCTCGGGGTGTCAATTTTAACTGTTACCCTCCCAAACAGGCACTATTTATATAATGTCTCAGTAATAGGCAACCAAACAAGGATGGGGTAATTGAAAAAAAGTATTTCTAATTTTGTGTAATTAATTACATTTTTTAAAGAAATTGGATGTAATTTGTAATTGAGTTTGTCTTCAAATACAAGTAATTGATTGTATTTAAATACATTCCAAAAACATTGTGTATTTTCAATTTCTTTTCAATTACATTTCAATTACTTTTTTCTCAACTTTGTAATATAAAAAGGTGTCTTATAATGATACATGTTTTGCATAGGCTTTTATTTATACAAGAATTAAATGTATCATAATGTTTAATATGTTTATACAGCATGACACACTGCCCAGGCCAATAGGTGAAGGTCAAACTTTGTCGAGGCGTGAACTCCTCAAATACCCAAGAACTCCCCTGTTGTATACTCGAGGGAGTCTAAATTTCACATTCTTGTGAATTATAGCCATTATTATCTATATACTGATATGCTGTACTGCCGAAAGTTGTACTTTCCGAATAAACATAGTTATGTGAATAAAAAGTAATTCACTATAGAGAGAATATTGCTCAGAAGTTAACATAAACTCAATGGTATTTGATGATTTTAATGTTAAAGAAAATTTTTCTAGACATTTTCAAAAAATTATTTTTGATCATTAAACTAAAATACAACCTTCAAAACGTTACCGTACAAAAAGCCTTTTATATCCTAATGCTGTTTATATATGTATATGTTCTCAAGATTAAAAATAAAACTGAAGTAATTAATGTAATTAATTGCATTAATGAAAGTAAATAATAATAATTACATTTTAAAGAAATCATTGTCATTGCAAGTTAGTGATAAAATTGGCAAGGTATTTGAAAATATTTCATCACTTTTCAAAGAAATCGACCCCAAACCTGCAACCAACATTTGATAGCCTTTTGTTGAGTTATATAAACGAGTTACAGAGATTAACATTCTTTGGTATTTAAACAAAGCTTTTGTTTACATTATGAATGTTGAAGTACAAATCCAGTTTTAGACCTAAAATGAATCTGTTAAAGGTTAGGAAATTTTAATTTGTGCTTAGAATGAATAATTATGAAGATAGAAAAATCTGCTTTAAAAGGATTTTTACTGGTATATTAACCTATGTAAACAAAGACAGGGCCTCGTTTACATGATATAGAATTGTGAGCCCTGTATCTTGTTTATAACTCTCCGTAAATTTTATTTGATTATTAGAATTGCATTGCATAAGCATTGTAAAGAATAAAAAAAATTAAAAAAAATAGAATTTGACAAAAATTGTGACCATGACCCTTTTAGATTCTTAGTTTCAATATAGATTGTTTCTGTGACGTTGCCGAACATTATCATCATCGTTTCATGGTTTGGGAGTCCGCATTGCATAGTAATAATATCCCATATTTGCGACATGGAAATGCCTGGAAAAACTTGTTTTTTTTTAAGATAGAAAAAATTCGAGTAAAACTACAGTTTTTCTTCTCTCAATATTTACAGTGCACAAATTTTTGAGCTAGATTATGACTGAATTATTACATTTCCCAACGTAATCTATGTAACATTGTGTCATTTATTCGTAATTTAGTATTCATTTATATCGAAAACCATTTGCTAATTTTCATTTTTGAGTTGTTTTTGTAGATTTTTTAAATAACAAATTAACTCAAATGGTTCAATTGATATAAGATTAAAATGTATTGTTTCTTATATAATTTGGTCGGCACACAAATTTCTATGCATTATATAGAGGATATCTATATTGTGTGATTTTATCTTTGCTTTATCCAACGAGTTGAAATGGTGTATATATTCGCGAGGCTTGCCGAGCGAATATAACCATTTCAACGAGTTGGATAAAGCAAAGATAAAATCACACAATTATAGATGTTCTATTTATCTCATACAATTTGATTTATATTATGAAGCTTTTGAGACAGTCCCTTGTGTGACCCAAATTGTTTTTTTTTTGTCAAAGATTAAAAACGATGATGCAACGTTGTGTTATGCGGCTATTGTGACCTTGCGCAATACAATTTAGTACGTCATTCCTGAGATAAATCTAACTGTTTTAATGTAAAGTTTCACTGAAATAAACCTTAAAATAATTGTTTAGCTCTATATAATTTTTCTTAGAGCTTATTCACTTGATTAAATGGAAATTCCGATTAGAAGACTTGAATAATCAGTTTTGTTGACATAGGTACACAAAGTTGCGAATGCTCGTTAGTCTGAATTGACTCGAACGAGGAACAGTTGTTGATGCATGATGTTTAATAAAACAAACACTAGGCTAGCCTTATGATTCAAAATTGAAAATAGTGAATAAGGATGCTTACTGGTGGTGGAATAAAAGTCTCATGAAACATTATTTCGGTAAGTTCTTGTATATAAAGTTAACACAACCAGAGCGCTCTGTTTTCATCGCGTCGTCAGGATGAACTCTTGATAGTTAACGTAATTTGTAGTTTTATAAACTTCACAAAGCAAATTGAAAGTTGGAAGTGGGCTAAATTTGTCAAAAATCTTGACAAACAAGAAAAAAGGGTCTTGTGGTTACGGTTAAGAATAACCTTGCAAAAAAGGGGTGGGGGGCTACCCCCCCCCCCCACACACAATAGCCCCCCGGTTCCGACGCCTGTGCTACGCATTTATGTGTTTTCCTTCATATTTGTGATTTAAATCTTTGACAAAATCAATTTTATATTAATTTTTGTAGTAGATATAGTTATGTTGAAAGTACTAGCAAATCTTCGAAAAAAGGTCACTGAAGCGTTGAAGCGAGGGGCTGTGTCAAAAGTAGTTCCGACCGGAAGTATTTGATATAGCATCACCCGTGTGATATAGCAAAGGTTTATCACACGGGTAATATACACCACACGTATGAGATAAAAAACTATATCTTGCATTTAAAAAATACAAAACAATTGTATGTGTTAAGCTTCAAATGCTTTATTTCGACATCGTTACAAATGTATTACAATTTTGCTCCAGAAAAGTAACACCAACCTCCATGGGCATACTGCCCATTGGTGTTATGGGTCCTGATCCAGACCTTATCGCCTTTTTTCATTTTGATGTTAGCATGTGAGGTTGACATAGGATAACCATCGTGACCCCTTCCATCGGTATGATTTAATGCAACTTTTTGACCATTCAGCACAATTTCAGTGACGAAATATTTTCCGCTTTTTGTTAACATTGTCCATGTAAAGGAATAGATCCCGTCCAACGGTGCTGTGAATATTCCGGAGATGTTGTTGTAAGCGTTTCCTTCGTTTTAATGAAACTTTATCAAAGATCACCGTCTCTTGGTTCTTCAAGTTTTGCAATGTCTTGGTAAGTGATGATTGGAAAGCAAACAGATCTTTTTTAGGATTAGAAATAAAATATTTTTAGGGAAAAAAGAGAATAAATGGTAATATTAAAATAAGCAGTTAAAGATGGATGTCATTAGTCTCAATATGAATTATAAACACCAGCTTATAGACTTTTACGTATTTTATTAAATAATTTGTACTATTGCGCATGTTGGGTAAAGCTTGCTCAGAAGTGACTTTCTACTACTTTTACGTTTTATTGGCTGAGCTTAAAATTCAACAATCAATACTTGTGTTAAACGGGAAGTTGCAACGAATAATTCTTATTACGTACATGTACTTTGCAGCGTTCAATTAAAAAAAATTGCAGAATAAGCTATGTACCCGGTCAGTTGTATAGCGAAATTTTACTATTGGGCAATAAAGAGTTTCCATGACGTTTCTACATAGTCATAATAAAGGGTCATGGAGAACCCTGACTATATATACTATCATATGTTTCGTCAATCATAAAATCAAAATTAAAAATGAAATGTTTGTCCAAACCTTTGCAGCGCACATTTTGGAAACCAATTCCATTGCATATCGCCTTGTAGTTGTTGTATCTAGTCACAACTTGTTGTGGAGTTTCATGTGTAGTTCCCGCCACAAGAAGAGCGAAGCTCATCATCAAATAGCAGATTCTGAAAATGATTTTCAAATTTACAATTAGAATTTAAAAAAACCCCAATAACTTAGTAATATTTTATCATGAGAGAGAGAGAGAGAGAGAGAGAGAGAGAGAGAGAGAGAGAGAGAGAGAGAGAGATTACCTTATCATATTTTTATTAGAAAAACCAACTGTTGTCATTGCCTTGCTGGGGACGAATTTTTATACAAAAGCTCAACCCACTTTTACTATCGAATTACAAACACCTCACGCTTAACGATCATTAGATGATGGGACTAGGAAAGAATGGCTGATTGACCTGACATGGATTATCCCAAAACCATCTTTTTGCACTGCTTTCAATTTGAACACTATTACACATAGACGATACATAAACACTTTAAACATCGCATGTTTTTATGACCTAATAAAGTAGACGTGGACATGTATTGATTGTCATTGGCTACCAAATAGTGTTCAAGGTTAAATATCTGTCATGATACAAAGTCAATAACAAACATAGGACGTGATGAACAAATTACGAGAGAGAGAGAGAGAGTGAGTGAGAGAGAGAGAGAGAGAGAGAGAGAAAGAGAGAGAGAGAGTTGTTTTTAAATGCATTTGTAGGTCAACATATAAGGATAATTCGTCTGTTTATCGATTAGAACATGCCAGATAAATATTGAAATATTAATTCATTCATTAACGAAAGTGACTCAAAGCACGAAACATCACATTAATACGTATTTTTAGTAAAGCAAAATGTAATTTTAAAAATATGATATGTGCAGTTTTTTAAAATCGATGTTAACAGTTACACATTTGTAATCCAAACCACAAACTAGCCCGACCTTCACATTTGACAAATATATGGCATTGCCTTTTCTATTGTATTAATTTTATATATTGGATGACCGCCCAGTAATATCTCAGGGAGTTACGGTGATAATGACGTTGCTTAAGTATTTCTACAAAAAATTTGATTCGATACAAATTTATTGATATACTACTTACATATATAGGAATTTAAAGGTCTTTATGTTTCATCCCACCCCCAAAAATACAGAAAACAATCTATACTTATGTATTTCATAATATCACACGCTTGGTTCTCGTTTTGAATCCAAGAAAATACCACTGAATATCCGGCAGATAGTTCTACTTAACCGGGGTAGATAATTGACATTTTAAATGAATTTGTATTGATTTTTTATTAGTCAGATACAAGACAATACCACTTTCTGAAATGTACATATAAAGTATTACGGATGCATGCTTTGTAATGTAACGCATTTTCGCTATAATGATAATGTGAAGCTATGTTTATCTTGAGAAACTATGTTAATCGTGAGTAGATTTACAATGTTACCTCTTAAATATTATTTGGTAATTAATAGAATCTGGCATACCTTCAAGGGCCATCATTTCATCATTTTCAGGAATATACTAGACATGGATTATTTAATAAATATGTTCTTGTTTTGCTTCCAATGTACAAAATCTCAGATATTAATATATACTTGCATGTTTTTGATCTTGTAAAGTACACGTGGATATGTATCTGTCATAAAGCAAGGTCAATCACATCAGACGAGAGAAAGAGAGAAAGAGAGAGAGAGAGAAAGAGAGAGAAAGAAAGTGAGAGAGAGTTTAACATAACAAGGATAATTCGTCTTTAAATAGATTAGAACACATTAGAGAAATATTAATATTAATTCATTCTTTATGTTCTGTCACTTAAAGCTCGTAACTTCACACATATACCAAATTTATAAAGCGAAACTTAAAAAAAAGTACGATATTTTCAATTCTTAAAAATTGATATCAACGTTGATAACAATCAGCAGTACTTTGGTAATTCAAGTGACGATCCACCACGACCTTCACATTGGACAAACATACGTTTTATGTTGGGAGCAGCAGCGTATAAGGTTTATTAAGAAATTAACTCAATGTCTACCCAAGTTTTACGAGTATAACCTGGGTTGGCTCAATTTAAACTTTATAACCCGCGAAGCGGATTATAAAAAGCGTTAATTGCACCAACCCAGGTTATACGAGTACAACTAATGTAGATATTGAGTTCATTCCTAATAATCTAATTTTCTGTAATTTGCTGTAAAAATTAAGTCCGTTTTACTTTTAAAAATGATATTAATCCGTTCACAATCAAACGTAGCGTCAAGCGGATGTGTCCGTTTATGACGTTGGTGCATTGTGACGTGTCTTTTGACGTACAAACAAGGTTATACCAATTTAACTAAATTTTTCTATCCAATCAAATGCCGCCTTTTAACCAGAATTAAATTATAATAGGATAGCCTTCCAGTAGTGTTCCAATATTTGTGTATAAATTTATCAACTAGTCATATGTATAGCACACTCATGGTCATTATCACGACTTTCCATAATTATACAACTAAACACTATTTCAAAATATTAATTTTTGGCACTTTTTTTTAAATATGGAAATAAAACCACCAAATGTCGAACAGATAATTCAACCCATGTGTTATAAATATATATTAAATTTTAAAGAAGATATATGTACTTTTACATACATGTAGTCAAATACTTCTTAAAGCTATTGCATACGTTAATTAAAAACATGTATGTAAATGCAGATTAATTACTTAATAGATATTGTCTCACTTTAGGAACAAACCCATCAGTTTAAAAATTAGGAAACAATTTGTATTTATCTATTTTAGCTATTTTTTTTCTGTTGTAGTACAATGCATTTTACACATGAAATCCTTTTTAAAACATAATCAAGCTTTGTTTGAATTTAAAACTAATATTTTGGTAATACATGTATTGCCATACATTTCTTTGATTATGATAATCTAAATTACTATCAAATGCTAGCCACCTATGTAGGCATATACTATGAACGATCACAGCCAACGGAATAAAACACAGGTTCAGGTAACTTGATCTTTTGGCTTTTGGCTTTAAATCAAGCAAATAATTACCATTGAGTGAGAACACATGTTTCTTGGTTTGCTCTTGCATTATACTTGTACATGCAAAACAAATGTATCAGAGGAATTTGAGACTTTTAATTGACGGTTTTTGTACTTGATGTTCTTCCTTTGTTTCTGAGTGTAAAATTGGTCTTATTAAAGAATAAGGAATTTTATTCTTTGAGTATTATGAGCTGATCTAATACAGTGGGTAATGATCAAATCCAATAAAGCCCGAACAGTCTTATGATCACTCCCTGACGTTTTTTTATCACCTCATAATACTCGAAGAATGATCCTTTAGTACTTATATATAATACATATTATTCTGCAACTACACGATTGAATATTAAAATAGTTATTGATGTATTGGGCTATACAGTGTACATTACAAAATTGATTTGTAGAGTTACATGTATCATAGACAAAGGCACTGGAAAATGTAGATATGAAGAGATATCTTCTTGAAATAAACTCTTTGTACTTTTAAGGCTTATTTTGTGTATATGGTGGACAATTTAAGCACCACGCACTTCCAAAAATGGAGATCACATGTGTCGTTGGGTATTTTTTTTAATTTCAAATTTTAAATGAAATGTCAAAACACTTCTTCATGTTTTTTTTTCGAGGACAAGGAAGACAGTGTGCAAAAGACCTCAACCACACCCATAAAAAAGGAGGTCAATCAGTAATATGATGTGGGGTTCATTAAGGGCACCTCATGTGTGGTGTCGCACTTCCATCTCTCCTCAGATGCTCTCCAGGCTGGCAGCAATGGAAACGTAATTTTTTATTTTTTTCTCTCGATCTTCTATTGTGCAGTCATAGAAATGATTTGATTTTAAACATATTATATGAAAATCAAGATAAATTACGCATCAAGTTAAGAACTCAAGTGATTTATAAATCATTGATGAAAATTAATAAAAATTATTACACTCTAAAGTTAAAAAATGAAGACATTTTTAACATTTTATTTCTCAAATTCAGGATTTCTTAAAAAAAGTATATTTTATGGCAAACTTTAAAGAAAATTCAATCTTGTGATAAATGTTAACCATGGACAAAATTCTGGGAAAAGAACTACTTGAATTAAATCAGATTTCAGTGAAAGACAGAGATTATGGTATTCACTTTCTGACACCCATGTAGATGTGGTATATGTTGAAGATGTTGATAAGACTCAGAATGTAATTTAATATACATTTATTCCTTTCTGGCATAGGACATTGACAGTGGTCAACGTTGGGGATGTGAATGTTTTTAAAAAACCAGTAGTTGCTCCCGGGCACTGCCTTCAAGTTCCGAGTAGCTGACATCAATACCTGTGGGCGAGGGCCTTCAGCGAGATCTTGGCCTTCAAAACCTGTCTCCTCAGTTACGCCGGTTTCTCTTTGTTATCAAGATCAGCAAGGTAGGAGGAAAGGTTAGCATCGCCAGCGGTATTTGCTTCTACCATCTGTCTATCATCTGCCTCCTGTTACTTTCATCTGTCTTTTCTCTTTGATTTTATGGTTTTAACAGATTTCTGTTTTTGTGTTCTGTAGACATTATTCAGATTTGCTAAGCTTTGCATGGCATTTGATTTCGTTAAGGCATGGACAAAATCGATTCAGCAATGTGGCTTTGGAGTGTGTGTGTTTTTTTAATGTCTATTGCATTAAAAGAGCAAATCTAATGTGTCAATTTACACAATGGGTTAGATGATATCTTTTTTGCCTCTAAGATTCACATGAGTTACTTTTACAGAGTACGGAAGGTGCCCATCTTTCTTGGGAACCTCCTCAAAACACGGCGGGAAAGATCACCGAATGCTCCGTTTATTTGGCGGTCCTTAATGCGGCTGCCCACGTGGACCAGAAGCCCGTAGCTCCAGCCCAGCTGGCGTTTGTGAGGGTGTACTGTGGCCCTGCCCCAACATGTACGGTGACAGCTGCCAGTCTGGCTTCTGCCCACATGGACTACACCACCAAACCGGCCATCATCTTTAGGATTGCTGCCCGCAATGAGAAGAGATACGGTCCCGCCACACAAGTCAGGTGGCTTCAAGGTATGTTTTGTAAGATATCTAAAGTTCTGTTTTTTGGGGGGGCCATAAAATAATCTCAGTTTTTGGTCTCAGTCTCACTTTAATGAAAGGAGCATTTAGTAGCGAGACTGAGATCAAGAAGTTAACGTGAAATTTTATATCTCCAAGTTCTGATGTTTTATTGGAAATAAAAGTTTTTGAAATTTTCTATTTACTTCAAATTGAATTCAGATATTTAATTTTTTTGTATTAGTTTTGATGTAAGGAAAACAATAGCAATTAATATAATTTTTTTACCAAATAGCAACTTGTTTTTTTTTTACATGTCTTTGATGTGAAATATTGAGAAGGATAGAGCACGTATTGAATTAAACTGTGGTTTCATCATTATTCCTTGAATTCAATTTTCGTGGATTTCTTTGTTGTGAATGTCAACGTTTTCCTTTTTTAAATGTAAATTTTATATGTCATTGATTTCGATTTTTTTGCCCCAGATGCCCAGAGTCCAGCTGCTCAGAAGGTGGCAGTTAAGAGAACTGTAGGAGGGGATGGGTAAGGAGTTGTTTTATATCCACCTTACAAACAGGAGATGATTAAAAATCAAGCAATTACTTCTAACTCAAATGAAGATTTTTGACCAAATTCTGTTTTATATTTTATTAAATTGGTGAAGCTTTTCCAGTTTATCAGAGATGAATGGAAAGATTGCAGATTAATTTGTAATAATATTGATATTGCCAAAACTTGTATGCATAGAAGAAAACTGCGATATTAGCAAAATACTATACGGTGTTATTGGTCTCATGATGTTTGTGATCTGAGAATTTCACATATTAGAATTAACTCTAAATAATTTAAATTTTAAAAAAGATATTAGGTAAAAAATA
Source organism: Magallana gigas (assembly GCF_902806645.1). NCBI lineage: Eukaryota > Metazoa > Mollusca > Bivalvia > Ostreida > Ostreidae > Magallana > Magallana gigas. Next base: position 18,486,849 of record NC_047566.1, read on the forward strand.
GGTTTTACATATGTTGAAATTTTTACAAGTACATGTAAATGTACACTGTATATTAAGAATTGCAGAGGAGTTATATGTTTTGGTGAGGATTTAGTACTTGTATTCCTACCAGAGAGACAGTTGTTGTTAAAGTGCAATTCTTTGTTTATTACCTTTTTTTGTTATGAGAAAAAAAAAGTGTTGATGGCTTTTAATTCTAGTAATCAATTGAATTGTTTTAGAAGTACATATATTAGGTGTAGAGGAAGGATATAATCTGTGGATTACATGTAATTGACTTACTCATGAGTTGTGTTTACACACATTTACAACATTATTGTTTTAAAATTTAAAATAGATTTTCCTTATCTCTGCAACTTAAAGAATTTTTTTTATACAAACAAGGAAAATAAGTTTTTTAAAACTGAAAGAACTATGTGAAAAACTCGCCCATGTGTTTTATAAGAATTGTAATACTGTTCACCGATTGGTGGACGGTACTGGAATCGCGACCATATTTTTCTCCCAGTGCAGTCGGTGTGCTACCAAGTTATAATGTCATAGATCTGTCAAACTATTTTGTACATAAACTATATATTTTACAATTAATTAAATTCAAAATGAAAAATGATTACGCTAGTGTTTTGTTTTTTCGTAGCTCTGACAATAGAGCTGAAGTCTTAAACGCCATTTTTGCTATGTTGGAAACTTGATGAGCCATATTTTGTGGAAAGATGCAATAGATAACCGTTTTTATACAATACCAGAAAATAGTTAATCTAAAAATGGAACGTCAATATTTTACCTTTCGGGGGGACCCTCGACTAAAAAACACATATCTTATATCTGTCTTTTTCTCCCCATTGTCTCCGATTGTGTTAGCTCACTACCACCATATTGACCACGACACTTAAATAGCTTGCAACGTAACATGATACTAAATATTTCAGACTGTGGCTTTCACAGTCGAGACCAGGGCGTTTAAAAAATAATGAAAAACATATTCAATATGCATTTGTGTAAGAAATAAACTGCAGTTTACAACTTCTTTTCATGTAGTTTGATAAAAACAACGTCAAGCGTTTTTATCTTCAAAAATATTCATTGAATTCGCCATCACAGGATGAATGACCATCTTTAAGTTCTCCTTAAAGATAGCTTAAAGATGCTTAAAGGTAGCTTAAAGACGATCTTTAAGCCACCTTTAAGCTACCTTTAAGCTATATGTGTTGCTTAAAGATGGCTTAAAGAAAGCGTAAAGATGGCTTAAAGGCAGCTTAAAGACTATCTTTAAGCCACCTTTAAGCCACCTTTAAGGACAACTTATAGGTCCTTAATGTCCAAACTTCTTTAAGCCACCTTTAAGCCACCTTTAAGCTACCTTTAAGCCACCTTTCAGCCATTAAAAAAAGTTCATTTCAATATTGTGCTTAATTTCCAACAAAATGTATTAACTTTATGAAAGAAGAGGTATTAAAACGGTTTTTGTTCTAGAAAGAAAAATGAAAGAAAAAACACACAAAAAACCGGCCACGGCGAGAATTGAACCCGGGACCTTTAGTTTACTAGCATCACCAAACTTCCTCTGCGCCACGGCAACTTGCATTTATATGAGCGTTTTTATATCCCATATATCAGTGGATATTGAATCACCACAGGACGAAAAACCACCTTTAAGGTCTTACGCAAGGAAATAGCCAATCAAACTGAACTTAGTCAATTGTAGTTCCATATATATAGAGACAATTTCTTTTCTTTCTTCCTTTTTTGGCACCTTATTTTAGGCCTATAGTATTGATTTTGGACTCAGTGGCTAGGAGAATTATTACTTTAGGGGAATTGTCACACTAATTTCAGTGGAACTATTTTTTTAGATGCGCATGATGCAACTTCCTGGATGGTGCTGAGCCTGTTTGTCAACATGTGGAACCCACGTGTATTTGGGGGTAGGTATGTTTACTCTCAATTATCTCTCTTAGAAACCGCTTAAGGCGTTATTTTTCTGATCTAAAATTTTTCTTGAAGCATTTCACTAAAATTTCTCTTTCATGAATTATATGCTGAGAGTATAGTTAATTAATTAACTGAATTAAAGCTATATAGTAACATATAGTGAAATTAATTGCTTGTGTGAGACCTAAAGAGAAACATGTAACTTTTATTTAAACTGCATTTTTTCGAATTTCAGGAGTTGTCTCCCTTGTTAAAGATCAACAATGGCGGATAAACAATGCGGGATGCTGTCTTGTCACCAACGGTGAAATTTGACACCTGTGTACCCGTATTTCAACCAATCGTCTCAGTCCTCTTTGTTGTGTACATCAGACAGGTAAGAAAATCAAGATAATTGTTTGCAATCATTTTAATAAGATAAACAATGAAAAATATAACATATTTACATGAACTGAGCACCCCATAAAAGGACATTTCACATTTTACACACTCATCATTCATACATTACCATACATTCAGTGCACATTATTTAAACAGAGCAATTATTGAATGTAATACAAAATTCATATGATAGGTATAATATAACAAATATTTCAAACATGCTAACTACACCCCCCCCCCCCCAACCAAACCCACCTATGATAACACCCCCCCCCCCCCCCCCCCCCACACACACACTTAACTACTTCCTGTTTAACTTTGGATCTGTTAGTGACTTACTATAAGTGTCTTTAGACTTTTTATCATAGAGCTGATATCTTTTAGATCTGTAAAATTTTCTTTTGTATTTATATTTTAAGAGTTTTTGTTTCATTTTAAAGTAATTTTGCCTATTTTGCTGTTGTTTTAGATGATGGACCACTCTACTTCCTTTTACAACAGGTGCCCCTACAGATTCACAAAGTTCCAATGTTGAATTTCCATGACCCCGATTGAGTGAGTGCACAACTTTATGTATTCTACTTTCAAAATTTCTACTACTTGTAATACATTTTGGATTTGATTTTAAATATGCCCTATTAACAGATTCAGATTTTTGTGTACAAGTGTGATATTTAATTCTATCAAGATTATTAGGTCCCAAAGTCAGATTTATACAGTCTTTTAACAAGCACATGTCTTCTTCTGTCATGCTTAATTCGAAGTCACGAGGCAACACTGAAGAGTTCCACTTGTTGTTTTTCAGTCCGCGACAGGAGAAGGAATGAAGTTGGCAGGACTTTCCGCACTGTCCTTGGTAGCAGCTGATGATGGAACGGACAGCAGTTGACATGGCCCGTTTCATCAAAGGTAAGTCACCAGAGTAGTGTTTGTAGCAGTTTTCGTACTCGGTCCTGCATCTAAGCTTCAGGTCCAGGGCAAATCTCCTCTGCATGGATTCTCTCATAGCTTTTGTTCTTCCAGGAAACATGTGACTGCTGAATGGAGCTTTAGCAGTCTGTTTTCTCTGAGAGTCAAAGAAGTGGCGCAGGTCTTTGAGGTTTTCAATCATATGCCCTTGCTTTTCAGATGCACCGGAAGCAGCAGCACTATCTCCATCACTGGTGAAATGGGAAATGATGAGTGGACGGTCATCACTTTGCAGCTCACTGATGCATTCCGCAGCCCATCTCTTTTCGTCTCCAATGGTGGTCTCTGGAGGAATGGTTGCAGTGCAGCCTTCATGTCCGGGGCAGGTAACTTCCTTTCCCTTGGCTCTAAGATAGGTGCCTTTCTTGCACAGTTTATTGCCACAAAACACTGCCACAACATTCTTCTTCTTGGTAACATTTTCACTTAAAGTGTATGTCACTTGTGTGGCAGCTTGGAATGGTGTTTTCCCTATCGCACTGAAGGTGGCATTGTTATACCGGGCATCTCCTTCCGCTCTTATAGGTGTATTGGCAAGTCCACATTTCTCGTTAAGCTCTTGAATGTCCTGCCTTATTTTCTTCATGCTGTTTTTGTTCACGTCAGTGATGATTTTGCCTACTTTGTTGCAGGTCTGATGAATGTTGGTGGCTGATGCTGGTTCGATGTTTGCGCCAAGAAGCATACCACGCATACCCTCTGTTGTAAGGCTGGTACCCAAGTGACCGACAGCCATGGCAACATTAAGCTGTGCCGCTCTCCGTCCCCTTCCTGATCGACTGACTTCCTCGTACAGCTTTTCACGGTGACTGGTGTAATGGCACTTCTTACATCGAATGGAAAGGATCCATGCCAGGCCTCTCTTTTCCTCCCCATGCTGGTTCCAGTCCAGTGAACCGTCACAGTCCGGGAATTTCTGTGAGTGCTCTTTAAATGCATGGTTCCATAGTTTAGCAGTTTTTTCTTGATGGAGCACTTTGTAAAGTCTGGAATTAGGGTTCGGTGACTCTGCATCCGTGTAGGAGTCTACCAGCTGCACTTCACTGGGCCCGGGTCGCAAAATCTTCATTTGACTGCCTCTACGCTCAGCATCGCTTATTGTGAATATTCCATCCTTCTGCTGCTGTACGACGTCCTGAAACTCTTCTTTACTCAGCCTTCTTATAGGACATAGACACTGTACTGGACTGGTGGTCCCTGTACTTTTCTGGCCCTTGTTGTGAGGTATGTTTCCTTTTTTGTACTGATGTTGATGCAGCCACTTTGGTCCTTTCTTTGGCATGATTTATATTGAACTGTACACTTGTAGACTTTTTCTAATAATGTGATGTTGTGTGTGGTGCAAGTTTTTATGTATTGTAAACTTTCATACTGTTTATTTATTTTAGAGCTGCCATGTCTTCTAAGAGGAACCCCCATCTTTGATGACTGATGGAAAAGCCTCATCACCCCCCATTGCTTAAGAACCTCTTATCTTAATCACTAGCCATTAATCAGTGACCACCGTTATCAAAGCTCCAAGGTACATTATTGAAGACTCTTCTGGCACCATTTTTTCCAGTCTCTGTCTTTGTCTTAGAATTAAAATTAACAACTTTTTGCTAATTATTTCCAATATTTAAGTCAATTCCTGTTTCTTAGCTAATTAATGTCTATTAATTAGAGATGAATTTTTTTTAAAGCACATACACATAAACTCTAACATTTCAGGTTTCATTTCATTCCAAGCTCTTTTCTCAATATCTCACTAATTAATTTTTATTGAGTTTTAAAAAGATGAACTGTAGATGAATTTTAACAGAAATTTACTCCAGAATTCAGCAAGCTGTTAAGAAGAGTTATCTCCTATTTTTAATCCCTTAGGGTCAAAAGTAGATTTTCATACACTAGCATATAGATGATAGATACCTACTAGACATTTTCTGCAAATTTAATTAAATTTCATAAACTTTTAGTTGTCTTAAAGGTCTTACGCAAGGAAATAGCCAATCAAACTGAACTTAGTCAATTGTAGTTCCATATATATAGAGACAATTTCTTTTCTTTCTTCCTTTTTTGGCACCTTATTTTAGGCCTATAGTATTGATTTTGGACTCAGTGGCTAGGAGAATTATTACTTTAGGGGAATTGTCACACTAATTTCAGTGGAACTATTTTTTTAGATGCGCATGATGCAACTTCCTGGATGGTGCTGAGCCTGTTTGTCAACATGTGGAACCCACGTGTATTTGGGGGTAGGTATGTTTACTCTCAATTATCTCTCTTAGAAACCGCTTAAGGCGTTATTTTTCTGATCTAAAATTTTTCTTGAAGCATTTCACTAAAATTTCTCTTTCATGAATTATATGCTGAGAGTATAGTTAATTAATTAACTGAATTAAAGCTATATAGTAACATATAGTGAAATTAATTGCTTGTGTGAGACCTAAAGCAAGTCATTAAAGGTGGCTTAAAGGTGACTTAAAGGAGCTTAAAGGCTATACGACCTTTAAGCCGCCTTTAAGTCACCTTTAAGCAAGTGCTTATAGGTCCTTAATGTCCAAACTTCTTTAAGCCACCTTTAAGCCACCTTTAAGCCACCTTTAAGCATCTTTAAGTGGCATTTACGCTCTCTTTACACTGCCTTTACACTGTCTTTAAGTGGCCTTTAAGTCAATATTGATCAAGCTGAACAATAAACACATATATTAAATGCAAAAGCTCTTTTATAGAGATGGAAGGGGGTCATCCGAGTGATAATGTAATTTCCAAGGAAGGGGGGGGGGATGTTCCAGGCCGTTTTAATCGTCGCTCCATTAAACACAGATCGCTATCATCAGCACCGCTCCGATGGAAACATATTGCCGTTATAAAATTCTTTATAATTTTTTGGGGGTTTCAAAATTATTGTAAGGATGAGCGCAGTCTCTGATCTTAATATGTGCATAAAACTAATTAAAGTATGTTTGTTTCCTATTATAAATTAATCGGTGAAAAAATCTCTCTCTCTCTCTCTCTCTCTCTCTCTCTCTCTCTCTCTCTCTCTCTCTCTCTCTCTCTCTCTCTCTCTCTCTCTCTCTCTCTCTCTCTCTCTCTCAGTTCATCCGGTTATTAAACAAAATAAAGATAATGAACCAAAAATGCATGATTTAATTTGTTAATCGGTTTAAGGTTTGTATTTTTTTTTCAATTTTCATTATTTCTCAATCTAGATCTGCTAGATACATGTTAAAGATGAAAAGACTCTCAACTGCCTTTGTTATATCGGGCAGGATATTACTGCTTTGTTTGTCTAGACATAGTTTTGTTCGTTTGTGTATATCTAATTAGAGTCTTTTGTTTGTACAACTTAAGAAAACCCCTGGAACTAACACAGAATATACAAGATATACACAACAGTTGTGTCGTGTGCCCAGGTGCATGTTTGTGTATATCTAATTAAAGTCTATTGTTTGTCCAACTTAAGAAAACCCCTGGAACTAACACAGAATATACAAGATATACACAACAGGTGTGTCGTGTGCCAAGGTGCACGTCAGGGTTTCTAAAGGCGTTGAATTTTAGTATGTACGAGTATACGATAAATCTAGTGAATAAAAGTTAATTTACATTTGTAATTCATTTTCAAAGTATTATTTCCTAGCTCTGGGTTTCAAAGATGTTACGTCTACAAATTAACGATACATGTATGTAAGAGTAAAATCTTGAGGCTAATTAATTAATGTACCGGTGATCATAAATAGGGGTTGATTATTTAAATATATGTATAAGGGTAAATATGTCAAATATACCCGGCCTGGCACATCATACAATTGTATGTACAAGTCATTTGCAATTGCCACATGCAGTAAATACGTGACCGGTAATTGGTAATTTTGTTTGTTATAGAATTGATAGGTTATAAATCATGTACATACAATTACATGTAAATATTTAAACAGATTGGAACGGCGCCGCGATCATGAAAACCTGGAAATTGCGGGAAATTGAACAAATACCCTATTAGTATCAATGCATTTAATAAAAGAAATGATTTCATTTTCTTTCTTACATTTTTATTGCTAAAAATAAGATGAATGTATACATATATCTACTCGGTTTAAATTTATTAACTACAGGTCAGAAAGCCTACTACAGTGAACTTAACGGTTTCCATTTAGGTATAATATATTTTTGTTCACTGAAGACCAAGTTCCGTATTTCATTCTAAATACATGCATGCATGTAATTTATAAATTAGATATAATTGATTGTTACAAACTGAATGGTTTGTCAAAATCTTTTCAAGTAAACACATTCAATACAGTGATTCAATATCCACTGATATATAGGATATAAAAACGCCCATATATATGTAAGTTGCCGTGGCGCAGAGGATGTGTGGTGATGCTAATAAACTAAGGGTCCCGGGTTCAATTCTCGCCGTATCCGGTTTTTTTTTTTTTTTTTTTTTTCATTTTTCTTTCTAGAACAAAAACCGTTTTAATACCTTTTCTTTCATAAAGTTAATACATTTTGTTGGAAATTAAGCACAACATTGAATTAAATTTTTTTAATGGCTTAAAGGTGGCTTAAAGGTAGCTTAAAGGTGGCTTAAAGGTGGCTTAAAGAAGTTTGGACATTAAGGACCTATAAGTTGTCCTTAAAGATGGCTTAAAGGTGACTTAAAGATAGTCTTTAAGCTGCCTTTAAGCCATCTTTACGCTTTCTTTAAGCCACCTTTAAGCAATACATATAGCTTAAAGGTAGCTTAAAGGTGGCTTAAAGATCGTCTTTAAGCTACCTTTAAACACCTTTAAGCTATCTTTAAGGAGGACTTAAAGATGGTCATTCATCCTGTGCATATTTAAGGAATAAGAAATTATTCTTTGAGTATTATGAGGTGATTATTTTGGTCGGGGCGTTATCAAATCCAATAAGAACCGAATGGCTTTATGATGGATTTGATCACTCCCCGACCGAAATTATCAGCTCATAATATTCAAAGAATGAATCCTTATTACTTATATTTATAAAACTTATGCCATTTTACGATTAAATATTTAAATATAAATAAGCAAACCCCGCTGGCGCCTCAATTATACGTCATTTAAAGTTTTGGATTTTATAGTACAAAATCATTACGTAGTGATATCACAGGCAAAGACACTGGAAAATGTAAATATTTAGCTTTAAAGGGGTATGGCCGCGATTTTGGTCAAAAATTATTTTTCTGATTTTAATGTTTAAAATGTCTCAGTAAGGCATATTCAATAGGCAACCAGATTTGAGTACCATTTGTTGAATTATTAGTGAGTTACAGAGCTTACAATTCCGTGCTATGTAAACAAAGCTTTTGCTTACATTTTGAATGTTGAAGTACAAATCCATTTTTAGACCTAAAATGAATGTGTTAAAGGTTAGGAACTGATAATCTACGCTTAAAATGAATATGAATATAGACAAATCTGCTTGAAAAGAAGTGTTACTTGTATATTTAACCTATGTAAACAAAAACAGGGCCTTGTTCACATGACAAAGAATTGTGAACCCTGTATCTTGCTTATAACTCTAAGTAAATTTTATTTGATTATAAGAAATACATTCTTTTAACATTGTAGATATTAAAAAAGAAAAAAAAGAATTTGACCAACGACCAAAATCGTGACCCTATCCCTTTAAGATTCTTAGTTTCAATATAGATTACACGCAATATTACATTTGTCTCCATAGTGATTCCATGACGTTAACGTGATAGACGATCATTATGCTCATCGTTTCAAGTCATGTTTGGTGAGTCGGCATTGCATAATCATATTATTCCATATTTGCGACAATGAAGCAAGCAATTTCTTCTATTTGAAGAACTTGTCATGACATTGTATAGTATTTAAATATTGATAAATGCCTTGAAATTATTGTTTTTTTAAGATTTGGTTAATTGGGGTTGTCACGCTGTAAAACTACAATTTCTGTCTCCCCTTCCCCCAAAGTTTCAGTGCGCAAATGTTTGAGCTAGATTGTGACTGAATTATTAAATTCCCAACACAATCTTCGTAACATTGTGTCTTTTATTCAAAGCAGAGCAAAGATAGAGGTAGGATCAGGTGCCTAGGAGGACTAAGCATCCTCTGCTGACCGGTCACAACTACCGTGTGCGCAAAGTCATATCGATATAAATGTAATCATCGGAGAACATGTCTTAATTTGGGGAATATATGATGATCGGGAAAACGGAGAAAACTTCATAGACAATTCGGTATACAATCACTAGTCCAGAGCAGAAGAATCACGGACCTCTGGAAAACCTCAGAGGCAGGAGCAGGTGCCTAGGAGGAGTAAACATCCCCTGCTGACCGGTCACACCCTCCGTGTGCTCTCTGTCGTAATCGGGAGAAAACGGAAAAGTCCGTTGATTATTAGGCAATTAGTTATGGTCTAACAATTAGTATGAAAAACGTCAATCAGCATGCCGCCCAGTGGAAGATTGTTTTTGCTGACAAGGTCGTTGTATCGGCCATATAACTTTCGAAAAGATGACTTCAAACGAGACTGTTGATAGTCCTGTTTTATCAACTTGTTTGTCAGTAACTTGACTTACCTTAGAAACTGTTCATACAGCATGCCCTTGTGTACCGTATTAACTGAGAGACAAAAACACCATGCGTAGGTGATGAAGGTATATTGCTACATAAGTAAGGAAAGTTGACTATAGGAAATTGAAGTCATCGCGTTTATCATAAAGTTTTGTTGTTAGGTAATCATCACTTTCCATTTGCAGTAAAATATCCAAATATTGAACAGATGACGCAGACTCTATGGTACATGTATCTTTTATTTCAAATTCACTGGGATATATCGAGTCGACGTAAGCATGGAAAAAACAATTGTTAATTGATAATACTTCGTCGATTTACCTGAATGTTGAGTTTATTTTTTTCACGTACAAATTTTAAATTAAATTTTGCTTCATAAGAATACAAAAATAGGTCTGCTAACAATGGGGTGCAATAGGTATCCATGGGAATTACAACAGGCTGTTGGAAAACTTGATTTCCGAAAACTACATAGATGTTGTCTATCAGAAACTCAAGCATCTTTTTAATGTCAACTTCAGAGTTTTAGAATATATAATGCTATACCGAAGAACATTTGAACTCTTAATTAAAAGGATTGAACTTGCATACTGTAAAACGAGAAAATATGGCGCACTACAAATTTTAGCGCCTTTGGCGCAACTACGTCTGAGCGCTAAAATTAATAGTGCACCAACGATTTTCCAGTTGCAAAACAATAAAGTCAGTCCTTTTTTAAGGCTATATAGAAGTGTTCATTTAAATTTCAGATGCTGTCGGTTCTGTTTGTTTAAACAATTACACAGGTAAACGGCATGGGTTATCGGGTATAAGTGCCTAAACATGGATTATTTAATTCAGTTTTAATTGCTTTTTAATATCTCTCATTAGCACCTTGAAAATTGGGCTTCTCTCCATGCCACTTCCATTTAGCGCCTCGAGGTGAAAATGTGATTAAGTTTGGCGATCATTAACGCTGACAATACATGATTGATCATAATTTCTTTGATCTCTGATTAGTGGATATAAAGATAACAAGACGATACCTATTTTTTGTGTATTTTTAATGTAAAATAAAAGTGAAAAAGATTCTCTCATGGTGATCGAAACTCATGGTAAATGTAGCATTCGATTTCACTTTAAGTTTCGGGACTCTTCTAGTGTTATCCAAGTCGACACGTTAAATTCAAAGTCCGATAACTCAAATTTGTTTACCAACAAAAATTACACATCATCGCCAATAAATGAGGTTTTCATATCTAAAGACTGACGATTTACACAAAAGTAAGTGTATTGTTCTCAACGACAGTTTACCGTGCATGCGAGATAGAAATCAAAGTCGTTGTGTTCACGTGCTTGAGTGAACACAGAACGAAATTTTGGGCGTGATCGTTTATCAAACAACAACATTTTTTGTATTCTTTTTTTAAGGAAAAGATGGATGCGCTAAAATATAATTGCGCTAATGTACTGGTTCTTGCGTTTGCGCTAAAATACGTATGCGTCACATTTTCTCGTTTTACAGTATTTCATTTTTTAGTTAGTTTTGAAGATTTATTTTTATTAACAGATAAACTAAAATGGTCAATTTGTTTGAGCATGAAAGATACATTTTAAGGTAATTTGGTTGGCACACTTATTTATTTAAATTTCAACAACGTCGTCCATTTTTTCTCTTGAAAATACAAAATAATCGAATGTATTTAAACTTAAAATGCTTAATTTTGATATTGTTTTCGATAAGCTACAATTTTTTTCCAGAAAAGTAACACCAATCTGAACCATAGGCATACTGCCCACTGGTGCTGTGAGTTCTGATTCACCCTTTATCGCCTTTCTTCATTTTGATGTTAGCATGTGCCGTTGACGATGGATTTCCATTGTGACCCCTTCCATCGGCATGATTATATGAAACCTTTTGGCCATTCCGCACAATTTCAGTGATGAAATATTTTCCAGCTGTTGATAGTATTGTCCACGAAAAAGAAAAGATTCCATCGGACGGCGCTGTAAATATTCCGGAGGTCTTGTCGTAAGCGTTTCCTATTATTTAATTTGTGATTAAGATCAATTTCATTACTTTAAAGCATTTAATAAGGTTCTCAGTGAGACATAGTTCAGAGCCTTGCAGATTTTCACATACTCGTAGAAAGATAACTTGTCAATTCAGACATTTTACAGAAAGTGGAGTATGGTGTCGGTTATACTTTTTGAAAACCATATTTGTTTACTTTATCATGCCCAGGATTGCAATTTTACCAGAGAGTTAAGTCCAACTAGCGTGTTCATAGTGACTGATGATACAGGCAGAATTTTAAACAACCAGAACAATTATAATTATCAACTTATTACTTAAATGATTTTCAAAGGTTCATTTTTTTTTTATTGTTGAACTTAATTTGTTTGCGTTGCAGATAAGAATTAACAATGTACCAGTATAATTCAGTTACTTGTTGTAAATTAGTATAGGAGTACGTATGTTAATAAAATGATGATATTGCTATACCTCAGTATAAGATTTTAAATAAATGTTTTCTCCCTTTGTACGTTTTCTTTTTTTTTTTTGGAATACGCTGAAAAAAATCACTTGCACTCTATATTTCATCAGGAGGTTGCTTGTAGTGCAACTCAAATCTAAGTTTTAAGATGATATCTTTCAAGATGTATCCCTAAGTTTGCACCACTAATCGGTCCTGGTTTCTCTAACATTTTTCACAGTCTGTCAAATTGATGCAAAACTCTGCAAAGAATACTAAAATGTGTGGTGTTTTCTTCTACATGACTAGAAGAAATGGGAATAGGAAGGAATCGATGTATGACCTCGTATCAATTACCCCAAAATTATCATCTTGTTCTACGTTCACTATCAATAAAATCACATACAGATGAATTATAGAAACTTAAATCATTGCATGTTTTTATGAGCAAAAAAGTAGACATGACTATGTATTGATTGTATCTGGTTACCAACTGGTGTACCAGATTGACCATAAATCATGAAACAAGGTCAATACCTTACAAGGCTTCTTGGTTTAAATGTGTTTCTGTCCGTGTTGTCCCATTTGTACAAATATTGTATGTATCCGCGTGTTGAGTTAACAGAACTCAGAGTGTTTCATGCCATTTGTGAGGATTACAACAGTAACTATCTGTTGGACGTTTTTAAACCACGATGGAGTAAGTTTCAAAAATTTAATAAAAATGAAATTCATGATTGTATACTTTCTTTATTCTAAGCCTATAGACTTTCACTATTTTTATTATTTTAAAAATAGAAGACCTGTAAAATATTATTTCATTCATCGGAGCACGGCACTTTATATGAATACCTAATTTATTAAGCAAAACGTAATTCAGGGGATGATATACAGTTCTTTTTAAAATCGATGTCAGCTTAGATAACCAACAGCTGCACGTTTGTTATTCAATGCTTCGACCTCTCCCGACCTTCGCATTGGTGAAACATGCATTTCTGAGTTTTTAAAGAATGGCCTTCCAGTTGCATTTCATAATAACATCTCGAAAATATACCAACAAATGAATTATATACATCATTGTTTAGTCATATATTAGTTACAATATGTCTTTAGGTTTCTTCCCCTAAATACAGAAACAATTTATATATTTTTTTCAATAGTTATAATACGGTTGGGTCCTTGTTTTAAATATAAGTATAACACCAACAAATGTCTTACATAGATAATTAAATTATTAAATTAAATTAATTAGATACTTAAATAGATTAGGTATTAGATAATACCTATTGCATTAGAGGAGCAAATATACAGAGTCATAAGGGGACATATGTCATCTGTGTTGCCTTTAAGATTCACATGAATGACTTTTACAGAGTACAGAAGGTGTCCATCATTCCTGGAAACATCTCCTCCTCACGTTGGAAAGATCACCGAATACTCCGTCTTTTCGGCCGTCTGCAACGCGGCTGCCAACGTAAACCAGAAAAGCTCGGGGCTCAGTTGTCTCGCCCCAACATGTACGGTGAAAGCTGTCAGACAAGCCTCTGCCCACCTAAACTACAACACCAAACCCGCCATCATCTTTAGGATTGCCGCCAACCATGAGAAGGGATACGGCCATGCCACACAAGTCAGGCGGCTTCAATGTATGATTAGTAAAACATATAAAGTACTGGTTTTGGGGGCAATAAAATAATCTCAGTTTTGGCCACAGTCTCACGTTAATAAAAAGAACATATAATAGAAAAGTAAGACTGTGATCAAAGGTTTATGGCTCCAGGTTCTGGTGTTTTATTGGGAAAAAAGTTTTTGAGATTGTCTATTTACTTCAAATCAAATTCAGATATTAAGTTAGTTTGTATTAGTTTGGATGTAAAAAAAGCAGAAGCTCTGCAAAAAAGCACCTTGTTATTTTTATATATTGATGAAGTCAAAAAATTGGGAATGATAGAACATGTATTGAATAATTTGGGATAATACTGTGGTTTCATCAATATTGTTGAATATCAATTTTTGTGGATTTCTTTGTTAAGTTGATCCACGAAATTAAATGTTCACTGGAATGCAAATTCTGATAAAATATTGTATTGAAATAAGTGAACTTATGCATCCATGAAACTGATTTTCATTAAATTCACGAAAAATTGATGTCCATAGATATTCACGAAACCATACTCAGTAGTGTTTTAATTTTGAAGCATTTTATGGCAGAGATGAACATTATTTTAGCTGTAAATTTTATACAATTTTTTTTTTGCCCCAGAACCCCCCCCCCCCCCCCCAAAAAAAAAAAACAAAAAAAACAAAAAAACAAAAAACAAAACAAACAAAAACAAACAAACAAACAAACAAAAAATACAAAAAAAAAAAAAACAAACAAAAAAACACAAAAAAAAACCCGAATAAAAACTGATCATGAAAATGAATAACCGTAAACAACAGAAACGGAATGCAACTTGTTGGTGATAGTACAGTTATGTACAGGACTAAAAAAACTGAATGTTCTTAAAAATCATCTCTGGTCCTAATGAGGATATTCTCATTTTTACAGCAATGTTTTCATCATGTTAAAGTTCTTGAGTGAAAATTTATTTTTGTTGTTACCAATCTTGATTAGCAGCTGAATTCATTGTACATAGGGCATTTCTCTCATCAATCTTCATCATCATTATCATCATTTTCATCATTGTGTATTGACTGATATAATTGCACGCAACATTGGCGGAAATTATTCCTGATGTAAAATGTGACAGCGTATATCATGGAGGTTTTTTGGGTTTTTTTCCTTTTTTTTCTTCTAAGTCTAGGATATTATCTGAAAACTCACTCATGGTTCAATTTGTTTTTTGAAATTGATTACTATCCATGGTCTTCTTTTTTACTTCAAGTGAACTGGTAACTAGTTAAAAAAAGTTTACATATGTTGAAATTTTTACAAGTACATGTAAATGCACACTGTCTATGAGGAATTGCAGGGGAGTTACATGTTTTTGGTGAGGATTTAATACGTGTATTCCTACCAGAGAGACGGTTTTTGTGAAAGTGCAATTCTTTGTTTATTATTTGTTTTTGTTATGAGAAAAAAGTGTTGACGGCTTTTAATTCTGATAGTCGATTGAATTGTTTTAGAAGTACATGTATTAGGCGTAGAGGAAGGACAAATCTGTGCATTTACAGTTGATTGACTTACTCATGAGTTGTTTACAAACATTTACAACATTATTGTTTTAAAACTAGAAGAATAAAAAAAGATTTAAACTTATTCTCTGCAATTTTAACAATTTTTTATAGAAACAAATATGAACTTATTCTTATTCTTCAAAACTAATCGAACTCTGTGAAATACTCTCCAATTTTTTTTTTTGGAGAACTGTAATACTGTTCACTGACTGTATCGGAATCACCATATTTTTCTCCCAGTGCAGTTGTGCTAGCAAGTCAGAGTGTCAAAGATCTGTCAAACTATTTTGTACATAAACTGTGTATTTTACAATCAATTAAAGTCAAAATTAAAATTCATTATGTTGTAGCCCTGACAATAGAGCTGGGGTCTAAATTGCCAATTTTTTCTTTGTTGGAAACCAGACCAGACCTTCATCAATTTGATGAGCTATATTTTTTTAATTATTGGCATTAATTGATTTCTTAGGTTATTTAGCTACAGACATGTAGACCACTGTTTTTACACATTACCAGAAAAATAGATTATTAAAAAATAGAACGTCAATTTTAAACCTTCGGGGTACCTTCGTCTTAAAGACATTTCTTATTTGTTTTTCCCCTTTGTCTCTGAATGCATTAGCCCACTACCAACATGTTAATCACGACAATGAAATTGCCTGCAACATAAGGTGATCCTAAATATTTCAAATTTGGGCTTTCACAATCTGGACCAGAACGTTAAAACAAGAATTGGAAATTAGATTCAATAATATTTTAAATGCGTTTGTCTAAGAATTAAACTGTTGTAAATGCAGTTTGTAACTTATGTTCATGTAGTTTAATAAAACTCACGTCAAGCATTTCTATCTATAAAAACATTCCTTGAATTAGCCATATTTACTTCTAAAGGGACATGGTCACAATTTCGGTCAAAAATTATTTTTCTGATTTTAAGTAAGGCATTTTTAATAGGCAACCAAACATGGATGGGGTAATTGAACAACGTTTTTGTAATTTCGTGTAATTGATTACATTTTTCAAAGTAATTGGAAGTAATTAGTAATTGAGTTTGTCTTCAATAACAAGTAATGGAGTATATTTAAATACATAGCAAAAACAATGTGTATTATCAATTACGTTTCAATTACATTTCAATCATTTTTTTCCCAACTTTAAAATATAAAAAAGTGTCTTATAATGATAAATGGTTTGTATACACGTTTGGCATGGGCTTTTATTTATACAATTATTAAATGTCTCATAATGTTTAACATGTTTATACAGCAGGACACACTGCCCAGGGCAGTAGGTAAAGGTCTAACTTTGTCGAGGTGTGAACTCCTCTAATACCCAAGAGCTACCCTGTTTTAGACTCAAGGGAGTCTAAATATCACATTCTTGTGAATTATAGCCATTATTATTTATATACTGATATGATATACTGCCGAAAGTTGTAGTTTCCGAATAAACATTGCTATGTGAATAAAAATTATTTCACTATAGAAAAAATATTGCTCAGAACTAAACACGAACTCAATGGTACTTGATGAATTTAATGTTAAAGGATTTTTTTTAGACATTTTCCAAAAATTATAAATGATCATTAAACTGAACTACAAACTTAAAAAACATTACCGTATATAAAGCCTTGTATATCTTAATGCTGTTTATATATGTATATGTTCTCAAGATTTAAAAAATAAAACTAAAGTAATTGAAATGTAATTAATTGCATTTATATAAGTAATTGAGAGTGAATAATAACATTTTAAAAAATCAATGTAATTGTAATTGCAACTAATTGATAAAATTGGCAATGTATTTGAACATATTTAATCACTTTTCAAAGTAATTCACCCCAGTTACAGAGATTACAATTCTTTGATATTTAAACAAAGATTTTGTTTTGTTTTTGAATGTTGAAGAGCAAATCCAGTTTTAGACGTAAGATGAATTTGTTTAAGGTTAGGAATTTTTTAATTTATGCTTAATAAATGAATATGAAGATAGACAATTCTGCTTGAAAAAGAATTTTTACTGGTATATTAAACCTAGTATGTAAACAAAGACAGGGCCTCGTTTACATGACAAAGAATTGTGAGCCCTGTATCTTGCTTATAATCCTATGTAAATTTCATTTGATTATTAGAAATGCATTCCTTAAGCATTGTAAAGACTTAAAAAAATAGAAAAATAGAATTTGATTGAAATGGTGACCTTGACCCTTTAAGATTCTTTATTTCAATATAGAATGCATGCAATATTACATAGTATGTCTCCATGGCGTTTCCATTACGTACGTTGCTGATCATTATCATCATCGTTTCAAGTCATGGTTTAGGAGTCCGCATTGCATAGTCATATTATCCCATATTTGTGACAGTGATGACATGATGAAAAAAATGTATGGTTGTATATAGCAAACAATTTATTCTTTTTGAAGAATTAGTTGTCAAAACATTGTAGTATTAAAATCTTTATTAATTCCTTGAATTTCTTGTTTTTTAAGATTGGAAAATTTCGGGTTGTCCCGCTGTAAAACAACAGTTTTTCCTCCTTCAAAAGTTACAGTGCTCAAATTGTTGAGCTAGATTATGATTAAATTATTAAATTCCCAACATAAACTATGTAAAATGGTGTCATTTATTTGTCATTTTTATCGGAAACCATTTGTTTGAACTTTTTATTAAAAGAACTTGCATCTTTTCATTTTTGAGTTAGTTTTGTAGATTTAAAAAAACAAAACAAATTAACTCAAATGGTTCAATTGATATAAGTATAAAATATTTTGTTTCTTATACAATTTGGTCGGCACACAAATTTTTATGAATTATATGACTATATCTTGCATTTAAAAAATACAAAACAATTGTATGTGTTAAGCTTCAAGTGCTTTATTTTGGTATCGTTAGAGATGTGCTACAATTTTGAACCAGAAAAGAAACACCAATTTGCATGGGCAAACAGCCCAGAGGTGGAATGGGTCCTGATCCAGACCTTATCGCCTTTCTTCATTTTGATGTTAGCATGTGAGGTTGACATAGGACCTCCATCGTGACCCCTTCCATCGGTATGATTTAATACAACTTTTTTGCCATTCAGCACAATTTCAGTGAGGAAATATTTTCCAGCTGTTGTTAATATTGTCCATGTAAAGGAATAAATTCCGTCCAAAGGAGCTGTAAATATTCCGGAGGTCTTGTCGTAAGCGTTTCCTTCGTTTAACGAAACTTTATCAAAGATCACAGTCTCTTGGTTCTTCATGTTTTCCAACTGCTTTGTAAGTGAAGATTGGAAAGCAACTGGAGCTATTTTAGGATTAGAAATAAAATATTGTTAGGGAAAAAAGAAGATAAATGGAAACATTAAAATAATTTCAAGGAAAAGAACATAGAAGCAGTTAAAGATGACGGTTATAATTCTTAATATGAATTATAAACACCAGCTTTTAGAGTTTTATATATAATATTAAATAATTTGTACTATTACACATTTTGGGTAAAGCCTGCCCAGAAGTGACTCTCAACTATGCCACAAAAGACATTATACAAAAGCTTGACAAATAATGGTGAAAATTACGTGAATTTTATAAAAGGGTAATTGACATGAAAAGTGTGAGGAACTGATTGAAAAAAGGGTGACAAGTTTGCCTTCTATTGTTTGACGTCACCTGACGTCATGGAAATATAAGATATGAAATGGTGGTCCGTAAATCAAATTCATGCAAAGTAAAAAAATTGCTATATCATTTGAAATAAACCAAATTCATATGATTTTTTCATACTTATTTTCAATTGGTAGTCATTTAATAAAACATATGTCATTAAACAAATTCCACCGCGATTTTGCCGTAACGACCCTTGTACTTAGCATATAAACATCGTTTCAAACTGGTACACGCAGTTTGATATAGGATTGAATTGGACCAAGCAACTTTGAATATCTAGTTCTGTGGCATATATATGCCCGGTAAAGCCTGCTCAGAAGTGGCTCTCTACCAATTTTATGTGCAATTGACTGAGGTACTCTGTGCTTGAAATAAATTTTTAATAAACAATACAAATTTAGGTTTCCAACGGTAAATTTCAACGATAATTTTCGGGAACAGAAATAAACTGTGTACCACGGTGTGTTGTACAGCGACATTTTACCGTTGGACCGGAAGGAGTTTCAATGACGTTTCTCTAGCTTTGTGGTCAAACGGGTAATGCAGAACCCTGATTATATACCATACGTTCATCAATTAAATCCTACAACCAAAAGTTGACAAAAATAAATGTTTTTCCGAACCTTTGCAACGCACATTTTCAAATCCCATTCCATTGCATATCGCTTTATAATTGCTGTATCTTGTCACCACCTGTTGGGGAGATTCATGTGCAGTTCCCGCCACAAGAAGAGCGCAGTTCATCAATAAATAGCAGATTCTGAAAATTATATTTACAATAACAATGAAAAAAAAACCCAGCAAAACTCTTGTAGCAATATGTCTTTTATATATATATATGAGAAAGAGAGAGAGAGAGAAAGAGAGAGAATACCTTGTCATATTGTTATCTTTCCTGAGAAAACAAAACCTACTGACATTGTTAGGTTGGGGAGGATACTTATACAAAAGCTCAAACCACTTTAACTATCGAATTACACAAACAACTCACGCTAAACGATCATTTGTTGGAGTTTTTGCTCCTACTTAAATCAATTCTAAAAGTTTTATTTTGGCAAACAATCAAATGAAAAAAGTCTCAAATGTCCATTTAATCTTAATTTTTGGAAAAATAATATCTATTAAATGACAGCTGCTACCCACTTATCATATATATATATATATATATATATATATATATATATATATATATATATATATATATATATATATATATATATATATATATATATATATATATATATATATATATATTTATTGCGTGGACCCTCAGGTCCACGCAGAAAATATATAAGCGAGGTTAAACCGGATGCTATGGGGAAAATTCAGCCTGCGCATGAGCTAGCCTGGTTCCTGTGCGTAATGGGTAGCTCAGGGATGCAGGCTAGCACACGTTTATCTGAATCGGGATCGTGATTCCTTGCCGTATGCACACATAAGTTCAAAGGCGCTGTAATTGTAAAGTTGTCGGTAAACAGTACAGAAACAAAGTATTCCTTTTAAAGAAATGATTGGCATGTGATATGAACTATCAGTATCATGAAATAAGTTAATGTTATGCCGAAACTACAACATGCATCAAATAGCATGATTTGCAATGTTTTGTTGTTTTCCGAATACACATGTAACTTAACTTTACTTTTATAGTAGGCGAGACTAGAGAACTTCCCGATTAAATTTTTGTAAGCATTTAAGTATGATTGAATAAATATGTCACTATATAAAAATTTAAATCTCAAGACAAATGCATCAAAATATGAATTTTTTAATTAACACAAAGCTGTCACTGCATAGTTAACAAAGTAGTGCGAATCGTAATGTGCGCACAAATAATAGAATTCACCGAATGCCTGATACTATACACACAAACTTCATTCATAGATAGATAATAATTATTTTAGAAGTATGAATCCTTTAAATTCTGAGATAAAAAGTCAGGGTTATACATACATGTATACGTAATACAACGTACAAATTTAGTGGTTAAAAGCAGAGCGCTAGAGTCGGTGGAATCTCTGATTATCTTAAGGCTTTCACGTTTCGTTGGAAACACATGCAAATGGTCCACGTATTGTAGTCCTTTTTTAAAGGACAGCAACTTGTATATATATATATATATATATATATATATTAGGGATGTCAACGAGTACCCGGTTAACCGGGTACTCGATCGAACGTCCGAGTATCGAATACTAAAATCAGTACTCGGTTACTCGGATGTATATTTTTTAATATTTCTAAGTTTATTTAATAATGCATTAAAACATCGGTTTTAAAACTTAAAATGTCCATTGCACTTGTACATACAGTAATTAGGATTTCCTAAGCCTCTACATATGCTAAATGACCGTTATCGCCCGTGGCAGTGTTTATATAGTAATTATCGTGGCCAAGCCCCTGTTACACGACATATTTTCATTAACATAAAAAGTCTTGCCACATTTAAAAGAAATAGAATCTCCTGTCTTTAGGAAAGGACACGTGCCGCACCTGGGATCTCCGCATTTGGAAACAACATATTTTTCTGGTGTTGAAAGAAATTTTGCTCTTGTTAATATTTTCTTCAGATTTGGTGGTTGTCTTTGGCTATGGAGTAGGTCAGATTTTTTAATTAGTTGTTGAAGTTCTTGATCCCGCTCAATGATAGAAAAATTCTTTTTTGCTTCTTGAAATATATTAACATGTTTGGGATTGTAGGTTGTAACAAAAGGAATTAAAAATGAATCTTTTTCCCTTTTTCTGGTTGTTCTGAGTATATTCTGTGGTATTTTGTTTGCTTCTTCTATGGCCGAATCTATTAGTTTTTCGGGATAATTTTGAGCACTTAGATACATTTTTAATTCCATCAATCTTCGATCTTTGGTTTTTTCTTCACTAACAATAGTGCAAATTCTTCTTGATAAATTGTACGGGATATTTCTTTTGGTGTGCGTAGAGTGACAGGATTTAAAATTTTGATACTGATGAGTGTCCGTGGTTTTGTAATAAACATCTGTTGAAATTTTTGATTGGTTTTTTAAAACCATGTTATCCAGATATGAAGTAGAACAATCACTGAATTCTATGGTGAATTGAATATTTGGATTTAAAGAGTTATGAAGACTGTGAAATTCATGAAGATCTTCCTCGGATTCTTCCCAGAAAATGAAGCAGTCGTCTAAATATCGTTTCCAGGATTGTTTAAGGTGTTCACTAATTTTTTGGTCTAGTTCCTTTCAGCTTTTAGATACAACATTTCTTCAAAATATCCCATTACTAAAATACTGTAGGTGGGCGCCATTTTTGTCCCCATTGCAGTTCCCTTGATTTGTTTGTAAAAATCTCCATCAAAATGAAACGTATTGTTTCCCAAAATAAACTGTATTGAATCTAAAATGAAGTCTGGTGAAAAGTCTCTCGGAATAAGCTCTGGGTGTTTTTCTATCCAAAATTTTATAGCTTGTAATCCAAAATCATGAGGAATATTTGTATATAAACTAGTAACATCAAATGTTACTAGAAGAGAATTTGGGGCTGTTGTTTCAGGAATTTTGTTGAGGAAATCCATGCTATCCCGAATGTAACTAGGGACTTTTTCACATATATTCTTAAGTAAAATGTCCACAAAGTTGCTCAGTCGATGTGTTGGGCATGATGGGCCTGCAACAATTGGTCGAAGCTTCAGATCCAAGGGTTCAGTAGTAGTAATATATGCTTGATTCTGATCTTTGATAGCGGTTTTAATATGATTACTTTTATGTATTTTAGGAAGTCCATAAAAATTACTAGTTTTCATTTCAAAATTTGTAAGATTAATAGAATCATTCAATATTACGAGTGTGGGATAGTGAAATTCCACCGAGAGAACAAGATTCACGGTCTAAGACGAGGCTTTGCCGAGTCCTAGACCGTGAATCTTGGTCCCGAGGTGGAATTTCACTATCCCACACGAGTATATAATGAATGGTTATTTTTCTCGCATTATATTAGTTTAAAAATGATGTTTGACAACTTTCTGTTATGACGTTCAAATGATTACTTTCGGTTTATCCCTCGCATGCTTCAAACAGTGCAAGTTAAATGAAAGAATACGGCAGTTTTTTTGCAATTAGAATATGAAAAATTGTAATTAATTAAGCAACACAATTACTTAATGGATAATCTCAATGCACTATTTTGCATTTCTCTACAGCAGACAACGTTTGTTTACGTTTTAAAACGGCGTAGTAATACACAGTGTAAGACAGAAAAATCTCACACTGCTGTCTCACACCGGACAAACCGATCTCACACCGGTGATAATGCGAGAAAGTCCAATTCCTTATCTTTCAATAAATGTTCATGTTTTTTGCATAGGCGTTTCAAATCTCTGATGATTTTGTTGTCGGAATTTTCTGGTAATTTTACATAAAAGTTGTCGTCACTTAGATGTTGAAGAACAAGGGTTTTGTAAAACGTTTTGTCCATACACACAATTGCTCCTCCTTTATCGGCTTCCTTGAGAATGATTTTATCTTCATTTTGTAAGTTTTGCAGAGCTTTCTTCTGTTTGACGTTTAAGTTATGTTTCACATGCTTTTTGTTTTTCAATGAAGATTTTGTAGTTTTCAGACTATCAATGTACTCATCAAGATGTTTGTTTCGACCTTTTTGTATTGTTGTTCCTTTTTTGTTTTGAACTATACAATCATTAAAATTCTCAACCCGTCCAAAAAATTCACGTAAACGTAGTTTTCGACAAAATTCATCTATGTCCTTTTCTAAGGTTTGATTGTCTGGGTTTGGTGTTGGTGTGAATTTGAAACCCATTTCTTATACTTCAATTTGTTCTTTGGAAATTATTTTGGGGTCTATGTTTTCTATGCCAGACTTTTAAAGCGGTATTTCTGAATGTTGCCCCTCCACAAAAAAGGCTTTCTGTGATTGTTTTTGTTGTTGTTGTTTTGGTTGTTGTTGTTGTTGTTGTTGTTGTTAATTTCATCGTTGTGAACGCCGTGTTGCCTGTTGCTAATGGGATTATAGCTTTGGTCTCTTTGATGAGTTCTTCCGGTTGTTGGTCTAAGGTACCTTTGGTTTTGATTCCAGTTTCCATGGTGTCGTTGGTTATTTTGTGTTGATTTAAATGTTTGATTGTTGGTCCTCTGTCTCGCCGATTCATTGTTTTTTTCCATGGTTACATCAGCATATGTTTTATCGTTTCGATGCTGATACCTTGATCTTGGTTTTAACGATTTGTTTTGGGCAGGTTTTTCATTTCTGTCCAATTCAACGTTCTGCATAATCGTCATAAAAGGTTTTTCATTTCTGTCCAATTCAACGTTCTGCATACTCGTCATAAAAGACCTTCTTCTTGGTCCAAATGTATTCAGACTTTTCTTCCTCCTCATCGGTGACTTTTTTCCACTGCTTAAGTAAGTGGTTCTGAACTTCTCCGGATGAAATTTTCTTTATTTCATCTTCCATTTTGATATCAATATTTTGAAATCGTTGAGTATATCTAGTTGATCTTGTTTCCAATAGTGCAATTTCTGCATCAAATTTTTGTAGAGCTAAATTTTCTCTTATTGCTCTTTCAGTTTCATCATCCCCTGCTATTTTTTTTATGTGAAATTTTCTCGGCATTATGATGGTATTTTCCTCTCGCCATTTTTTTTTTATAGATGTTGACAATATTTTCAGTTTTCAATGCATTCCAAAATGCCTTTTTTCGTTCGTTTAGATTTCTTTTCCATGTCTGGATGATATTTTTCTTCATGCTGATTTCTTTCTCCAGCTGCATGTTATTTGTAGCGGATGTTGCTCCGAAATCAATGAAACCTTGACGTTTATCATTGATAGATTCAAAATTCTGGTTGATAGCGTCAAGAGTTTGTTTAATAGGTTCATGGTTGCTATCAAATTTTTCAATCAAAATTTATAGTTTTTCAGAAATCTCCTAAGTAATAATTCCATGTTATTACTTACAGTTTTATCCGTAGTATTTGGTTCTGCCATTTCTTCTATGTGTGAATCCGTAACATAATCCAAAATGAGTGAAAGGTGATATCACACAGTATAAATAATCAAAAAAGAAAAAGAAAATGAACAGTTCCAAAGTTTCTATTCACTAGCGCTTTCTGGATTTACATCCCTCTTCAGGTGAATGTACATAAGTTATGAAATTGTTTTCCTTAGAAACGTTTACTATGACGTCATGATGTAACGAGAGTCTTTTCAGGGAAGGAATAAATCCATGACGTCATAATACAATATAAAACGTTAAAGTTCGGGAAAACTGAATTAAACACAATATGATCATAACGACATCAATAAATTTACAAATACAAAGACTGGCTAGAACAAAGATGATTATACAGATATTTAATGTTTGTTGAGTTTTGGGGAAAATAATTTAATAAAATAGTTCTCTTTCACAAGTCTCATGGCGGTTGAATCGATTTTAAGTTTATAAAATGGGAATACTTTATATATGTCTTCATTGATTTATCTCTTGATTTCGATTCTTTTAATTAATCTATGATAAGGATCCATTTCACTACTTCAAGCATTCAATAAGGTAATTAGTGAAACATATTTCAGAGGCTTGCTTTACATATATTAGTGGAAAAATAGCTTGTGGGTTCAGTGAATGATGTTTTTCATTATCCTTAATTAAAACCATATTCCTTGTGTTTATCATAACCAGTTGGCTTATCTTGTCAGAGAAGTAAGTTCAACTGAGTGTCCAACGGTGACTGATGATTCAGACAAACTTTTGAATGCAACACCAACCTGTTACCAAATGATTGACAAAATAATTTCCAGATATTTCCGTTCATATGTTCATGTTGAATTAAATTAATTTTATTTTCTGATTTTCAAGTACAGCGAAGTGATTTTTATTCCCCATGACATAATCACATTTTGTAAGCTTGACGGATATAACGAATTACGCTTACAACGAAGTGAAATTGCCCGTCCCTTGGACTTCGTTATAAGCGTGTTTTACTATATAAGGTAAGTTTTGAAATATTGAAAACAGATATCAACTTAAAATTTATGAGTAAAATTTGATTTTTTTTGGTGTGTATAAATATCAGAGAATATAAGTTAGATTAATAGGTAATTAGATAATTATAACATAAAAACATAGCTTTACCCCAGTTTAAGTTTATTAATAAAATTTATATCCTTTTAAACATTTTCTCATATTAAGATTTAAAAGGAGACTCTTTTAGGAATGCACTGAAAAAATGCGCTTACTACATACATACGTTTTTAATATCAACTTGAAGGTGCTTGTAGAGTTATCTTTCAAAATTAAACCTTGTATATTTTGTAAAAATGATATCAATAAATTGGTCTCACTCATGGGTCGCACAATTGGTGAATAGTCAGAGTTACCTTAACATTTTTGAAAAGATACAATAGATATGAAAGTGAAACACCTATATGTATATTACTATGCTAACAATGTTATGTAAAAAAAATAAGAACTCTAAATCTTGAAAATATATTAACTTTACCTCTGAATATTCTTATGTTGAATTTTCAATCCTCGGGACAATAATTTCTATTGGTCTAGGGTAATAATCAAATTTAAATCTACATATCATATCAGAATGCAACTACAATATGTATTATTGAATTTAAAAAAATAAGGAATATTTACATCAGTCCTAGGCAACATGTTTGGTTTAAACAACAATATTCATTTACAATGTTTGCATACTAAAAATATTTTCGTAAAAATGTATTTATCTATGTATCAGAGTAGCGAGCAAAATAATTTTTTTCTAGACACTCTTAGGTTGCAATATGCACCTCTTCTCGGGCTCCACTATTTATGAAGGTTCTATTGGGTTACACGTAGATATTTCTTATATAAATTTTCAATGTTCAGCTGGCTGGTCATCATGTAACCCATTCTCGAGTTCCGCTATTGATTCAGGGGCCATTGGGTTGGATATTTCTAATTTGGTTTTTTCCAGCTTCAGCTGAGTACCTTACACTAATACTGTTAACGTATTACATTTGGCTATGTATTCTATTTAGCGTTTTTTGCGGAGTTAAGTCAAGTACATCGTCAAATGTAAAATATATAAATAGAGAAAAGGGTACTTCAGAAATGCGCTAAATCAAATCCACGCCAACTGGTTGATTTGTTATATTAAGTTTTCTTTAAAACATCACCCTAGCAGATATTACAATCTCCTATTTTGATCAATCTGTCAAATTCATCCAATGCTCTGTAAAGGGTGTTAAAGTGTGTAACTATCTTTATATGATGCAAAGGAAGTGGCGCAGGGAAAACAGTGATTTTCAAAAATTAACTAGACATGTTCACAAATTATCGCATTAATATTTTCTTACGCTGCTTTTAATAAAATTACATAAAGATGAATAATAGAAACTTTAACATTGCATGTTTGATGACCTTATATAAAGTACACACACAGAGTTGTGTAACCATGCATTCCTAACTAACACAATACATCATAAATTTAAAAAAAATTCTATTATTACATTGATTACTAGATACACGCAGAGAGAGAGAGAGAGAGAGAGAGAGAGAGAGAGAGAGAGTATATACCTTGTCATATTTTTTATTCTTTCCCGAGGAAAAAAAAACTACTAGTTACCATATTTCCTCATGCTTTTCCTAAATAATTCGGAAACAACATATACTTATTTCAAAAATAGCATACGTTTTGGTTCTTGTTTTGAATACTAGGATGATACAACCAATTGTCTTACAGAAAAATCTACCAAACGGAGATGATGATTAATATTTCAATGAATATACTGATTTCGTAAGTCAAATACCTGACAATGCCAATTGCTGAAAATTTTACAAAATGTTAATTGAAGAAAACATACTTAATTGCATATTAATTACTCTCTAGATATTGCTCGACTCTCATACAAAAGTCCATCGGATTTATATTTAAGATACAATATATTCTAATCATCATAAATGATGTTGTCTCCGGCCGATAGTACAAAGTATTTTACCGATGAAATCGGTTTTAACAACACTCTTTTTTATTTGAATTAAAACTATATATTCTTTTGTATATATTATCAAATAATTAAGGTCTTCCGTTTCCAACGGAAGACCTTGTACTGATTCTGATGGTTCTTCTTCATTAGGGTCTTCCGTCTTCAGCGGAAGACCCTTCTATTATTCTATTGTTTCTTTTTCACTTTTCTTATTAGGGTCTTCCGTCTTCAGCGGAAGACCCTTCTATTATTCTATTGTTTCTTTTTCACTTTTCTTATTAGGGTCTTCCGTCTTCAGCGGAAGACCCTTCTATTATTCTATTGTTTCTTTTTCACTTTTCTTATTAAGGTCTTCCGTTTCCAACGGAAGACCTTATTGTTTTCGTTCGGTTTCTTTTTCCCTATTATTATTATTATTTTTCTTTTTTTTTCTTACAAATTTTGTGCACGCGATTTCTCAGAAACGCCTTGGCCGATTTTCATGAAACTTTTAGATCTGATAGATAATGATCGGAACCTTATAGGTTTTTGATTTTATTGATGACGTCACTTCTGTTTTTGAGAAACTGACGTTTTAGCGATTTTCAGAGGGGTGGCTTGTCCCTCTAAGTTCTCCTAAACTATAAAAGATATTGAGTTCAAACTTTCAGGGATAGTAGACGAAAGATTGTAGATTTGCAATTTTATTTTCATTTTAATCTAGCTTTAAAGGCGCCGAAGCTCGCCTGGACCCGAAAAATGAGATGGAAAAAACGTCGTAATTTTTCGTGTTTTTTTAAAATTATCTCTTTTCTGAAAAATATTTTGTTAAGACATGTAATGTAAAAATAGTTTCTACTTACATGACCTTTCTTTTAAAATCAAGAAAAAGGGGCTGGTCCCTCAAATAAGGGGACCAAAGGGCTCTAAAGTCTTTAATCTGTAGCCCTTTACTGAACGATATTTTGTGAAATGTTATAGGAGCAAATATGTTCATCTTACAGTTATGTATCCAAGCAATGTATTGATTTTTCCATGTGTTACGTAATTAAGGGTTTTTAGGGGCCGAAAGTCCAAAATTTCGATCACCCATATCTCGGAAAGGAAAAATATTTTCAAATGCAGTATAGAAGAAAAGTTGTTTAAAATGATGTTCTTAACAATATGCAACCTTCAAAATTTCGTTAAAGGGCCCCTATAAGGAGATAAGGGATCGGCCCCTAAAACCTTCTTTCTCATATATCTCCAGAACGGTAACAGATTTCTAAACACTTGTTGAACAAAATGTGTTTAGAATTCAGTGACCTTTTATTTGATATCAAGAAAAAGGGGCTGGCCCCTTAAATAAGGGATCCAAAGGGCTCGAAAGTCTTTTATCTATAGCCCTTTACTGAGAGATATTTTGTTAAATCTTATAAAAGCAAATGTGTTTATCTTACAGTAATGTATCCAAGCAATGTAATGATTTTCTCATGTGTTACGTAATTAAGGGTTTTTATGGGCCGAAAATCCCAAATTTCGATCACCCATATCTCAGAAAGGAAAAATATAATGAAATGCAATACAAAGGAGAAGTTGTTCAAATTAATGTTCTTTACAATATGCAACGTTTAAATTTTCGTTAAACGGCCCCAATAAGGAGATAAGGGATCGGCCCCTAAAACCTTCTTTCTCATATATCTCCAGAACGGTAACGATTTTCTGAACACTTGTTGAACAAAAATTGTTTAGAATTAAATAACCCTTCATTTAAAATCAAGAAAAAGGGGCTGGCCCTTAAAATTAGGGGACCAAAGGGCTCTAAATTCTTTAATCCGTAGCCCTTTACTGTAACATATTATGTGAAAGGTTATAGAAGCAAATATGTTTATCTCACAGTTATGTATCCAAGCAATGTAATGATTTTATTATGTGTTACGTAATGAAGGGTTTTTAGGGGCCAAAAGTCCAAAATTTCTGTCCCCCATATCTCAGAAAGGAAAAATATTTTGTAATGCAATACAGAAGAAAAGTTGTTTAAATTAATGTTTTAAACAACATGCAACCTTCAAAATTTCGTTAAACGGCCCCTATAAGAAGATAAGGAATCGGCCCCTAAAACCTTCTTTCTCATATATCTCCAGAACGGTATCGGTTTTCTAAACACTTGTTGAACAAAATTTGTTTAGAATTAAATGACCTGTCATTTAATATCAAGAAAAAAGGGGCTGGCCCCTCAAATAAGGGGACCAAAGGGCTATAAGTCTTTAATCTGTAGCCCTTTTCTGAGAGTTATTTTGTGAAAGGTTATAGAAGCAAATATGTTTATCTCACAGTTATGTATTCAAGCAATGTAATGATTTTATCATGTGTTACTTAATTATGGGTTGTTAGGGGCCAAAAATCCAAAATTTCGATCACCCATATCTCAGAAAGGAAAAATATTTTGAAATGCAATACAAAAAAAAAAATGTTCAAAATGATTTTCTTAACAATATGCAACCTTCAAATTTTCGTAAACGGTCCCTATAAGGAGATAAAGAATCAGCCCCTTAAAACTTCTTTCTCATGTATCTCCAGAACGGTAACAAATTTTTAAACACTTGTTGACAAAATGTGTTCAGAATTAAATGACCTTTCATTTAATATCAAGAAAAAGGGGCTGGCCCTTTAAATTAGGGGATCAAAGGGCTCTAAAAGAATTTTTTCTATAGCCCTTTAATGAGAGCCATCTTGTGAAAGGTTATTAAAGCTTGATTAAGTATAATACGTCTACATATCCTAACAATATGATGATTTGGTCTTGCGTTACCCAATTAGGGTTTTTAGGGACCAGATGTAACAAGTTTAATATTTTCAATCTTATTTGGAAGAAATGCAAGTATTTTAAAAAGCAATGTAATAGAACTAAAAAGCAATACTTTAAAGCATTAGTACTTCACTCCTTTTTCCATATCATGTTTTGATGTCGAAAATCAAAAGTCGATGATGTCATATTTTCTTCTAAAAATCGGACGGAAGACCTCCTCGTTGCTCGCAACGAGATCGTGTCTAGTTCTTATTATTATTCTTTTTTTTTCTTACCGATTTTGTGCAGACGATTTCTCGGAGATGGCTGGGTCGATTTCGCTCAAATTTTCAATATAAACGTGTTTTCATCTAAACCTGATATATAATTTTTATTTTTTGAAAATACACTTCCGGTCGGAAGTTATCGTCCGTTTACGATTTTAAAAAGTCAATTTTGTCTGTCGGGTTTCTCAAAAACGAGCAAAGATATAGAGCTGAAATTTTCAGAGATGATAGATCTACCGTTTTTCTAATGTACCTCGGTCAAGAGAATGTCCGCCGTCACTTCCAGTCGTCACCGGAAGGAAATTTCAAAAATTGAATTTTTCGACTTTTTTATTTTTAAATATTTTTCTTTGAAATTTTTACACCTTATAGTGACCCTTTTACTGATTAAGAATATGTAATTAGTTTTAAAATCGATCAAGGCATTCTCGAGAAATTAAGCGTCAAAGTTCTGAAGCGGAGTCCGAGTAGCTCAGTCGTTATAGTCGTGGACATGGCCCAGGCGACCCGGGTTCAAGCCTCGAGTGCCGCAAATTTTTTTTTACTATTTTTCGCTTAGATCTACGTTTTTTATCTTTGAATTGATAAGTTTGATCTAATCTATTCAAAAATCGAACGGAAGACCCACTCGTTGCTCGCAACGAGATCGAATCTAGTTCTTATTATTATTCTTTTTTTTTCTTACCGATTTTGTGCAGCCGATTTCTCAGAGATGGCTTGATAGATTTCATTCAAATTTTCATGATTGACGTGTTTTTATCTGAAGTTTATTGTTTTTTATCCATTTCTGAAAATACACTTCCGGTCGGAAGTTATCGTCCGTTTACGATTTTAAAAAGTCAATTTTGTCGGCAACGTTTCTCAAAAACGAGAAAAGATATAGGGCTGAAATTTTTAGAGAAGACAGATCTACCGTTTTTCTGGTGCAACACACTCACCAAAATGTCCGCCATCACTTCCTGTCGTTTTTGGAAGAAAATTTCAAAAATTGAATTTTTCGACTTTTTTATTTTTTAATATTTTTTTTTGAAATTTTTACACCTTATAGTGACCCTTTTACTCTTTAAGAATATGTAATTAGTTTTAAAATAGATCAAGGCATTCTCGAGAAATTAAGCGTCAAAGTTCTGAAGCGGAGTCCGAGTAGCTCAGTCGATATAGTCGTGGACATGGCCCAGGCGACCCGGGTTCAAGCCTCGAGTGCCGCAAAAAAAAATTTCATTTTTTTTTCGCTTAGATCTACGATTTTATATTTGAATTGATAAGTTTAATCTAATCTATTTAAAAATCGGGCGGAAGACCCACTCGTTGCTCGCAACGAGATCGAATCTAGTTATTATTATTCTTTTTTTCCTTACACATTTTGTGCAGGCGATTTCTCGGAAATGGCTGATTCAATTTTCGTCAAATTTTTACTGATGATGCCTCGCCATCTGCAGTTTGTACCCCCGTGATATTTTTTCAAAATTCACTTCCGGTCGGAAGTTATCGTCAATAAACGATTTTTTAAAGTCAATTTTGTCTCTCAGGTTTCTCAAAAACGATTAAAGATATAGGGCTGGAACTTTCAGAGATGATAGATCTATCGTTTTTCTGGTGCACCTCGGTCAAGAGAAAGTCAGCCGTCACTTCTGGTCGTCACCGGAAAGAAATTTCAAAAAGTGAATTTTTCGCTTTTTTTTATTTTTTATTATTTTTTTTTTTGAAATTTTTACACCTGATAGTGACCCTCTCACTGATATAGAATATGTAATTTGTTTTCAAATCGATCAAGGCGTTCTCGAGAAATTAAGCGTCAAAGTTCTGAAGCGAGAGTCCGAGTAGCTCAGTCGATAGAGTGGACATGGCTAAGACGACCCGGGTTCAAGACCCGAGTGCCGCCAATTTTTTTTTTAAAAAATTTCGCTTAGATCTACGTTTTTATCTTTGAATTGATAAGTTTGATCTAATCTATTCAAAAATCGTTCGGAAGACCCACTCGTTGCTCGCAACGAGATCGAATCTAGTTATTCTTATTCTTTTTTTTTCTTCTTACCGATTTTGTGCAGGCGATTTCTCAGAGATGGCTTGCTCGAATTCAGTCAAATTTTCAGGGATGATGCCTTGTCATCTGAAGTTTGTACCGCCGGAACAGTTTTTTAAAATTTACTTCCGGTCGGAAGTTATCATCATTAAACGATTTTTTAAAAGCCAAATTTGTCTGCGACGTTTCTAAAAAACGACTGAAGATATAGAGCTGAAATTTTGAGAGATGATAGATTTAACGTTTTTCTGTTGCACTATTGTCTAAAAAATGTCCGCCGTCACTTCCTGTCTTTTCTGGAAGGAATTTTGAAAAATTGAATTTTTCGACTTTTTCATTTTTTAATATATTTGTTTGAAATTTTAACACCTTATAGTGAA
Source organism: Magallana gigas (assembly GCF_902806645.1). NCBI lineage: Eukaryota > Metazoa > Mollusca > Bivalvia > Ostreida > Ostreidae > Magallana > Magallana gigas. Next base: position 18,520,367 of record NC_047566.1, read on the forward strand.
CCTTACACTGATTCAGAATATGTAATTTGTTTTAAAATCGATCAAGGCATTCTCGAGAAATTAAGCGTCAAAGTTCTGAAGCGAGAGTCCGAGTAGCTCAGTCGATAGAGTCGTGGACATGGCCAAGGCGACCCGGGTTCAAGCCTCGAGTGCCGCAAATTTTTTTAAAACTATTTTTCGCTTAGATTTACGTTTTTATCTTTGAATTGATAAGTTTGATCTAATCTATTCAATAATCGGACGGAAGACCCACTCGTTGCTCGCAACGAGATCGAATCTAGTTATAATTTTTCTTCTTCTAGACGTTTTAAATCCTCAATAACTTTTTTGTTTGTCATCTGATTTCATTTAAATTTTCACGGTATATTGTAAATTGAATTAGGTTTCTAGAGCACAAAAAAAATTGAAATCGCAACTTCCGGTTTTGAGTTATTCCCCTTTTTCTAAAATTTTAGGGGCGTTAGTTTCCAGACAAAGGCTCCGAAATGGTCCGTAGCAAATAATTTATAGTTAAAAATCTTTATTATTGACACTTTGAATATTGTCCTCTGATTTTTGGATTTTAGTTTCTTCCAATTATTCCATTCGAATTAATCAATCGAAATCTATGTTTTAAAAATAGCGAAATTTTTCTCATGTTTTAGCTTCGTAACTTTTTAGTTTGAAATATTTCCTAAATACATATAGAACAAAAGTTGTGCATAATGTTAAGGGCTTTCATTTGACATCAATAAAAAAGGGCTGGCCCCTTCAATTAAGGGCCAGTAGCCCTCAAAAGATTTTGCTTAATAACTAAAAAACGGTTAGGATTTCGATATTGCTGTCGCTGGAAAAGTTGTTTGTTGGGATCTCATAAAGGTCGTTACAATGTTATTTTGTAAGTGATTTGTGTAGTATGAGTGTAAAAAGCTTTACATGTTAACATGTACCTGCTTTTATTTGGCAAGTTTTTTAACGAAAGTCTTTGCGCGCAAAACTGGCAAAAAGTTACCACAGAAAGTATGATGGTTTATACAGGAGGCATTAATTCATGAGAAAAAAATTAGAACACATGCTTTTTTTTCATAGAAGTTAAAGTCATTGTTGTTTAGTTCTTATAGTGCACAATCCTTAAAGACGAGAATCGAAAAACAAAACATTCTTTTTCTTTTCTAGTAAAACACAAAATACTTATTGAAAAAAAATTCTATGCATTACATTTTAGTTATCATAATGCATGCATTTAAAATCCACCTTGAATCAGAGATGTGAATTATTACGTAAGCTATCCCTCGCCCACGGCCGAGAAAATCGGTCACCATGGTCGCGGCTGGACTACCTAGCGGTCAGCGGTTATCTAATACACGAGAGTTGCGTCTCTCATATATGAGTTAATCTAGCTGCGAACTGAAGAATTATTTCAGTTTTGATTACACATAAAGGTTTATTCTTCAATTGGATTAAACGATAGGGTGTCAATTAAGAAATCGTTCAGTTAATTAATAAAAGCAATGCCATTCTCAATCTAATGCAATATCAGACATATATATCAATTGTGGGTTTTAAGTAAAAAAAGAATTTCTATTTGATAGAATTTAGTCATTAAATTGCAAACTTTTCAAATCTTCCTAGGTTCTGAGCTGTGCGTGTGTATGCGTTAAACCTTTATGTAATCTATCCTTCGCCCGCGGCCGAGGAAATCATCCACGGCTGCACTACCTAGAGGTAAACGGTTATCTAATACACAAGATTCGCACCCGCACACTTACATGAATATGAACGTGTTTGAGTTTATATAGCCGTTAATACACTGTACACTGTTTTAATTTTATGTTATAAAAGTTTGTTCATTTTGTATTTAGTTAAAGAGAGTAAATTAGTAAATTGGAGTGTAAATTAAAAAGTCGTTCTGAAAATTAATAAAAGCGATATTACTCCAAATCAGAAATACTCGTGAGACATATTTGAATGGTTGGTTTGTAAGTCTTAAATGTTTTAAAAACTGTACAAATATTTTTTTCAATCAACAACAAAAAAACAACAACACAAATATTAAAACCTTTAAATAATGATCATCCCTCGCACATAGCCGAGGAGATCCCGCGCAAGTGACCTCTACATGTACCTTATCACGCGCGCATGTTTGGTATTTTGTACGAACGCAACTATTTTTATTATGTTTTAAACTGTTATATTGGTTTCAGATGAACCGATAAATTTATTTTACTCGTACAGTTGATTTAGCATTGATTTATACGACAGCGTACAAGGTAATTTAAAAAATCAAATCAAATTATGATCAAAGTGCCATGTTTGCGGTAGGTGCTGACACGTTAAGAGAATGCCCTGAATTAAGGCATTCGATGATTATTTTAAAGAATATTCACATGAGTTTTGAAACAAGTTTTGTTTAGATTCTATCGGTCACATATTAATAACTTCTGTATTGTTTCTACATGGTCGTTAGTTTCATTGTGAAAACGAACTTATTTCTGTGTTGCCCTCCCACCGCCCCGCTGCCAAGTGCTCTTTTTTTTTTTAAATTCCAGATCTGTCGAAAATCATTTGATAGTGACTTCTTATGTGTAACATTTTCTCCTGAGCGTGTTTCTCTTTCCCACCCGTTTTTTTTATTCGGTCAGTCTTTGTAAATTTCAACTTTCTTCATTGCGTAAATTCAATCACCACGTGCTACCGAAAATCTTGTGTAACTTTGAACAGCGCAAACAGCTCAGAACATATATATATATATAGCCCCAGCTTATTTATGGCTGCAGATCATTATGTAATTAATCAACAGTTCGAAGGGTGCTTTCTTCAAAGTGGTCAATTTTCAAACAACAAGACTTTCATTTTCACATTAAAGGTGCGGGATCGTAATCTGAGAACGTGGCTATAATAAATTTACATGTCGAACACGCTAAACTTCTATTATATATAGTTATGAACAGAATAATATATATTATAATTAAAAGTTTTAAGTCAAATGTAATGTTTTCTTGGGATAAGATGTTATGAAATACGACTACATTATGCTATGCAGGTGGTCGCCATAGAAATCCTCAAAGTATTGCAAGTTAGGACAGATTAGTTTACTTGACTTACAGAATTTAATATAGCGACATATCTGCCTCCAAAAAAATATGCGCTTCTCAAAGTTACACTTCAGTGAGATGGACATGTGTTCTTGGGGATTTTCTTTATTGCTAATTATATGAAAATTGATTTTTTTTAAAAGTTTTATTGAAGTTGTGTGGTATGAGGATGTCATGCAACTTAATTTACTTACAAGGTTAGCTACAGCCAGTGGAATACTAATTTTAGGTCAACAATCACTGGCGGATTTAAGGGGGGGGGGCGTGGAGGGCGCACCCCCCCCCCCCCTAAAATTTTCAAAGTATGCATGATTGTAGATGATTTGATAAATTTTACATAGAAAAGTTAGCATTTTGTGTTTCACTTTATTTATAATTATGCCTTTATAATTATGCCTAACTCAATATTACACCTCATTGATACACCAGCTGTGCTATGCTGACTGTAATTCTGCTGCTCTATAAACATCTAATCCTAATGCATGTTGACAGGTTCTGATAACAAACCAATTAAACTGTGTTTAAAACAAGCAGTGTTGGTCATTTCATTATGGTGGCTGCAACGAATTCCCCAGGGCCTTGAACTTGGGGCTTCGACCAAGAATCGACTGGAAATCCCAGCAGTTTTGTTTCAAGTGTAGACTGCGCTGTCATTTCCATATTGCGACGCAAGCAGAAATTTCTGAATAACTGTATATTTTTTGTGTAAATAGGTAAATAGACTATTTTAATATAAGAATATTGAAGATTTGATGCATCAGATATTTCTAACAGCTAATAGGGGGTCGGATACCGTAACGTCATTACAATGTTGTAACTTTGATAACCTAGTTAATTTTGGGAGTTCATAAATGCCCGAATTTTTTTGTTTTTAATCCAATACATGTATTAGGTATAAGTAACAATATGTGTCAAATTGTTATATATATATGCAATAGGCTTTTGTGTAAAGTGTACATAACTGAAAAAATACCACTATTTTGAGCCTGGTTTTACCTTCAAAATACACGAAAACCCAAGAGCTTATAAAGATAAATAGAGAAGGCAAATATTGCTTGTGACATGTACGTAGTTTTTTTTATATATCTTTATGATAAAGCAGAGAAAAGCAAAAAAAAAAAAAAAAAAAAAAAAACCCACAAAAAACAAACATGGAACTTGCATCAAATTTACTTCATGTACATGTTACCAAAAATCCGACCGAATATGCGCCTTTGTCACATTTAATTAAATTAACTGAAAATAAAAACCATAACACCATTATTTTCCGCTTATTTTTATTGAAGTTTCTCCTTTTTTTAAAAAAAAAATACATACATGTACGTAAACTTTTTCCGAGAGAATAACTGTTGATCCGATAAAGGAGAAAAAAACTGACTTGAAAATAGGGATTTTGAATATTATTGCATCGTAGGGAGAAGTAATATTCATTTCTGTAAATAATGTTATTAAATTTTACGTTACATAGCGGTGTCTGTATATCAGGAGTAAAATTTAGACGCTCACTTATGCATAAATTCTCCCATTGATCTTAGATAGCGGATTATTATTTTAAATGTTCAAGTCTACTCGTATTATCAAATAATATCAGCCCTGAATAAATTTTCATAGATGCCATCAATTTTGGCTATTTACCAAATTTTGACAGCACGAAACAAATTCAACTTGCACATAGTCTTCAAAAAATTAGAAAGATTTTTTTTACAGAAGTTACGTGTTTTTTTATGCACGTTTTTACTTACATTTCCTTACATGAATCATGGGTACATGTAATATATAACAATCAATGTTACCCTGAAAAATTTAACTCGCCATTAAACTTCTCATTGTTTAAACCCCTGTCACACTGGAGCTGCGTCCTCACAGCGATCCCGCTGCGTAATTGAATAATGTAAAACGCCATGGTAAACAAACAAGAGTCTTCTACAGCGCCGTAACAACTCAACGGCATCTTCGTTCGCCGCGGTGGGATATCCTAGCCTAGAACATTTTAGAACGCCATGCGACGGCGCGTACTTTGAACATGCACAAAGTACGCGCCGTGGCTCTGCGTTCCGATAAACACGCCGTAGAAGTTGCGTAAGGTCGCCATGACAGCGCCGTAAAGTCTCCAACAGCGCATGTGCACGCAGTCAGCGCGCAGAGCACGCTGTGGATGCGCGGTAAAAACTCCTAGCACGTCATGAGCGCTCGGCGGATACCCAGCGAGAGGGCAGTCAATCGCCAAGTAGAACTCTGTGGAAACGTAGTTGGGAGCTCTGTAAGAACGCCTTTCTGAATTTTCCTTCCGATCCTACGGCGATTCCATTAATTTTACAACGCCGTGAACACGCACTGGGAACGCAACTTTGTGTGACAGGGCCTTAAAGAGTTTTCAAAACAATTACACAAACTGTGTTCGACAAATAGTTTTTCTAAAACATTTTCTTCCTGTCTTTATACAGGCTCTCAATCACAGCACGTTTTTATAACAAAAGCAGAAGTGAAATTTTAGTCATTAGTCATTATAATCGTTTGACACCAAATCACATAAATTTTCATCTCGCAGCAACAACGGAAGACCTACTCGTGGCTTTGCCACGAGCTCTGCTCTAGTTGTTTTACTTATTGTAAAAGATAATTCGTCATTACTGTTATTTTTTTTCAGTTTGATAAGTATTGTATTAATAGTTTATAACATATGATACGCACTTAAGTAAGCATATAGGATGACCGATCACAAATAAGCCAACATAAAATACTCCGTTTATTTGGCAGTTCGTTACGCGGCTGCCTGAGTGGAGCAAAAGCCCGGGGCTCTAGCCCCGCATGCATTTGTGCGGGTATACTTTGGCCAAGCCCCTACTTGTACGGTAACAGCTGCACATTTGCCCACATAGACTACACCACCAAAACCGCCATCATCTTTAGGATTGCCGCTCGCAATGAGAAGGGATACGACCACCTTCCACACCAGTCAGGTGGCCTCAGAGTATGTTTAGCAAAATATAATTATAAAGTAGTGTTTTTTTGTTTGTTTTTTTTTTTTTGGGGGGGGGGGGGCATTAATTAATCTCAGTTTTGGTCTCAATCTTACTTTAATATGAGTGAAATATATAGTCGAAAAGTAAAACCGAGATCAAATGTTAACTTCTAAAGTTTTATGGCTTCAAGACATGGTGTTTTTTATTTGGAATAAAGGTTTTGAAATTCTAACTATATTTACTTCATATTGAATTCAGATATTTAGTCCTGTTGTATTAGTTTTGATATAATTAGATAAAACAAAAGCAATTAAGATAAATTTCTCTGTAAATAGTAACTTGTATATTTATATATTCTATGGGTGAACTATTGAGAATGATAGGACATGTGTTGAATTAATTGGGCAAATATTGTGGTTTCATCAATATTTGTTGAATACCAATTTTTGTGAATTTCTTTGTTAAATTGATCCACGAAATTAAATGTTCATTAAATGCAAATTTAGATAACATATTGTATTGAAAAAGGATCATAATTGGCAAACGTATGCATCCATGAAAACTGTGATTTTCATCAAATCCACAAAAATTGATGGCCATAAATACTGATGAAACTGCAGTTAGTAGTGCCTTTGTTTTTGAAGCATTTTATGATAGAAATGTCTTTATTTACATTTAAATTTTTTATGATTTTGATTTTTTGCACCAACTGCCCAGCTGCTCAAACTATGGCAGTAAAGAGAACTGTAAGAGGGGATGGGTTGTTGGATAAGGAGTTGTTTAACATCCACCTTACAGACAGGAGAGGATTTGAAATCAACATATTAATTCAAACTCAAATATAAAAGACTTGTTATCAAATTCTGTTCTGACAGCTGAATTGGTTAAGCTTTTCCACTTTAATTCGGAGATGGGTGGAAATATCATTTTTTTGGCTGGTAGTCAGTGTTTTCTCAGATTAATTTGTAAAAATTTGAATAAGATATTGCCAAAATTTGTATGCATGGAAGAAGTCCTAATTAATGAAACTACTATAATAGCAAAATATTTTATGGTGTTTTTGGTCTCATTAGGTTTGTGATCTGAGAATTTAATACATATCAGCATGAACTTTAAATCATTCAAATTTTGAAAAAGCTATTTAATTTACATGACATTATGTGAAGTTTGGTAAATTTTTGTCTCTCAATCAGCTTGTAAAGAAATTAGAAAAAGAATTAAATGATGCTGTAATTTCTTTCCAGCAGACCTCAAATAATTGTAGGTGTACAGGAAAAGAAACAAAACATCGATGATGAAAACGAAAAACCATAAACAACGGAAAAGGAATGTAATTTGTTGGTGATAGTGCAGTTATGTACATGACTATCAAATCCAATAAAGTCAGAATGGCTTATGATAGATTTGATTACGTCCAGACCGAAATTATCACCTCATAATATTCAAAGAATGATTCCTTACAACTTATATTTATAAAACTTTATACCACTGTACGATTAAATATTTAAATATAAATAAGCAAATCCCGTTGATGCGTCAATTATAAGTCATTTGAAGTTATGGGTTTTATAGTAAAAAATCAATACGTAGTGTTATCACAGGCAAAGACACTGGAAAATGTAAATATTTAGCTTTAAAGGGGTATGGTCACGATTTTGGTCAACAATTATCTTTTCTGATTTTAATGTTTACAATGTCTCAGTAAGGCATATTCAATAGGCAACCAGATTTGAGTGCCATTTGATAAATTATAAGCGAGTTACAGAGCTTACAATTCTTTGCTATGTAAACATTTTGAATGTTGAAGTACAAATCCAGTTTTAGACCTAAAATGAATATGTTAAAGGTTAGGAACTGTCAATTTATGCTTAAAATGAATATGAAAATAGACAAATCTGCTTGAACATTTTTTACTGGTATATTCAACCTATGTAAAAAAAAAACAACCCAAAAAGCAGAGCCTTGTTTACATGACAAAGAATTGTGAGCCCTATATCTTGCTTATAACTCTATGTAGATTTTATTTGATTATAAGAAATGCATTCCTTAACATTGTAAATATTAAAAAGAGAAAAATAGAATTTGACCAACGACCAAAATCGTGACCATACCCCTTTAAGATTCTTAGTTTCGATATTGATTACATGTAATATTACATATGTCTACATAATGTTTCCATGACGTTGCCGTTGACATTAAGGTAATATACGATCATAATGATCGTCGTTTCAAGTCATGTTTGGTGAGTCTGCATTGCATAATCATATTATTCCATATTTTGCGACAATGAAGCAAGCAGTTTCTTCCATTTGAAGAATTTGTTATGACATTGTATAGTATTTAAATATTGATAAATGCCTTGAAATTATTGTTTTTAAAGAATTGGTTATTTCGGGTTGTCACGCTGTAAAGCTACAGTTTCTATTCCCCCACCCCCCCACCAAAAAAAGTTACAGTGCACAAATGTTTAAGCTAGATTGTGACTGAATCATTAAATCCCAAACACAACCTTTGTAACATTGTGTTATTTATTCAAAACAGAGCAACACGGACCTCTAAAAAGAAATAGGTAGGATCAGGTGCCAATGATTGCTAAGCATCCTATGCTGACCGGCCACAACTACCGTGCGCCCAATGTCATATCGATAAAAATGTCATCATCGGGGAAAATGTCTTAATTTGGGTAATATATGTTGATCGGGAAAACGGAGAAAACTTCATGGAAAACTTCACTGTATTCAATCTATAGTCCAAAGCAGAGGAATCACGGACTTCTGGAAACCTCAGAGGCAGGAACAGGTGCTTAGGAGGAGTAAACATCCTCTGCTGACCGGTAACACCCGCCGTATGCTCTTTGTCGTAATCGGGAGAAAACGAAAAAGTCCGTAGACAACTAGGCAATTAATTATGGTCTAACAATTAATATGAAAAAACGTCAGTCAGCATGCGACCCAGTGAAACATTGTATTCGCTGACAAGGTCGTTGTATCGACCATATAACCTAAGAAAAGATGACTTCAAATAAGACTGTTGATAGTCCTGTTTTATCAACTTGTTTGTCAGAATCTTGACTTACCTTAGAAACTGTTCATACGAAGAGAATGCCCTTGTGTATCGAATTAACTGAGACAAAAAACACCATATGCAGGTGATGAAGGTATATTGCTACATAAGTAAGGAAAGTTGACTATAGGAAATGGAAGTTATCGCGTTTATCATAAAGTTTTGTTGTTAGGTTACCATCAATGTCCATTTCCAGTAAAATATCCAAATATGAAACAGATGACGCAGACTCTGTGGCATCTTTTATTTCAAGTGCAATAAGATGTATTGAGTCGACGTAAACATAGAAAAAACAATTGTTAATTGAAAATACGTCGTCGATTTACCTGAATATTGAGTTGAGGGCCACAGCGAGTGGTTAATTTTATCACGTAAGTTTTTAAATAAATTCTGCTTCATAAGAATACAAAAATAGGTCTACTAACAATTGGGTGCAATTGGTACCTATGGGAATCCCAACAGACTGTTGGAAAACTTGATTTCCTAAAACTACATAAATGTTGTGTATCAGACACTCAAGCATCTTTTCAATGTCAACTTCAAAGTACTCGAGTAGAATGCTATACATGTACAGAAAAACATGTGAACTTTTCATTTCTGAATTTTTTTGAAGATTTATTTTAATAACAGATACACTCAAATAGTTTAATTGGTAAAAGTACGAAAGATACATTTTTAAGATAATTTGGCAGGCACAATTACTTCTTTAAATTTCTACATTGTTGTCCATTTTTTTCTCTTGAAAATACAAATACAAACTTAAAATGATTAATATTGATATTGTTTAAGATACAGTTTTTCTCTAGAAAAATAACACTGAAGTACACAGATGTTAAATCGGCACACATTTTTGGGGGCATTTTAGAAAACACAAAAACTAACTAACGTTTCAAATCTTCAAATGCTTTATTTTGATTTCCTCATAGATACACTACAGTTTTTCTCCAGAAAAGTAATTCCAACCTGAACCATGGGCATACTGCCCACTGGTGCTATGAGTTCTGATCCACACTTTATCGCCTTTCTTCATCTTGATGTTAGGATGTGCGGTTGACGAAGGATTTCCATCGTGACCCCTTCCATCGGCATGATTAGATGCAACCTTTTGGCCATTCCGCACAATTTCAGTGATGAAATATTTTCCAGTTGTTGTAAGTATTGTCCACGAAAAGGAAAAGATTCCATCGGACGGCGCTGTAAATATTCCGGAGGTTTTGTCGTAAGCGTTTCCTTCGTTTAACGAAACCTTATCAAAGATCACAGTCTCTTGGTTCTTCATGTTTTGCAAAGACTTGGTAAGTGAAGTTTGGAAAGCAATTGGATCTATTTTAGGATTATAAATAAAATATTGTAAAGAAAAGAATAAAATGTAAGTATTAAGTTAGTTTCACGGAAAAGTACATAGAAGCAATTATAGTAGACTATCATAATGCTCAATATGAATTACTACCACTAGCTTTTAGAGTTTTTAATAGGTAATATGGTGCATACATGTGCATGCTGGAAAGCCTTCTCAGAAGTGACTTTCTACTAATTTTACGTGTCACTAGCGGAGATCATGTGTGCTTAAAATTAAGCAATCAATACAAAGTGTTGAACGATAATATGCAACGAATATCCGCATTCAATAAAAACAAATAGCAGAATAAGCTGTGTATCATGGTAAGTTGTACGCCGAAATTTTACTGTTGGGCCAGAAAAAATGTTTACATAGTTCAACGGATAATAGAAACCCCTATGCCTGGGATCATGAAGCAGTTTTGGAATAAAGTTCAAATTTCAACTATTCATAGACGTAAGGTAACGCTTAAAGTTTGTAATTGTAAACGTGATAAAGAGACACACTATAAGATCATTTCAATTTTTAGATTTTTCTATCACAAGACAACAAGACAGTGTGCAAATTTTGAATACGGCTTCATGATCCTGGGGCCTGATATTATACTATATGTTTTATAAATCAAATCATCAAAATTTAAAATTAAATGTTTTTCGGACCTTTGCAGCGCACATTTTCAAAATCCATTCCATTGCATATCGCCTTGTAGTTGTTGTATCTTGTCACCACTTGTTGTGGGGTTTCATGTGCAGTTCCGGCCACAAGAAGAGCAAAACTTAACAACAAATAGCAGATTCTGAAAATGATATTTACAATTAAAATTAAAAATATATTTAGTGATATTATTTCATATGACAGAGAACGAAAACGAGAGAGAGAGAGAGAGAGAGAGAGAGAGAGAGAGAGAGAGAGAGAGAGACAGACAGACAGACAGACAGACAACGACAGAGAGACAACGACAGAGAGACAACGACAGAGACAGTGACAGACATATTACCCTGTCATATTTTAATCTTTCCTGAGAAAACAAGATCCACTGACATTGCTTTTTCAATTACTTTTTTCTCAACTTTGTAATATAAAAAGGTGTCTTATAATGATGAATAGTATACATGTTTGGCATAGGCTTTTATTTATACAAAAATTAAATGTCTCATAATGTTTAATATGTTTATACAGCATGACACACTGCCCAGGGCAATAGGTAAAGGTCTAACTTTGTCGAGGCGTGAACTACTCTAGTACCCAAGAACTCCCCTGTTGTATACTCGAGGGAGTCTAAATATCACATTCTTGTGAATTATAGCCATTATTATTTATATACTAATATGCTGTACTGACGAAAGTTGTTCTTTCTGAATAAACATATTAATGTGAATAAAAATTAATTCACTATAGAGAGAATATTGCTCAGAAGTAAACATAAACTCAATGGTACTTGATGATTTTAATGTTAAAGACAATTTTTCTAGACATTTTTGAAAAATTATATTTGATCATTAAACTGAAATACAACCTTCAAAACGTTACCGTACATAAAGCCTTTTATATCCAAATGCTGTTTATATATGTATATGTTCTCAAGATTAAAAAAAATAAAAATGAAGTAATTAATGTAATTAATTGCATTAATGAAAGAAAATAATAATAATTACATTTTTAAACAAATCATTGTAATTGCAAGTTATTGATAAAATTGGCAATGTATTTGAAAATATTTCATCACTTTTCAAAGAAGTCGACCCCAGACCTGCAACCAACATTTGAGAGCCATTTGTTGAGTTATATAAACGAGTTATAGAGATTACAATTGTTTGGTATTTAAACAAAGCTTTTGTTTACATTATGAATGTTGAAGTACAAATCCAGTTTTATACCTAAAATGAATCTGTTAAAGGTGAGGAATTTTTAATTTATGCTTAAAATGAATAATTCTGAAGATAAACAAATCTGCTTTAAAATGATTTTTACTGGTATATTAACCTATGTAAACAAAGACAGGGCCTCGTTTACATGATATAGAATTGTGAGCGCTGTATCTTGTTTATAACTCTCCGTAAATTGTATTTGATTATTAGAATTGCATTCCATAAGCATTGTAAAGAATAAAAAAGAAATAGAAAAATAGAATTTGACAAAAATTGTGACCATGACCCTTTAAGACTCTTAGTTTCAATATAGATTGTATGTTTCTGTGACGTTGCCGAACATTATCATCATCGTTTCAAGTCGTGGTTTGGGAGTCCGCATTGCATAGTAATATTATCCCATATTTGCGACAGTGATGACATGAAGGCAAAAAATGTATTGTTGTATATAGCAAGCAATTTATTCTTTTTGAAGAATTTGTTGTTAATATGTTAATACATCGTAGTATTAAAATCTTGATAAATGCCTTGAAATACTTGTTCTTTTAAGATAGAAAAAATTCGAGTTGGCCTGGTGTAAAACTACAGTTTCTCCTCCCTCAATAGTTACAGTGCACACATTTCTGAGCTAGATTATTACTGAATTATTTAATTCCAAACGTAATCAATGTAACATTGTGTCATTTATTCGTCATTTATTATTCATTTATATCGAAAACCATTTGCTTATTTTCATTTTCGAGTTGTTTTTGTATATTTTTTAAAATAACAAATTAACTCAAATGGTTCAATTGATATAAGATAAAAATATATTGTTTCTTATATAATTTGGTCGGCACACAAATTTCTATGCATTATAAGACTATATCTTGCATTTAAAAAATACAAAACAATTGTATGTGTTAAGCTTCAAATGCTTTATTTTTGTATCGTTACAAATGTGTTACAATTTTGCTCCAGAAAAGTAACACCAACCTCCATGGGCATGCTGCCCATTGGTGCCATGGGTCCTGATCCAGACCTTATCGCCGTTCTTCAGTTTGATGTTAGCATGTGGGGTTGACATAGGACTTCCATCGTGACCCCTTCCATCGGTATGATTAAATGCAACTTTTTGGCCATTTAGCACAATTTCAGTGACGAAATATTTTCCAGCTGTTGTTAATATTGTCCACGTAAAGGAATAGATTTTGTCCATCGGTGCTGTAAATATTCCGGAGGTGTTGTCATAAGCGTTTCCTTCGTTTAATGAAACTTTATCAAAGATTACAGTCTCTTGGTTCTTTAAGTTTTGCAATGTCTTGGTAAGTGATGATTGGAAAGCAAACGGATCTATTTTAGGATTAGAAATAAATTATTGTTAGTGAAAAAAAGAGAATAAATGGAAATATTAAAATTAGCAGTTAAAGATGGATGTCATAAGTCTCAATATGAATGAAAAACACCAGCTTATAGACTTTTACGTATATTATTAAATAATTTGTACTATTGCGCATGTTGGGTAAAGCTTGCTCAGAAGTGACTTTCTACTACTTTTACGTGTTATTGGCTGAGCTTAAAATTCAACAATCAATACTTGTGTTAAACGGGAAGTTGCAACGAATAATTCTTATTACGTACATGTACTTTGCAGCGTTCAATTTAAAAAAATCACAATAAGCTATGTACCCGGTCAGTTCTAGAGCGAAATTTTACTATTGGGCAAGAAAGAGTTTTCATGAGGTTTCTACATAGTCATAATTAAGATTGATAAAGAACCCTGACTATACATACTACCATATGTTTCGTCAATCCTAAAATCAAAATTCAAAAATGAAATGTTTTTCCGAACCTTTGCAGCGCACATTTTGGAAACCCATTCCATCGCATATAGCCTTGTAGTTGTTGTATCTAGTCACCACTTGTTGTGGCGTTTCATGTGCAGTTCCCGCAACAAGAAGAGCTAAGCTCAACAACAAATAGCATATTCTGACAACGATTTTCAAATTTACAATCAAAATAAAAAACCACAACAACTTAGCAACATTATATCATGAGAGAGAGAGAGAAAGAGAGGGAGAGAGAGAGAGAGAGAGAGAGATATTACCTTGTCATATTTTTATTAGAAAAACCAACTGTTACCATTGCATTGCTTGGGATGAATTTTTATACAAAGCTCAAACCACTTATACTATCAAATTACTAACACGTCACGCTAAACGATCATTTGATGGATTTTTTTTGCACTTGTGCCAATTTTGAAAGCTTTGCTTGCAACCAATCAAACTAATCAGCTCACACATTTCCATTTTATCTTACTCTTTTTATAATTATATTAAAAGGGCAGCAATAAGATTCTAAATGGAAAATATATCAGAGCGTATATTGTAGCAGATATACACTTACTGGTAAGAAAATAACATGTTAATTTTGATATGATAAAGAAAATAACGTGAAGGTAGATAAAGTTGGTTACAAAATTATTACAAAATCATAACACACATGATTACCAAATATTACCTTTGATATCTTTATATTTACTGAAATTTATTTCTGTTTACCCAAGCCCCGAGTTCTATAAGATGAAACAATTGAGACGCAAAAATTATATTATCTAACAATTTTACCATATTGACAATGATTATTTTAAATTCCATTTTTGTAAGAGTGCAAGTTTTAAACAAGAAAATCACATTGCTTAACTTCAATTAACTGATCATATTTTCATTCTCTTTAATTGTACATATTTTAATATTGGAACTTAAAATCAGGTAGATGGTGCACTGGAAATGCTTGGAAATACAGTAATATAACACAAGTATAACTTTTGTAAAAAAATTTAAATTTCACAATGTTTTGCTTTAAATGTATTTCTTCTTTGATACTCCATGAGTCCCAAATTGGCCAACAGGTCATTGCTCTCCATTACATACGCTACAATTGACAATACATGTAATTATACAGAGTGTTATTCTGATAAAATCTACATTTTAAGTATGTCATAATGCTAGCTTTGTATTTAAAAAAAATATATTTCTGTTAATCTGTTAATTCTGTTAAAATCGATTAAACATAAGGGACACATATTTAAAAAAAATTATTCATTAACCTCTTTGACTTCTTGCTAATACCATCACACACACTTTATTCATAAAACGAAACTTGATTAAAATATGATATGTACAGTTCTATATATAATTGATGTCAATGTGGATAACCAACAGTCGCCCATTTGAAATTCATACCACGATCCACCACAACCTTCACATTTGGTAAATATGGATTTTTTTAGTTGGGTGTAGTTGGCTTAATTGGGTTTTTCCAGTAGTATCAGAGGGAGTATTCATTGTAATGACGTCTCAAATATATTCTAGCAAGTAAATCAATTCGATCTTTCCTTATTTATGCAGAACACATGTAAAGGTAATTATCATGATTTTCCTCAATAATACAGATGAAACACTACACTTACTTTTTTTGTAATATAATATCATAAGATTTGGTTTTCATTTTGAATATAGGGAAAATACCATGTAATGTTTATGAGATAATTCTACGAAACCGAGATGAATAATTGACATTTTAACGAAAATACATAAAATATTTTGATTATTAAGACACCAGACAATACCACTTCCTGAATTGTTTGCATATGTTTATTGTAGAAACATTTAATTAAATGTCGATCATTAATAATTATATAGATATTGCTCCCCTGTAAAAAAGAAGGAAAAAGAGTCCATCGAATTTATAATAAAGATACAATTTATATTGATTATAATAAAGTATTTTTTATTCATTCAATAGTACAATATACTTTACAATTGAAACCCGTTTTAGATACACATTCATGCTATCTTTGAAATTAGAACTATTTTTTACATATATTATGAATTAATATTTTGATTATTATTTATTAAATACTATCATATCACAAGCAAGTGACAAGCGGTATTTACTTCCACTATCGTTATACCATATGCTTCCTTGTTCTTGTACCTGTCTTTTTTCTGTGCGAAGTTTTTCTTTAAAAATGAGGTTTTTTTTTCTTTATGCATTATTCAGATTTGCTTAGCTACATATATATATATATATATATATATATATATATATATATATATATATATATATATATATATATGACATTTCATATGGGACACCATTTTAGATTAATTTCGTGTTTTGAGTTAAGGCGGTATATATAGTCTTTTATAAAGGGCAGGGGATTTCCGGTTTTCTTTCTTTGCATCTGTAATTTACACCTTCATCACATTCAATTCATGCAACAGCATTTTCATTTAATATTTGCAAAATAAATCAAATGATATAAATATGCTCAAAGCATTTATAGCATATATAATGTGTCAATTTTCTTAATGGGTTAGATGCCAACTTTGTTGTCTCTAATATTCACATGAGTGACTTTTGCTGAGTACGGAAGTTGCACATCTTTTATGGGAGCCTCCTCGAAACACAGCGGGAAAGATCACCGACTACAGTTCAGCTGGCATTTGTGCAGTTGTACTGTGGCCAAGCCTCCTCATGTAGATGCACGGTGACTGCTGACAGTCTGGCCTCTGCCCACTTTGACTACAAAACCAAACCAGCCATAATCTTCATGATTGCAGCCCGCAGTGAGACGGGAGACGGTCCTGTTATGTAGTTCAGGTAGCTTTTAGGTATCTTTAGTTAAATATATAAAGTCCTGGTGTTTTATTGGGAAAAAAAGTTTCTTGAAATTGTGTATTTACTTCATGTTGAATTCAGATATTAATTCTTTTTGTATTAGTTTGGATGTAAGGAAAAAGCAAACAATGAATATACATTTCTCTGCAAATAGCAACTTGTTATTTTTATATATTTTTGGTGTGACATATTGAGAAAACAAAGCATGTATTGAAATGATTGGGCTAAAACTGTAGTTTTATCAATATTTGTTGAATACCAATATTCATGGATTTCTTTCTTCAGTTGATCCACGAAATTTAATGTTCATTGAAAAGCAAATTATGATAACATATTGTATTAAAAAAGGATCATAATTAACAAACTTTTGCATCCAAGAAACTGTTATTTTCATTATATCCACGAAAATTGATGGTCACAAATATTGATGAAACCACAGTCAGTAGTGTTTTTATTTTGAAACATTTATGATGGAGATGAACATTTTCTTTATTATGTAATAAAGATCTTATTTAGATTTAAATTTTATAAGATTTTAGTGTTTTGCCCCAGATGCCAAAAGTCCAGCTGCCCAGAAGGTGGCAGTAAGGAGAACTGTAGGAGGGGATGGGTAAGGAGGTGTTTTATATTCACATTACAAACAGGAAAGGATTTAAAATATATTGTTTTATATCCACCTTACAGACAGGAGAGGGTTTAAAATCAATCAATTACTTCAAACTCAGATGAAGATTTGGGATGAAATTCTGTTTGATAGTTTAAGTTTTATTCAGTTTAAATCAGAGATGATTGGAAAGATCAAACTATTTGCTGGTAGTAAGTGTAATCAAATCACTTCCAGATCAATTTATAATAATTTGAAAAAGAAATTTCTACAATTTGTATCTATGAAAGAAGTCCTACGTAATTAAGCTAAAGGTACTGTTTAAGCAGAATACTTTATGATATTATTGGTCTCATTTGGTTTGTGGTCTGAGAATTAAGCACATATCAGCATTAAGTCTGAATTATAATAATTTTGACCCAAAATTTTTTTTTTACATGACTATGTGTAAAATGTGGTATAAATTGTGTCCCAATGAGTTTGTGTAGAAATTAGAAAAACGAAATGATGTTGTAATTTCTTTCCTGTAGACCTCAAGTACATGTAGTTGGAGCTGTCTAGGCAAAGAAACAGAAAACCGATGATGAAAATGAAAAACCATAAACAACAGAAAAGGTATGCAACTTGTTGGTGATAGTAGAGTTATATACAGGACTAGATAAACTGAATGTTCTTGATCATAATCTCTGAACCTAATGAGGATATTTTCATTTTTTACATCAATGTTTTCATCATGTTAAAGTTCTTTAATGAAATTTTATTTCTGTTGTTACCAATCTTGATAAGCAGCTGAATTCATTGTACATAGGGCATTTCTCTCATTAATCTTCATCATCATTATCACCATTTTCACCATTGTGTATAAACTGATATAATTGCACTAATTATTGACGGATATCATTCCTGTTGTAAAATGTGACAGCTTATATCCGGAGGCATTTTTTCTTTTTCTTTTTTTAAGCCTAGGATATTATCTAAAAATTCAATTCATTAAGTTTTTTGAAATTGATTTCTGTCCATGGTCTTCTTTTTCACTTCAAGTGAACTAAATTGACTTTTTAACTAGGTAAAATAAAGGTTTACATATGTTAAAATTTTTACAAGTACATGTAAATGTACACTCTATATTATGAATTTCAGGGGAGTAACATGTTTTTGTTGAGGATTAAATACTTCTATTCCTTCCAGAGAGACGATTGTTGTTAAAATGCAATTCTTTGTTTAATATATTTTTTGTTAGGAGATAAACAGTGTTGATTGCTTTCAATTCTAGTAGTCAATTGAATTGTTTTAGAAGTACATGTACATGCATTAGGTGTAGAGGAAGGCGAGGATCACTAGTTTATAAATAGTCTTTTACTCAAAACGAAGTTATAAAACTGCCAACTATTTGATAATGGTTTTTAATATGAATGAATTCTGTACGTCTGGCATTAACGGCAGTCTATGTAAAGAAAACATGCGGATTTACACTGGTTTTATGTAATTCACTTTTAACGTTAAGATACATTCCCTCAGAACTATCGACAGGAAAGCAGATCGTGACGTGAAAGTTAATTATGGCGTCATATCGTATGAAGTACAGGCAAGTTCCTTTCTACACTACTGGCTCTAAAAAGTACTGAAAGTGCCATTTTTTACTGATAATTTCTGATATTTACTGATATTGTACTGTTAGTGCTGAGAATTGCTGATATTTACTGATAATTTAACTGCTGTTACTGATAATTGCTGTTGGTTCTGACATTTACTGATATTTACTGATGCTTTTGCTGTGAGCTCTGATAATTACTGATATTTACTGAGGTTTACTGTTGGTACTGAGAATTGCTAATAATTACTGAGAATATTTTAAGGCCCAAAACATTGTCTGTTAATTATTAAATAACAAATATTTCAGATTTAACACTATTTAATTATATATTCTTAAGTTTTATTTATTTGATATTCAGCTTCTTTTGAACTTCGGAAACTCACAGATCACATTTTAGACAATATTAGAAAGCCGGTCAAAAATTAGTACTTAAACTTAAGGCAGACTCCACAAAAATTTTAATTTCTAAATGCGGTGGACATTTTTTTTTCAACAATGAACAACCCCACAATTCTTAACATGATTATTTTTCTTTTCAAAATAGAGAGATACCCGGTCAGGACTTTATAATGTCTTTGAGGTTTTACTTCAAAGAAAGATTAGCGAGGCAGTATCTGTGTATAGTATGTACATACTTTCAGCAGATCAAGAGGTTTGAATGTCGCAATTCAACCTTGTAAATTGTCAGTCTGGCACCTTGTGTATGACATTACGTAATATCCGTATACAGGAATCCATGATCTTGAGAATATTTATTCAAAGAGAAAAGTATTATTTTTATTGACAACAATATAAATAACGTATTAGAATGATTTTCATATTCATCATCTTATTTGTTCCGCATTCAATTGATTCAAAAAAGTTGAATAAATAATCTCTCTCTCTCTCTCTCTCTCTCTTTCTCTCTCTCCTACCATTTGCTGAAATCAAAATAGGTAACAATCGGCGAAGAATAATTTTTATTGTCCGACCTTTCACTCTTTCACTTTTAAAACATATGTAATATATCTTCTGTTGCACGGCTAAGTAATGTTGTCATGATCTAGTTATATTATTGTTAATCTGCCCACCCTGCTCTCTCTCTCTCTCTCTCTCCCTCTCTCTCTCTCTCTTTCGTTCTCTCTCTCTCTTGCTCGCATATATTATCTAGTCCTAAAATTTGAGTTTCCGAGTCAAAATGGCATAACGGCATTAGCACGATAAAGTTCTATTTCAGCATCACAACCGCCATTTCAAACACAGATTTCGAGTGTAAACTTTTCTAAGACTACAAAGAACACCAGCTTAATATAGTGAAAAAGTGTTACGGCTTATCGTGCTTTAATTCTCTCTCTCTCTCTGTCTCTCTCTCTCTCTCTATTATAACGTATTTTAAGGCGTCAATGCAGAAAGGCATAAGCATGATTATGTCCCATTACAGTATCATAACCACCGATTGCAACAGCGATTTGATTGACCCCCCCTCTCTCTCTCTCTCTCTCTCTCTCTCTCTCTCTCTCTCTCTCTCTCTCTCATTAATACTTTATTCATGCACTTGTATGCGGTTATATGACCAGCGGCTATATAATTTTAAAAATAAGACACACAATTTAACTGATTTTCCTTAATCTATGAACGCTTAGATATTTAATCTCCACGCCTATAAGCAAGCAGAAAAAAATATTTTGTATGTCTTGGATTAAGAAAAACCTCACAACTAACAGAGAGCACCCAGACTATACACACGACAGAGTGACCACGGCAAGGTGTGAAAATTGACCACCTGTGTATATGTCTGGCAGTCGCTGAAAAGATTCTTTTGTATGTCTGGGATCAAGAAAACCCTCAGAACTAACAGACAGTGCTCAGAATATATACACGACAGAGTGACCGTGGCAAGGTGTGAAAATTGACCACCTGTGTATATGTCTTGCAACCTCAGAATAAACATATATAAATGGCCGGGAAATACAATGTGAAACAAAAGTGTTTGATTTTATTTTGAAAACAAAATTAGTGATTATGGCCGGGATAAAAACATCTTAAGTTTATAATTATAAATATTTAACACGGTTCAATTAAAGAGATGATCGCTCATAATTTAGAATCATTAAATAGATGTTTATCAATTACATAAAGTGGTTAAACTCCTTATAATTTTTTTTCACTATGGATTGTTCTATATATACAATGTAACACGGTAGTATCGAGTGGATTGGCGCACCGGGATGGGATATATAGCAATTCTGCAATTTCTACATTCATTTATTTATGTGCTGAATTGTGTCAATCAGCTAAAATAAAACTTAGAACAAGAACAAACAGATCAAATATGCATTGAAACAAATAAGCAGATTATAAGAAGAATAATCAAATCTAATTTTTGTGGTTGTAAAAAAGAAGTTACTGTTGATAAAACTTTAGTTAGATATTACATATTTCTTTTTAAAAAATGCCCGGTATTTGTTTACCGATAATTTTAAATAAATATAATTTGCATGTTACAGTAATTAAAATTAATCTCTTAAAAATCCCCTGCCTGTAATTCTCAGTAATTATCAGCAATTCTCAGTACCAACAGTAAACCTCAGTAAATATCAGTAATTATCAGAGCTCACAGCAAAAGCATCAGTAAATATCAGTAAATATCAGAACCAACAGCAATTATCAGTAACAGCAGTAAAATTATCAGTAAATATCAGCAATTCTCAGCACTAACAATACAATATCAGTAAATATCAGAAATTATCAGTAAACAATGGCACTTTCAGTACTTTTTAGAGCCAGTAGTGCTACATATCGCTGTAAAATCAATCGGGAAGCCTTAACATAGCCGCGTATTACAGTTGATTGACTTACTCATGAGTTGTGTTATCAAACCTTTAGAACATTATTGTTTTAAAATATAGAAAAAAAAAAGATTTCCATATTTTCTGCAGCTTAAAATAATGTTTTCTTTTAAAACAAATATGATGTTATTCTTATTATTCAAAGCTGAAAGAACTCGCCCATGTTTTTTTATGAGACTTGTAATACTGTTCACTGATTGATGGTCCGACTGTATCGGAATTGTGACCATATTTTTCTCCCAGTACAGTCAGTGTGCAACCAAGTCAGAATGTCATAGAACTGACAAACTATTTTGTACATAAACTGTATATTTTACAATTAATTAAAGTCAAAATTAAAAATATAAATTCTTTGTTTTTTTCTAAAAAAAACAAAGAATTTGGTCTAAAGCACTATTTTTGCCATGTTAGAACCAGATCAGAAGGGTGTCATATCAAAACAATTCACAAACTATTTGTATATTTATATTTACGGGAAATCAAACCGAGAGAAACAGAAGGGAGAAGAGGCATGGCAGCAAGTTTTTAAAAAAAAAAATACTATAGAAATACTTTTATGTCGATAAAAGCTATTCCTTCATACCATTCCGTACGAAAGAATGAAAACAATATCTGATTCAATAAAAAATATAGACCATCGTTTTCACTCCTGCACAAAAGGTAAATATAATAGAACGTCAATATTACACCTTTCGGGGGTCTCGGCTTCAAAACAATTTTTTCGCGTTCGGTTCCCTTCTCCACTTTCGCTTGTTTCTAAATGCTTTATTACGAAAGCCGAGAAGGATCATTCGAGATACGAGATTCAAAATACGAGATTCGAAATACGAGATTCAAGATTCGAAATTCGAGATTCAATATCTAATTAACCAATCAAATCAAGGATCTGAAAACACGTATCCTAGCGACATCAAACTGTTCTAAATAAAGATTATTAGTACATGCCCTTATATACAAATAAATGCTATGTTCACTTCTCCCTAGCTAACTAAATAATTGTTTGTATTTATTTTTTACACAGAATTTTCAAGTAGACTAGTAATAGTGCAGTGTGTTTCGCAGATCTAAGTGATTTTGTTTGCCCTGGTGCATTTCCACCTGATGCGTTTGAACCATGGGGTATTTCACCACCAATAGTTTTAACACCGGCTTTATTCACCCTTTTTTGTAAAAATGGTAGAGAGCTTCATAAGCGGAGCTAATTTTTTTCTCGGTAGGGGGGTCCTAGGCCAATTTTCAATAATTTTACTATGTAAATTAAATAAGCTTCAATTTTCCCGAAGAAAGTCCAGACCCCCTGACCCCCTCCGCGCATGAAGATTAGTATCTAAACTATGTTTTAATCTAAATATAAATAATCAGTCCAGGTTTCACCAATAAATATAAGCATTACTTATCGCTTTTTATGTATACAGGCATACACTAGTACTATGATTATAAACTAATCATTGAAATATTATCACATCATACGGAATTATTAATTTATACACATTATTTTCCCTTTTCTTGAGTAAACAACTTCTTATGAGTCTTACTTTTGGCATTGTTTTCAATATAGAAGGATACATATTTTGTACAATTAAAGGGAGGGATAATAGGGTGCCAATTTGTTCACATTGCCGATTTCTTGTGCAGAAAACAGTAAAATTTTAAAAATTTGATTGTTCATGAATTTTTCAAAATCTGTTGTTGTAGTTTGTTATAATGCATTCATTGATATATCAACAAGAAAGAATTGAAGGTATAGACAGGCATATGTATCACACCCAAGTTGAGTGTCTCTGTAGTTTCCACCCCCCCCCTCCCCCAACGCATCAAAATTGACAATAATTGCATATAAGTAAATCTTTAAAGATGTAAATAAGCACTGCAAAGATGTGTGTACCTAATATACTACTACATTACACATAGCCGGATAAAATGTAATCAGAGTGAAGCTACAAGGGGCGAGAAGTGCAAATTTACCAATTTGTCGCCTTACACACAGAACACCAAATAAATAAACTATGTGTGGTGTGGGGAATGCATAGAAGATGGCGGCAAATTATCTGAAATAACCAGTGCGGAAACCAACAAATAGGCTGTTATTTGTTACCTATCCTGCAAATACATTGATAAAAATGTTATCGTCACATAACATAGCCGATTAAGTTAATGTGTACATATGGTCAACGTACATGTAATTCTAATGTACATGGAGGCGGGCGTATCAGGCGGGGATCCAGAAAAATTATTTCCAAAAAATGATCGGTTGAATTACATTAAATGCTTTGAAAATTGTTTTAAACTATTGCGCGGGTCAAAATGCATGACAGACGCTATGTACAGTGAACTGGCATCGGAAGCAAATTGAAAGTCGGGGGGCTAGACTAATCCTCAGAAATATTGAGAAAAAAGTAATTCCCAAAATCATGGAAATCCTAATCCGTGGGGGTAGGGGGGGGAGGGGGGGGGGAGTATACCTATACTTCCAAAAGAAAAAAAAAACTTACTTACCCAAATTTTATTTTTTTCCAAAATCATGAACTTCCTAATCCGTGGAAAGAGAGAGAGAGAGAGTCGATGTAAATCATACGTTCGCTAACACTATTCTAATTGAAGCTTGCTAGTTGGTCTGCCCTACCCTAGCTACCTCCTCTCTTTTCTCCTTTGAGAGGCTTAATTGTCTGTATATGCTTGTATCAAATCAAACAATTTCAAATTCTAAATCAAAATTAAATATGACACTACAAAACTCTCTCTCTCTCTCTGTCTCTGTCTGTCTGTCTGTCTGTCTGTGTGTCTGTCTGTCTGTCTGTCTCTGTCTCTGTCTGTCTCTCTCTCTCTCTCTCTCTCTCTCTCTCTCTCTCTCTCTCTCTCTCTCTCTCTCTCTCTCTCTCATATCGACAATGACATCGATACCCTACAATACACTGTTCCTATCTTGATTGTTGTTGTTGAGGTTGTAAATCATTATATCTTCTATGGTTTAAAACTTTTTCATAACCTATATTTTGACATGTCGATTATTTCATTGAATTTCGTTTCATAGCTAAAACCACACTCAGTTTTAATTATTTACTAGATTAAACAGATCTTTTTTCGCAAGCCGATTTTTACACAGTTGGGGCGAATACACTACGGGTTAAAATGGTTCGGGTGGAGAATACATACAGGACAAACAAAATCACATAGATTCGCAAAGCCAACAGTGTTATCACTAATTTAATTATTTATATTGTGTGGGGTTAATTCATCAATGTTAATTTAACCATTTTATAACCATTACATAAGAGCTATTAAGACATTTATTTGTAGGAAAGAGCATGTACGAATGATCTTTATTTAGAACAGTTTGATGTTGCTAGGATACAGGTTTCAGATCCATGATTTGATTGGTTAATTTAGATATTGAATCTCGAATTTCGAATCTTGAATCTCGTATTTCGAATCTCGTATTTTGAATCTCGAATCTCGAATGATCCTCCTCGGCTTTCGTACTTTATAGCCCGAAACCAACATTCCGATCAAGCTTTTGCGTTAACTTCTTGTCAAAATGAAGAAGCTTGAGACAACGTTATGAATAAATGTAATAAACGGGCGTTCAAGGTCAGGACCGGAAAAATTGGAAATTATATTCAATGCTTTTAAGTGCGTATGAATTAAATTTGAAAAAAGTTCATAATTTGTGTAGCCTGATAAGAAACACAATTTGTTTCGTTAAAAGCATTTATTGAATTCGGCATAAAATATTTTTAGTAAACCTGTAAGTTTCAATATACATTGTATGCAATTTTACGTAATGTATTGCATTAGTTATTGTACATGTAATGTTTATACGTCTCCATGTTGTTTCAAACTCGTTCCCTTTGGAATTAATTAAGGAGATAGACGGTCGTTAGCGTCTAAAGCCACTGTCCTGAGTACAATTTTAAAACCATAAAATGAACAATGTGTATGTATAATATTTTATATTTTTGTATTTCAAAACTGTCATGAAGTCCTTTGCATAGGAAAATACAAAAACTATTGAACTTTTTTAAACCTTCAAATGCTTTATTTTGATATCCATATAGATATACTGTCTACAATTCTACTCCAGAAAAAGAACACCAATCTGAACCAAGGGCAAACTGTCCCCAGGTTCCGTGGGTTCTAATCCACACTTTATCGCCTTTCTTCATTTTGATGTTAGCATGTTCGGTTGACATAGACCAATAATCGTGACCCCTTCCATCGCAATAATTAGATGCAACTTTATGGCCATTCTGCACAATTTCAGAGACGAAATATTTTCCACTTTGTGTTAATATTGACCACGTAAAGGAATAGATTCCGTCCATTGGTGCTGTAAATATTCCGGAGGTTTTGTTGTAAGCGTTTCCTTCGTTCAAAGAAACCTTATCAAAGATCACAGTCTCTTGGTTCTTCATGTTTTCCAAAGACTTGGTAAGTGAAGATTGGAAAGCAAATCTATCTATTTAGGAATATAAATAAAATAGCTTAAGTAAGAAAAAAATGAAAATAGAAAGGAGTTTCAAGCAAAAGGACATAGAAGCGATTAAAAATTAAAATCTCAAATGGAATAATAACACTAGCATTAAGAATTTACATAATGTTAATATAGTTTTAAGAATTTAGTTCTATGACGCACATATGCATGCTGGGTAAATCCGTTCCTAAGTGGCTTTCTACCGCTTTAACTTGTCATTGGATGAGCTAATTTGTGCTTATGCAATCAATACAAAGGTTGAAACGGTTATTTGCAATGAATAATTTTTATTACTTACCTTGCCGCATGCCATCTAAAAAAATCATAAAAAGTGAAATTTACTGCGATGATTCTGCACAATCAATCAGATCATGAGGAACCTGATTATATATAGTTACTATACGTTTTATCATTTAAATTCTTATATCAAAACTTATAGATACAATGTTTTCCGAACCTTTGCAGCGCATATTTTCAAAACCCATTCCATTGCATATCGCTTTGTAATTGTTGTATTTAGTTACCACCTGTTGTGGAGTTTCATGTGTAGTTCCAGCCACAAGAAGAGCAAAGCTCATCAGCAAATAGCAAATTCTGAAAATGAAGTTTACAATTAGAATAAATAAAAACCCATGTAGTAATATATTTTCATATGAGAGAGAGAGAGAGAAAGAGAGAGAGAGAGAGAGAGAGAGAGAGAGAGAGAGAGAGAGAGAGAGAGAGAGAGGAAGAGAC
The DNA here is from genome assembly GCF_902806645.1 of Magallana gigas. NCBI lineage: Eukaryota > Metazoa > Mollusca > Bivalvia > Ostreida > Ostreidae > Magallana > Magallana gigas. Next base: position 18,547,571 of record NC_047566.1, read on the forward strand.
AGAGAGAGGTTACCTTGTCATATTGTTATCTTTCCTTGGAAAAAATTCACTTAAATCGCTAGGTTTTGGAGGTTATTTATACAAAAGCTAAAACCATTTTTACTATTGAATTACACACACCTCACGCTAAACGATCATTTGACTTTAATGTTAATATCGAAAAAAATTGCTTGTACTTGCATTAATTTTGTTTGCAACCATTCAGATGAAATTAGCTAACACATTTTCATTAGTCAAACATTTAGTAGAAATTACTAGTACTATCAAAAGAACAGTTGGACAAAACAATCCCATTGCTGAACTTAGATTAAGCTTCCAACTAAATTTTGTAATTTCTTTGTACCGTGTCTTATATCAGAATTGACGATATGGTTGGTGTGAACTGAAAGAATGCTTGTGGAATAACATCACAATTTGTAGGAGATCTTGTGTAAAATATTTTGATTGAAAACGTTTTACTTTGTATGATTATATGACTTTGTTGGCACTTTACGGTCCATCAATCGGTCAACAGGTCACTGCCATTCATACCATACGCTACCATTTACAATACAAATTCTGATAAAATTGGTATGACAGGATGGTTGTATTGTTATAAGATAAATTTAAGCTCCATTAAATTGACAAAATTTTAATTCTCTCACAAATATAAGTATGTTTAGTGATCTTGCATTCCTCCCAGGACCACCAAATAACTATTTCTTCGCTTTGTTTTAATATAAAAAGTAAGATAATAATTTATCTTATAAAAAATACACATTGCATGTTTATTACCTTGTAAAACACACTTCGATACGTAGGCGTTGTATCGGTTTACGTTCGAAGTTACGGATTAAATATTTGTCATCACACAAAATCAAAAACAAACAGCTGACGGTAAAAAATAGCTACCCACTATTATATTCCCTCACCAATACAAATTACAAGATTGAGAGAGAGAGAGAAATAAAAGAGAGAGAGAGATAGGGAAAAAGGCCGAGAGAGAAAGAAAGAAAGAAGAGCAGGGTTCTGTAAATAAATTTAGAAAAGAGTTAACGATGCAAGGATAGTTTGTCTTTAAATTGATTATAACACACCAGTAAAATATGAATATTTTAATTCGTTCGTTAGTTTCTGTGATTTAAAGCCCGTAAAATCATAAAAATACCTAATCCTTAAGCGAAACGTGATTAAAAAGTATAATATGTACAGATTTATAAAATCAATGTCATTATGTATAACAGCTGTACATTCATAATCAGGCCAAGGTCTACCATGACCTTCACATTGGACAAACATGCCTTTTTAGCTAAGAGCAGTAGCATATAAATGTTATATATAGGATTGCCATCCAGTAGTATCCTAGGGAGTATCGCTAAAAATGACGTCTCTAAAATATACTGACAAATAATTTTAATAGCACATATATTTTTTTTTTATTATATGCATTAGTCATATACACTTATATAGCACACTTAAGGTCATTTTTAGATTTTCCTTAATAACACAACTAAAAACTACTTGACAGTACATATGTATTATACGCTTTGGTTCTCGTTTTGAATACAAAGTTATATCCCCAACAGATAATGTAATCAAACTGGGATGAATGATTGGCATTTTAACGAATATACATGTACATGTACAAGTAAATGTACTGTAAAATAGTCAGATAGCAGACAGGGTCATTTCCTAAAGCATTTGCATAAATCAATAGTAGAAATATGTAACAATACTTATATGGTGATCAATTACTTCATAGATATTGTTCCACTTTAGGAAAAAGTTCATTAGAATCAAAATGAAGATACTATTTGTTTGTTTGCTTGTTTTTCATTTTAAATTACCTTAAAGTTTCAACGTTGTCAAACAACGCATAAATTTTACATATACAACTAGACATAATATGTTTTTAGAAATAATCAAGCAAAATAAAAAAACAAAATCAATCATTATCCGTAAATATATCAGTTGTTAATCCATCGTGTTATATAAACACCTGTCTGGTTTCTTTTAATGCTTTTGAGCTGCCATTTTGTCAATATGCAATCACCTCATTTTAAAGTAAATCATGCTAATATGCCTTTTAAAACGATTTTGTTTTCAGAAAAGGTATATTTTTCTTCTTTCTTTTTTACCTTGATTTTAAAAATTCTAGATTTCTACTCAATCAGATTTTAAGTTATGTTCAATATTTCAACATAAACTTATTTAACAACATCTTTCTAATAGTTTGAACATTCTTTACTCAGTTACCATCACATGATGGTTTTATGTGTTGTTTCATTTCGTTTTGTATTATTCTTAAGCTACCCCTTAAGCATGGAACGTTACAAATGTTTAGTAATTGCTAACGACAGATTAATTACCAGCATATAATTCTTTTATCAAACTTTAAAATTGCATTGTTAGACCAAAATCAATCACCTCATTGTGTACGGACTTTTCTGTTCTTTTTTTCGATTATGACAAAGAGTACACGGCGGGTGTAACAGGTCAGCAGAGGATGCTCACTCCTAAATGGCACCTTATCCTGCTTCTAATGTTTTAGAGGTCTGTGTTTGCTCTGCTCATGTTTCGTAATTTTTTTTTTGACTTTTGAATTTGAAAACTCTGATCGTTATCACCACGTGTCATTAGTAAACTTTTTTATATCACATTATGTCTAATTTCTTGTTCTTAAAAGGCATACAATTCAGATTAAGCTTCGAAGACCCCAAAACTTTAAGGGACTTTTTATACACTTATGAGTAATAATTGTTTCAGAATTTGATTTGTTTCTTTGTTCATGCTCATTTTTTGTTAGGATAATACAATCGAAGTGCGTTATTATACTACATTGATATATTAAAATAAAAAAGAAATAAAAGTTCGGCAAAGAGTGAGGTGTATTTTACATATGCCAATCTGTTTTAATTTTTTTTAATTTTTGACCAGGCTCTTAATTTCAATTGTCCATTATCCGAAACAAACACTGTTCAAATTTCCATCTTTTTGAAAAATTGACAAAGTTTTAAAGACTTTAGCTATTTATGTATATTGTTACATTAATCCCGCAAACACGCATTGCAAACTCGATTTCGAATAAATCCCTGTACATACTTAAAACCAGTATGAAGACATACTGCAGACTATCTTGTCGTGCCTCTTATAATGTTACTGGTACATACATCGTGTCTTTTAATGAAAAAAAAAAATTAAAAACGTATAAGTTAATGATTGTTAATCGTAATATCATTCTAATTGTAATATCTTTACAACATTCTTGCTTTTTTTTGATGCTAACAAATGCTTGAGCTATATTAACGCTCCTCATCACCAATCAAAGATTTATGAGATTAATGAAAATAAAACCAAACGTCCTGGGAACATAATTGATATCATTACATATTGAACTCTAATCCCCCAAAACTGCTGCTCTAAAGATGCATGGTTACGATTTTGGTCAACAATTATTTTCCTGGTTTAATGTTTACTGGACAGGTTTAAAACCAGTCCTATTATTGAATTACAAACATCTCACGCAAAACGATCATTTGTTGGAAATGTTTTTCTCCTCCTTATATCAATGTCGAAATGCTTCGTTAGCAACAAACTCCCATATTTCTATGTTATCTAACTTCATTGACAAATAATATCGAAAAGACACTTGTCCTCCACTTATCCCATGCGTTCAATAATTCATGTCTTATATCGAATCTCTATGATTTATAATAAAGATCTATCCTTTTGTTTCAACTATTCAATAAGATTCCCGGTAAAACAATTGCAAACTTCAGAGCCTTGTAGATATACGCACACTATATTTCATTACAATTAATTTGTGTTTAAGCCCTAAGGTAGACAAAAAGACACAATTGAAATTATTAACTAATAATTTTACCTTGTTGACCATGGTTATGTTACATTCGATTTCTTGCTTGAATTGTACAAGAGGTTCACATAATCAAACTTTTCTTAAGTTTTTAAATCGCGTTGTACAATTTCTTATCAATTTCTTATATTAGACTTTTAAAGCAGGTAGCTGATGTCCTGTTTGTAGAGTAACATCATAATTTGTACCAGACCTTGTAAAATATTTAAAATTCAAAATGTTTCACTTTGTATTTCTTTAAATGTATTCCAAAGGGTCATAACATACATAAATATTTTACAATAATTATACAACGTGATACTGCGAACTCTTGAAATATGTACAAATCTGTCATCCCTCCTAGGGCAATCATTATCAAGAATAGAGAAGAACAGACCAGACATGGATTATTTCATAATCATTTTCTTGTATTCTTTTTAAATAAAATTGTAGAGAGAGAGAGAGAGAGAGAGAGAGAGAGAGAGAGAGAGAGAGAGAGAGAGAGAGAGAGAGCATACCATTGAGAGAGAGGCATGGCTCTGTAAATAAATTTAGATAAGAATTAACTATATTATGTTACGTCGTCTTTAAATCGATTAGAACATACCAAACAAATATTAGTGTTATTTATTTATGAACTTTTGTTGACTCATAGGACAAAACATCAGGTAAATACTTAATTTACAAAGCGAGAATTGATTGAAAAATATGATATGAAGAGCTCTATAAAAATCAATGTCAATGCAGATAACCAACAGTTGCACGTTTGTAATTCAAGCCAAGATCTACCTTGACCTTCTCATTGGATAAACATGCCTTTCTATCGAAAAGCAGTAGCTTATAAGGTTTAAATAGAATAACCTCCCAGAAGCATCCCATGTAGTAATCCTGATAATGACGTCTCTAAAATATACTAATTCATAAATCAATTACATCTTTATTTCATCATAAACTAGTGGCAGGTATAGCAAATTCATATTTACATTCAGATGAAAACCTATACTTACATGTATGTATATTGGAAATATCAAATGATGTGGTTTTTGTTTTAAATATATAGATAATACGACTTAATGTCTATCAGAACTTTTACCGTGTTTGTATTGTCCTTTCTTTTCAATTTCATTGCAAATGTTCACACTCACTAGACCAATGTTGTTTAGTTTAAATTTATAAGTTCTCTACTGGAAAAAAATCCTTTTCCTCAAATCCTGTCAAAAATGCTTGTTTATGATAAGAACAAAATATATTGTAGTTTCAAGCCACGTATTTATCATATTAAACGAAATAATATTGGAAGGTTTTTCTAGACTTGGTGAGTCAGGACATGACATAAAAAAGGTTTTTTATAAGACATCCTGTTTTCAATAAGTGTCTTTTAAAAGAAATATCAACTTAATATGATTAAAATAGTTTTATGAATGATTATCATAAACACAGTTGAATAAGCAATAACATTTAATGACTAAAATACGTGCCTTAAGAAATAACATTTTTTTTCTTGAATTATCATCCACCTTATATATCACTGAGTCATGGTCAGGTTAATTAAAATCGGAATTTTCCGAGAAAACGTTTCAAACACTCCTACAAGTATTTATAAGACTAAAGGATCGAACTCATGTAACTTCAGGAAGGAGGTGGGAGAGGATGGGTATTTCTAATGCTAAGGAAGAGGAATCGAATCCACGCAGTGGAAACTGTACTGGTGTCAAGGATGTTTATGTATATGGAGACAATGGTGTGTATGTACACATGTACACATCTTAATACTTAATATATGTTCATTGACTTTTTGTTGTTTCTCAACAACCACTTGTACCCCCAAAAAATTGCACAAATAAATATAGATATATTTTTCAAATATGAATACAATATATTTTCTCACACAAAATTCAATGATTTTCTTATTAGGAACGTGTCATTACATTTCGATCAAACATAATATTTGCCGCTTATTGTTTATGTGATAAAAAAAGAATTCAAAATGCCCATGAACATCTAGAAAAAAGTTATAAAAACGTAAAATTAAATCATCAATCAAAAATAGGCCTCGGACACCCTCAGGTAAGCGAACGAAATTATTCTTGCATAATATTTTTTGTATTATTTTAAAAGTCAAATTAAATAAAGGGTTTACGAATATCTAAGCATATTAAGTCATGCAATTCAAAAATGCTGTATCTTCACACAACATCCATATACATGTTCATATTTAGTCTGTGCGCTTATTTATATAGCAAAGTACAGCGACATGACGTATAATTATATCTGTTTGCTCCCCTTTAAAAATTGGTTGTTCACAACCTCCATGTTTATTAATGATACTGAAGAGGTATCGTAAAATGGGATTGTTTCGTGAAACTGTCTTTAGCCTTAGATACGTCCTAAGGTAAATCTGAGACACATTAGTCGAAGATAGCTTCATGTACATAGCCATAGAGTAAAAGAAACGCAGATGCATATATATCTTTATCAAATAAACATCAATTTGACATTGATGATATGGAAACTAAACACTTCGCTGAAGTAAAATTCTAAAGACAGTATTTAAAATCGCACAGACGATAGCTGATGTAAAAAATCAATATACTTCAATGTTTTTATATTGATGTCTCAGCATAGTCTCAGCATAGATAAATGTAAGACGGGACAATATGGAAGCATTAGACGCAAAATTTCATTCCCGAAAATATCAATCGTTAGCTCGTATACTTGTACATGTGTTGACAGAATAGTTCAAACTTATTTTTAAATCGATCTCAGATCACTCTTGGGTGCATAATACCTTTCCTTAAATTTATCATTTATTATTAATTTTATTACAAATTGTACAACACGTATAGTTGTTGTACACTTTTTAAAGTCATTTGCGTCTTCAAATTATTTTTAACACGATCCTTATCACCGTTTCCCCTTTTTCTATACTCATTTTCAAAATACATAATAAATTATTGGCTTTTATAAGGATTTGATTCCAGGTGTATCCTGTGCTTTCTATTAAATTATGAAAGAGATGGGTTTGTAAAAGTTGTATACTCAATCATTTTCACGCAATGCCTCTAATTTTACTATACATCTAACACCTTTCTAATGATTCAATCATTTTTTTTTTTCAGTACTGCGTGATTTTATTTAATTTTTTTTGTTTTGTACTGTTTTTGAGCTACTTTATGAACAAAATAGAAATGTTTAGTAACTGCTTAGGACATGTTGTTCATCACTATGAAATAAATTATTTCCTTAACACACATTATAAAAACTGTACAGTTTCGTTATACAATGTAAATGCTATTATGGTTAATTCCTAAATCATTTTTTCTTACATCGCGCGTAAAGTACGTTTTATTTTATATCATTAGCCTAGGGATGTCAAATCTACTAGGAGGAACAAGTATTTCTAAAACGAGTGTCTTTTCCTATTGTTTGATATTTAATTATAATGCAACAAATGAAATACATCAAAATTCTAGAAAGAACTATATATGATACAATGTAAGAATTAAATGGCCCCAATAATTTACCAATTTTTTAAAGTGTTTCGGGTACAAACAAATGTTATGTTATAATTTAGAAGAGTTGATATAAATATATTTTTTTTACATATTTGTTTGATTTATTTGCACTCACTTGCAGTATATGACGTCAGAAGTGACGCTATTTCTATAATTCAATCACAATTAGTCGAAATTGACATTTTTCTCATCTTTTTTATGAATGGGAAAATAGAGCGCATGCTTGAACCAGGACAACTTTTTTGTCACTTATTAGTCTTGTCTAGATACATCTCTGATTAAAATATTTTGTTGGTTCAAGCATGCGCTCTATGTTTTCTGAAAGAAAAACAGCTAGAAAACACGCTTTTTTATGCGAAAATGGCGGGGAAATGTTGTCTTTACAATGCCATATTTCTAAATTGTGGGCACTTGAATCAAAATGATCATTAAGTTAAAACATCACATATATATCTGTACAAAGAAAACAAAGAATTACAGTAAAATAATGATATTCCTTTTAGGGGGCCATTTTATGAGAGTTTTAATGTCTTGGACAGTATAACTATGACGTGACCAAATGGTGTAATCTATAATGTTTTATTTGTTGAATTGGTGAAATGTGGTGGATTTTGTCAGAGCGGTGTGGACTTTCTAGTATGGAGGTTTACTACTAATACATCTAAAAGGTGTTGAAAAAGATATTGAGAACTATGAATATTTTATAAATCGATTTCAACTTGAAGTGTAATGTATTTATTTAGGTATGGAGTAATCTAATATCAATATAATACATTAAGTGGTTATTATAAAGAAATCAAGGAAGAAAAAAAAGTATTTCCATGTTTTTTCACATGCAAAATAAAACTCTTCTGGTTGTTTTTGTCTGTTCTGACATTTCACTAAACATTTAAAAATTCTACTATGTCTTTACTTTTGGATAAGCAACGATTGAGGTATATAGTGAAAGGTCTTTAAAAATACATATGACAGCGATTTGAACTGTTAAACCGAGTTGCCGTTCTCCCTATCACCAAAAATATATATGTGGTATAAAACCGACAAAAAGTGCCTTTATTTTTGACAATGATTCTCGGTTTTTTCTATGGTATTTCTTATAATCGTCACTATTATTGTAACATGAAAGATCTAAATGTTTTCAAAGAAAACATGTAACAATTATCTAATTAACAATAGAAACAAATGATATACGAAACAGTATATTTCATTGCACTTTTATTTTCTAACGCAAAAATTGTACTAGAATTTTATTCCAGAGAAATTGCACCAATTTGCACCATAAACATACTGTCCATAGTTGCGGTGGGTTCGAATCCATACTTTATCACCTTTCTTCATTTTGATGTTAGCATGTGAAGATGACATAGGGTATCCTCCACGTCCTCTTCCATCATTATGATTATATGCAATAGGTTGACTATTCCGCACAATTTCAGTGAAAAAATATTTTCCTCCTATTGTTAATGTTGTCCAAGTGAAGGAATAGATTCCTTCGAATGGTGCTATAAATATCCCAGTAGTCTTGTCGTAAGCTTGTCCTTCGTTTAATGAAACTTTATCAAAGATAACAGTTTCTTGGTTTTTCATATTTTCCCGGGTATTTGTGATTGAAGATTGAAACGCAACTGTATCTGTTTTATCTGTATTAATTTACAAAGAAAAAATAAAAAATTAAATGAATTTTGAATTGAGAAATTACAAAATTTTTGCAGGTATTGTTAAACGAAAGTAATAATAATTATTAAAATCACTGATTCCTTGTCATAATTAACCTTTTTAAATTAACTAATGTTTAATTTTTTGCTGTTATTTTTTTGTCGGCTGTCGAAAATCAACAAATATAAGTTGAATTAATTTGATAATGAATATTCTAGCATGCATTTATCATGTATTTGTATCTTACCTTTGCAACCCAAATTTTTATAACCCAGTCCATTACATATCGCCTTATAATTGTTATATCTAGATACCACTTGTTGGGGCGTTTCATTGGCAGTTCCTCCCACAATAAGAAGGACGCTCAACAACAAAAGGTGGACGCTGAAAATTGATATCAACAGAGTAATTTTCAAAACACATGAGCACATTTTTATATGGATAAGAGAGAGAGAGAGAGAGAGAGAGAGAGAGAGAGAGAGAGAGAGAGAGAGAGAGAGAGAGAGAGAGAGAGAGAGAGAGAGAGAGAGATACCTTTCTGTCATTTTTGTCTGAAATATCATATGCAAGCTTTGGCCTAAAAATATTTTAAACTCATTTATATAAAAGAAACTTATCACGGTCAAAGTGTTATATTACATGTTGCTCACGATAAACAATCATTTGTCTCGTTTTCAAACTGGCAATTAGCAATTTATACATATCAGGTCTCATAACACAATACGCATATACATATTCTAGAAATATTTGTCTCGAAACCAAAATTAAAAATGTTTTCTGATTGAAATTATTTCATATGTGAATATCAATCTAAGTTCTCGACGAAAGTGAAAAAGTACATACTTATAATAGGTTTATTTAAACATTCAATTTTGGTCTTGTCATGTATTATAAAGAGTAAAAATGCTCACACTTTTGGCTATCTTGCATTCGTATGCTCAGTGTGTTTTAATTAAATGTCCTCCAAGCAAAGATATCAACTAAGTCATGCATGCACGCACTAATGATTTAGTCTACGCTATGTAAACAATGACATGTATATTCATGTATGTTCACACACTTGCATTGTAAATGTGGCTTTTTACAGCATTGCAAAAAGTCATAGCGACCCATATTTTGACGTTTATAGTAACCATCGTCTGACTCAGAGCAAGTTTTCAGTGTGGAAAATATAAAGATTAAATGATAAAATGTTGCCACAGACCAACAAGTCAAGACAGCACCTTCTCATCCTTAAAGTAAAGTCAAATTAGACATCATACAACTTTTTTGTTTTTAAGAAAAACTCTTATATAAAACATTTTTAAACAGTAAGTGTACTTACAAAAAAAACTATTTTGCGTAAAGGGCAATCACTGATACTATTGGATAATTATTTGTGCAGAAGAATATCTATTTTGTTCGTGTAACTTTGTTGCATGCGAATAGAATTATGTTTTTTTTAAAATGCGTTTTCTAACAGGTAATAGACAACTTCAGAATTTCAGAAAACGACATGATTACTTTTAGTTTAAACCATTATAATAAATATCGATGAAAATATTTTTCAGGCTCTGATACAATATTCTATACACTCATTTTACAAGAGCGCAAGCATTAAATATCACATGATGAAATGTAAGACATAGGAGCTGGTTGATTATTAAATTTTTGTTTTGTTTTTATTAAACAAAGTTCTCTGAAAAAGAGTTTTTTTCTTATAGTCTTGCATTTGTTTTTTCCCGTTGCCCTGATCCGGGAAAATGTTTGTCCCATATAATACCATAAACGCGTTCCAAAATAAAAACAGAAAATCTTTTTGTCTGTTTTGAACGTTTTACCTCATAAAAGCACAAATATAAGCAAATCAAGACAGTTTAAGCTTTATTTTCCGCATAACACAGCATAACACGTAACAAGAAATCAAGAAACTCTTCAGAATAGAAATTTACCCCCAAAAACTAACCAAGCTTCTCTGTATATATGGAATTAAGAATTTTTAAGAGGCCTAGGGGTGTTAGGAGAATAAACAAGTAAAAGACAAATGCAAAAACAGTTACTTGTGAAAGTGAAGCTGTGACATATCCAAAAAATTATGCAGAATATACTTAAATTCTATTTACAAAAAATTGTTATTTTCAAGAAAAAAATCGAATCGTTTTTTTTTTCAGAGTAAATTTACCCCCAAATACAATGCATTTTATGCAAGCGATTAATCTGAGACAATGGATTATATGTTACACTGTTCGGGTAAATTTACCCCCAAGATGAAACATCGTCTTTACAAATTTTCAACCTCAAAATCTATACAGGTATGCATATCTGTTGCAATTCTTTGGGGTAAATCTTCCCCAGCACAAAACCACATCAATACAAAGTCGACGGGATAAAGAAATACAGAAATTGACTGTGTTGCAATATCTTTGGGGTAAATTTCCTCCAACACAAGAGGACATCTATATAAATTCGGATCGTAGCGATATGAATATACACAAAATGATTGTGTTGCAATTCTTTGAGGTAAATTTCCCACAACACAAAACGACATCTATATGATCTCAAAGCTTTAAAAATAAACAGAAAATAACTGTGTTGAAATTCATTGGGGTTAATTTCCTCCAACACAAGACATCAACTTTACAAATTTGAAGACTTAATGATAAACAAAAAAATGACTGTGTTACAATTCCTTGGATTAAATTTCCTCCAACACAAGACGCATCTTTACAAAGACAAAGCCTTACAAAATAAATGTATGCGTTACAATTCTTTGGAGTAAATTTCCTCCAACACAAGACGCTTCTTTACAGAGACAAAGCCTTACAAAAAAATGTATGCGTTACAATTCTTTGGAGTAAATTTCCTCCAACACAAGACCTTATCTTTACAAAGTCAAAGCCGTAAATTAAACCCTAAAAATTACAGTGTTTCAATTCTTTGGAGTAAATTTCCTCCAACACAAGACCGCATCTTTGCAATGTCAGAGCCTTAAAAAAAATGTCCGTGTTACAAATCTTTGGAATAAATTTCCTCTAACACAAGACCGCATCTTTACAAAGTCAAAGCCTTAAAAAGTTTCTGTGTTACAATTCTTTGGAGTTAATTTCCTCCAACACAAGACGACATCTTTAGAAAGTCGAAGCGATAAAAAAAACAAAGAATGATTGTGTTGCAATATCTTTGGGGGTAAATTTCCCCCAATACAAGACGACATTTTTACTTTTAAGACTTTATAATAAACTAAAAAATGTGTGTGTGTGTGTGTGTGTGTGTGTGTGTGTGTGTGTGTGTGTGTGTGTGTGTGTGTTGCAATTCTTTGGGGGTAAATTTCCCCCAACACAAGACGACATCTTCACAAAGTCGAAACATTAAAAATAAACAAAAAATGACTGTGCTGCAATTCTTTCATGCGGTCCCACACAATGCGGACAGTCAACTTATCTACACTGGTCGTCTTATCAAACATTGTTTTGGAATGTTTTAACTATAATTTGAATAAATGTAGCATTTATTTATTTTCTTTAATCGCTAAAAAGCTACATATTCTGTTTAACTATAATTCGGAGGGATGATCGCATTATTAATCAAAATTTAACTAGGAAGCCTTTATGTAATTTCTGGCATTTCGGGTACATTGGTTCCTGGGAGGATTTAAAGACCTACACGCTAAGCTTTCACAATCGTACTTTTTTGCGACACTCGGGAAAATATATAGCGTATAGAGTAAGGTTTCTAACGCTAGATGCCTATATAAACTTATATTGTCTTCCTATTGAAATTCCTCGAAAAATATCCACCCTGACGCGCTGATATGTTTTCACGAAAGTTGTTGCCAATAAATCCTTCCAACCCATCCAGTCAGTATCTCATGAATATTCCACGTCTGGTATACATGTAGGTGTTCAACATATAGTCTTTATAACTGGTCCTGATACACAAAGGTTGGGTCTCATTTTATCCGAAGAAACATGTGTTCCCCATTTCAAACCAATCCATACTTTATTCAGCTACATGTACCTGATGAATAATTAAGATAAAAATTGACTATAATAGTGGATAGTTTGTACTTGTATCTGAGGAAAAGAAATATTGTATATTTTGTTTTAGATTTAGTTACTTTTAGAACACAATCAGAATATAAGAATTAATAATTTCAAATGACTTGATTTTTTAATTGCTTATTAACTTTCTTTCTGTTGAAAACACTTATTTTGAAAGATTTGTGGCAAATCGATATGGGGATGGGAGGGGGGGGGGGGGGGGGATTGGATGGGGCTCTATACGAGTTGACAAACATACGAAGAATCATTTGATTATAACTATTCGAAATTTTAAGCATAATTATTTATTTGAAACTGCAACAAATTAATGTGCGTTGTGTATGATGGATCCTTGGAGCACCATTTGAATTTCCGCGACCAGTTGTTTATTATCTTATTTTAAAATTATTCAAAATTATTCATATCATGGTGGACTTGTCTTTTTTCATTTATTATATAAGGGTTATTAATACACACTATCTCCAGTTTTCCCCTCATATCTCAAATAATAAATATATTAACAGGTTTTTTTTCTAGAATAATATCCTTCATTCTTTGTTTTTTGAAAGCTAAAGAAAATAGCTGCCACATCGAAGTATTTTTACAGCTTTGAAAACTAAACGACTGCATAGGCGCTCCCCAGCTAATTTTGTAAATGAAGAGTGATATCTATTTATGTATATTTACCCTCTATACTATAAAATCAATGGTACAGAGGGTAGACATATATAAATAGATACCGTTCGTCATTTACAAAATAAGTGGGGGAGCGGTTACATTTATGCAGCCGTTTATATCTTATAAAGCGTTATTCCGAAAGCGTAAACAACGCTTAGAAATACTGATTTGTTATGATGTAAGATTTATTATATTTTCTAACGAGCGCTTTAAAATAATTTACCTGCAACCTTTTAACAAACTGCCAACGGTTTTGTTCTAGTTCGAGTTTCAATTTAAATTCCTTCGAATTTAACATCCGCTGTTTTAAGAAGTGCGCACATGCATGTACATGTATGGTAATAACCTTAAAGCGGGAACAAGGGTGAGAAGTATTCTAGTTAATATTCAGTTTCGCTTATTGTACACAAATATCAGGCAACATCGGTGTTTTTGTTTCAATAAGGCACTGTTGGGGAGGGGGATGGGCTCCCAGCAGACATTTTTAAAAACAATAACATATAAAAAATGAAACTGAAAGTAAAAGGAATACTACGCACCCCCATCCCCCTCCCCACGGTGCATATCAATACATCTACAACTTTCACATTGAATGTGTGCAAGTGTGTGTCTAGAATTAATTGAAAACCCATTTTCGCTTATCCTCAAAATTCTTATCCGAGGTGAAGGGGTGCTTTTGGTGGGATAACCACGGTGCAAATATAAATTTAAAAGTAGTTTTTGAATGTCACTGCTTAGATTAACAAGGACTGGTATATCTAAAAAATTATAAGTATATTTTAAATATTTACTTTATAATTACTTATTAATGAAAACACGGATTTGAATTCTCAAACTTGGAATAATGGGCCATGTTTTTGTTGAAACAAATTCAAGCCCTCGAGTTCATGTACATTGCATAATGGCAGTTTAATATAAAATATAAATATACATGTATGAATGGGTTGATTCCCTTATTTCAAGTTTTAAATGTTTTCTATTACATGTATGCGAGATATTCTGAAAGAACAACATAAAGTTTTAAACAGATACCTTTATCGCTGTTCCACTTCACTGTTTACTTCCTCCAAAACAGTTTGCCCGACTTTTCTGTAAGCTTGCAGATCGCATTTTATCACTATTCTCATGAGAGATAATTCCCACAGCGGTGGGTCTGATTTATATGCTGCATGGCATTGATAAAATACAGATTAAAACTTGCAACGACGTTCACTGATTTTGGGATTCATTCACGGTCCTTGTCTTCGCACTTCTGATGTATCGCTATGCAATGTACAAAACATCAGGATATGAAATGACCCTACAATCGTCATCAGCAATATATATTAACTTTATTCAAAATTTAAAGACGATATATCATGTACAGTAATAGCTAATTTGTGATTTGATTAATGTAACCGGCCTCCTATATACTCCCTGTAAAAAAATAATAGTATTCGTTGAGAATATCATTTTTTCGGGAGGGGGGTCCTACATGTTTTTTGCTATACTAGTATGTAAATTAGTGAATTACTGAAAGTGGTTGTGACAATCGCTATCAATATCAATTCTAAAGATAGAAATATTTTGTGATACAGTTTGTTTTCCGAGCTACATAATCTTTCTATGATACATGTACAAACAACCTATCATATTAACCATATCATAAACATATTTTGCAACTAAATCTGGTATCTAATACCAAACATGGCTGCGATGTTACATGTTTTGCAACCAAGTTGTGAAAACCCCAATGAACTGTATACTGTTGGGTGTTTAACTGCATGTCATTGTGTACATGTGGATATTATATATTTGGAATGGATGCATTTGTATTCGTCAAAGGTGTTTCATCTTAAACTATATTCAAAAGAGACATACCTATAAAAAGAAGCATGAACAGGGTACAAAGTTTTGAATGAAACTGAAATTTACTGTTACACACCATGACTGACCATGGGTTTTGACCTATTAGAACTTTGTGACTTGAAAGAAATTAAAAAATCATGACATAATTAAGATGCGCCGTTTACCGCATGTCAGGTATAATCACATTAACTCGAAATCTTAAAGGCATCTACAATGTATAACTTCTTTAAGATGTATATACATTATAACATTCTAAATCTGTGTCTTTCTTCATTGGTCGCTGATTATTATTTTTAAAATTGGTACAAATCACGCATATAAAGAATTATAAACGTGTATTTTTGCAAAGACTCCTACGATGCTTTGAATAAATTGTTGCCTTTACGAAAACCATTCTTAGGCCCTGTCACATTGTCCCGATTTACACTACAATTTCTTACAAATTACAATTACAAAAGTTTAAAGTCGAAATTTTCGCCAGGCCAACTTGCGATAAATCTTAGACACTGTTTTGTTTTTCAAATCTTGAAAGAAAGATCTATATTTATAACAGGAGAAGTCGTGGCGATTTACGTTCTACGCACTGATATCTTGCTATATATGAGTAGGTAGACAAAAGACAACTATATTTGCTAACGATCAGAAAAACACTGGAACTATCACAGATTATATACAAGATATACACACAGGAGTTTGATGCATGCCATGAGCAGGTGCCCGAGGCAATATTGAAAATATATTACAGTTCTGAAATTGTCGCGAATTGCTTCAACTGAAAACGTTCGTTAAATAAATCAATAAGTAAAAATTTATTGTAGAAAGTAACAAACAATATCAAAAATTTTAACACAACTTGTTGTTACATGTAGTGAGACAGGTACCCGAAGCAATGTTTGAAGTATTTTACAATTTTGAAATAAGATGTTTATCACGGGGTGTTCTTTCCCGTACATGACAAATTCTGGGCCAACCTTGAGCTTATTCTCTTGTTGTTGGAACCAGCCTCATGAAACCTCCAACAAGCCAACACGCTTTAGTTTTCAGACTTTTATATAGACTTTACATGAAATATACTTTTATGTGAGTTTGGTATGCATCAGCACTGAAGGTCTGATTCCAACTGTCTTTAATTTACAATTCAGAATTATTATAATCAAATGAACAATGTTATAACACTTTGAAGGATTAACATAATATGTACAGAAGTAAGAAAATCAATTAAAGAACAGCTTTTGAGTAATTCGTGACATTTTAGCAGCATGTACATTAAAGGATAATAAGATGAAAGAAGTTTCGATAAACATAAACAGAAGTCAATTAAAAGATGAGCTGTCCATCACTGAGTGTGCCTCAGGTGGGATTAATGCTGCGCTGAATTTATAACGTCTTTAAAACAGTTGTCGAAATAGATGAAAAGTTTTAGTAGCATTTAATACAAAGTCCGAAAAATTAATTTACAAAATAATTAAAAATAGTCCAAAAGATTGAATTTCACACCGTGACACGTTGATAAAAAAATGTTCATGCATTAAGTTACATGCAATAAAAACACAAATTTAACGAAGTAAATTCGCTACAATGTTTTGTTAGATTACGATTATCTAGCTTCAAAAAGTAGATTAGCGATTAGGTGACTTTGTATTGGATATTTTCTTATATCAGTATCTCTGTTTTGAAATTAAGATGTTGAATGTCAATTGGGGAGTTCTTTTAATTGACAGAGGTATACCAATTAAAAAAAAACAAAATTATAGATCAATGGTTTTAAGATACCCTCCTTTGGTTTGACAAGTAACTAAAGAACAAGCCTTGTGTATATCACAATACAGGAAACCAAACTGAATTTTACAAACTGACCCCCCCCCCCCCCCCCCCCCCTACACACAAGCACTATATTCTCGCTGAAAACATTTTTCCAAAATTTACATATTTAAAAGGGGGTTTCTAATATGGAGTCCCCTACCCCCTTTTCCGAGCATGTTAGAGATTCTTACTCTCCAATGTACAAATACTTTATGCGCGTTTAGAACTACGAGCATGCAGTAATATGGCCAGTTTTGAAAATAAGTATATATCTCTTATTTCGAAAAAAAGGCTCTCCCTCTCTCTCTCTCTCTCTCTCTCTCTCTCTCTCTCTCTTACATGTACAAATAGTTCATGATGCGCGTTTACAACTAGGAGTATGCGGTAATATTGCAAGTGTTTTAAATGTCTCTCTCTAACTGTCACTCTCTCTCTCTCTAACTGTCTGCCTGCCTGTCTGTCTGTCTGTCTCTCTCTCTCTCTCTCTCTCGATCGATCTCTCTCGCTCGCTCGCTCGCTCTCTCTCTCTCTCTCCCGTATGTAACGCATATGAAACAGAATGAATTTTATTTTCAAGCCCTGAGTAAAGCATAAACTAATTGAATTTTTGTACGAAAAGTACACATTATTCAAACAGGCCAACGATTATATTAAAACATGTAGTATGACAGTTGATTTAGTGGTAATTGCAAATTTGTATTTATAATTACTGACCAAGAAATAGGAAATTTAACGACACCAGATTAAAAATGTGATCGGTATAATATTTATAAAATAATCGAAAAAAAGACATAAATATAAATTTAAAGACGTTTTAAGGGATGCAAATAATTTGCAGATTTGATTTGTGGATTAAGGTGTCCTGTGTTATCCATGAATAACAACTCGCCCTCCTCGAACCGTTATCATAATCATTTTTCCCCCAAAAAAATGTTACTCAGGGGATTTTGACTTATAGTGCTCTAATAATTTAACTGCCGCGTGGTACTCTTTTGTTCTCATAACGAGCAGGCATATCAGAATAATGTGTTTTATTGTTGTTTTGTTTTGACAGTCATAAAACAAGCATTATCATTATACCCCCGTGTGATATTTCCATATAATGCGTCATCTGGGTAACCTAGAAAGTCATCTGACGGGTGACCAGCAGAAGGTCGTATATCCCGCGGAATAAATACTAGTAACATGTTTCACCGCTTTGAAGACCTCTGGACATTCCATTCCAAAGTTTAAAAAAAATCAATTCTCCTTGAGAAATCTCATTTCTTTCCATCGATGCCCTTTGGGAAATACAATTTTTTCTTGGAGGGGGGGGGGGGGGTCTTATTGTTATAATCTTTATTGTTGAATAATATAATTATCACCATCATGAAATAAATGTAACTGTAATATTTAATTCAATTACTGAAAAAGATAATTAATAAAGAATACATTTCAGAACACAGGGAAGTAAAAATGCTATGTGTGTGTATGATATTAGAAGATTTGAAATGACTACCAGTTGTACATTAAATTCAATAGAAAAAAAAAACGCAGCATCCGATTCCTTTTTTCCACCAACAAAAAACCTTGTATTTATTAATTACTCGGTCACACCATCGTAATCGAATCAAATCTCGCTTCATCTGTATGTATTACAGATACCCAATGAACACTCTTAGCAACTTGTAGGATACTCGGTGTAATATATGTAAACTCTAGTACTACGAAGTCTTGCGATGTCAATTTGATTAAAACGGATTTTAATCAGATTGTGCGGATGCGAATGTAGAAGATGTATTGCGAATACATATATGTGAACGAGTGCAATGCAAGTTTAGTGCGATTGTCTACGAATGATTACATGTAAAAGCCATACTGTAGCAACGATTGCTCAGAAACTCGCAGCTTTTGGCGATTTTCTGCATTGAGGTAAAGTAGTAGATACGACTCAATCTACGATGAACTCAGAATAAGTTCTACTTTTGAAGTCGTGCGTTATTGTAGCGCAAAACTGTATCAGCGTGATGTGTATCAACAACGAATTAGAGGAAACACATGAATATCAGTAAGTCACAATATGATTGGATATTACTGCGACGAAGAGAGCTCATGCAGAAATCAGTTTTACAACGATGGAATACAATATTATATACATATATTTACATCATCCAGTGTCTTTGTGATAACACTTCGTATCAATTTTGCACTATATAACCCATAATACAAATGACGCCAAATTGAGGCACCGGCGGGGTTTGCTTATTTATAGTTAAAGATTTAATTGTACGATGGCTTAAAATTATATAAGTAATAAGGAATCATTCTTTGAATATTATGAGGTGATAATTTCGGTCGGGGCGTGATCAAATCTATCATAAAGCACTTCGGGCTTTATTGGATTTGATCACGCCCCGACCAAAATTATCACCTCATAATACTCAAAGAATGATTCTTTATTCCTTATGTAGTACACTGATTGAAATATCATACTCAATTTTAAATAACTATAGAAGAGTTTTGGTATGAATCTTATTGCTCCAATTAATATACTAGTAATGTCATTAGAGGCCAATCCTCGTTTGTAAACTTTGCACAAGCAACATAATTTTGTACGAGTACTTCTACCAATTTTAATAGTCAGCGTTACAGGTGCAATTTACGATACATGTACATGTTTATTTGCTAAGCGTCAACTGAGATATGATTTCATAGCAGCTGCAATTAAATGTCGGTCCGTCTGGCTTCGGCCTGTCTGTCTCTCTCCATTTTGTCCATCAGCTGTTCCACTACAGATGCCCCCCCCCCCCAAATGATATATAATAAACCAGCATTCTGAGAGCATTGCAGAGGCAATACACGTCCCCTACCGGTTTGTAATTTTTCTATGAAAGCTTCGAACTTCGAAGCATACATCTTTTTCAAAACTATTATAAACGAGATGTTATGCTTTAATCAGAGATAAAAGAACAGGGGGCATTCAAACTACATAGTTGATGTGGAAATTAAATAAAAAATGGGTAAAATAATACAGTACTCTTTATCTTATCTCTTGTAATTTAGCCAAGTCCTTTAAGAATTTGCTGGTAGAAATTTGTGAAAACAATGCACTGTTATGCAGAATATCATTTCTTACCGTTCTGTACCCCGAATCAACAGAACAATCCGATAACGAACCCGATTGTAATAATACAAAAAACCCTGTCGATTAAATTTATAACAAAATGCTTGACACTATTCAACAGAAGTCATTTGTTTGTTAGAAACAATAAAAGGAATTGTACAAGTAATGCATGCACGATATTATTACTGACTTCATACTTTCCTCGTTTATTCAATACACACCTAACCTGATAACGAACCCGAACATTAAAAAATTGGAATATAAAAAATTAATTTTCTCGAAAATATGTCAACCAGACGCTACAAAAGTGTAAACTGTAGTTTGACATTTGAAGGTGTTCAGCAAATTTTGTATTATTCCTCAAACGCATAAAGAAAAAAGTGTGGAAAACTGAAGTGGGATAGACAAACGGACGGACAGACAGACAGACAGATGGACGGACGGACGGACGGACTGACGGACGCTAGACGAAAGCTACAGTGTATAGTCCCCTCCGGTGAAACCGGTAGGAGACTAATAATATACTGCATCTCCGCCGCAATTTATTTGCAATGCAGATAATGGTATAATTTCATCCTGGCTCTTCTCATAAATGACAATTGAAGACTTCAAAGTCTGATAGGCACATCAAATAATATTGACTTCACACAAATCTGTTTTCAAATGTTTTTAAAACTTAATGCATCAACGTTTATTCACATATACACCAAAAACTAAAAAAAATTATATTTCACGAATGTGTAAAAGAGCAATCGTTACACAGTACGAATACTCAAGCTATGTTAACGAATCAAATCTAGATAGGTGACACACTGTCAGTATTAAAGCTAATGCGAGACTGGCTGTTATTTTTGATGATGCAATAACATTTATGTGCAGATTATCCTTTTAACATGTTTATGAATAAACGCTTGCAATATGACAAAATGTAGTTACATGTACTATGCATATTTGTCAGTGTTAAAATCAAGATATGTCAGGGGAACAATATGAGAAACATTCACCCTAATAGAGAGTGTTGTTGATTTTGTGTAAATTTGGCCTGTGCAGTGTGTACAGAGTATTGCGACAAATAATATACATGTATCAGCCTGACACAAAATATGTCATAAGATCTCATGATAGCGTTTTCATAAAACTAATAAATCTAAGATAAACATATGGTTGTAAGAAATTTGAGAATAAGAGAATACTGAACGTTCCGGTGCCATATCATACATTGGAAATAAACTCGGTAATTAGTCCGAAAGAAACATAAACTTTGTGAGTAGAACTATGAATATGAATATGATTTTGGACATCACCAAAAAGTTTTTCTAGAGATATATGCATCCCATATTCTACTGGAATGTGACAGCAATTTTTTTTCCCTCGGTATGAATGAAATTCAAAATGGCAATACTGTCAATTTTCTAGAATATCCCGAGACTATATTAACTATTGAGGTAAAAGAGTAGTACTATGAATGATTTACTTTAAAACATTTTTTACTTTTTAAATGCAAGTGTGCCGGAAATTAAAATTTTAAAGTTACCAAGGAAAATCTCCATCATGATACAGATCTGTAAACTTGTCCTCTCTCTCTCTCTCTCTCTCTCTCTCTCTCTCTCTCTCTCTCTCTCTCTCTCACACACAAAATTCAGAGAGGTATATTAAAAATCAGTTATCCTTGTGTATATGCGTCTGAATATTTACATAACACTTCATGCCTATGACAGTATCTGTGTTTTGACCACGTCTTATCGAATATGTTGAGCCACCTTTTTTTTGGGGGGGGGGTTAATGTTTCTGAGAATCGAAAACTATGTGACATAATACCGTTAACATGTTAATTACATGTTAAATACATGTAAACCATAATTAAAAGGTAAAACTTTTTCAAAATTTATCGAATAGGATCGCATCTGTTCTAGTGGCGGATGATGTAGCGCACACATTCAAAAAGTCACATCAAGTTCAATGGGACGACGATTGCTTGTTCCATCTTTTTAGCAGATACACTTTTACCACTTATTGTCATATCTAACTATAGAGATCTTTATTTAACAAACAATCGATAGAATATCAATATTTTAAACTACTTCGAATCGAAATAAAGCTTCTTTCAACGAGACAAAAAAATAGCAAAACATTTCATTATTATAATATAGCTTCTCGCATTTAGTCCGAGTTATTTCTTGTTTCTTATGTGACCTTTTCTCTGAAGCATAGACGGACGTTCTATATTGTTACTGCTGGAGACTGTTTTTATTAAGGCTAGAACAGACAAGTTACGATTAAATCATATCTGTAAATCGATATTATCTACCGGTTACAACTGATTTAAATAATAACTAATAATTATAATTGTCAACGTTGCAGTCTACTTTTTTCTATTTTGCAATAATATCAAAATGAACTTCATATTTTAGAACTTTATTAAAACATGCAGCTATCACTGTGATTGCTATGTCAAATTTTAAAATACACCTAGGACATATCAAACGATATCTAAGAACAACTGTGTTGGATGAATGAAAAAACCCGTACGTATGCAACCGTCTTCCTATTTCACATATTTCTGTTTAATTCATTTACTGCTCAAGTACAAGTTTAGGGAATGCTATTGACAATTGTGTCCGACATTATTAAACATGTTTTTTCGTACATGTATAAACATTTATTAAATTAATAATAGAGATTGTATAATAACTGCTATGTTTCACGTATCCATCATGTTCTGGCTTATTGAGATAGAGATATATGTTTATAACAAATTAGTCATATCATCAGACTTTAAGCGTGTTTGAACTTCGATTCTCTGTGCAAAGTCCGATACTTGGTGTTACTTGCTGATCGAGCGCGGCTTTCATCTGTGGAATTCTTCTTTTCAAATTGAACAGCACGTTTGAAAACACGATTAACGGAAAAACCACAGACATGCATTCATATGACCGATAAATTGCTATAACACCCAAGGGATCTCTGAACATAGCGGTCAGTGCCAGCACCGACATTGCTGGCCATAAATTGTGTTTAATTCCTACACGTCACTTTGAAATCCCCGACTATGAGACAAGGAGATAAAACGCGACGGCAAATTTATGAAGACTCCTTTTGCATTGTTTTGTCAGCTTTATATTTGGCGGAATTGATATCGGTCCCCCATGATCAAGATCATCAACTGTAATGTCGATTCATCTTTTTATCGGTATACAATTGCGCCATATCCAGAATAAAACAAGTAAGTACTTTTTTTCAATCTACCATGATACTAATCAACAACAGTCATACTGTATGCCATTTTACATAATGCCATTACGTATTTGATAAAATCTTTATTTTTATTTAAGAATGACGAACTTTGCTGGAATATTCGGGGTATACGCTCGGACTTTCTTTGGTTCAACTTTAGGAAACCCTAGCTGCACAAATGTGGTATATGTTAATGCCTCAAAATGCGGTCAGCCGATTCGCATGGAATAATCTTTATAACAAGATCATGGCATGTTTGTACACATAAATGGTAAGTATATGATAAATAGTTCAATTTGTGCATTGTTCTTCAATGAACTCATAACCGAAAAGACATTGTATACTCTTCACGTACTCAAAAATGGTGAATATAGAGGCGGACATCGAAAACGCTTAATTAAGGGATGGAATCTTAAATATTTGTATTACTCTATCATAAATAAAGCACTTATTAATAAGACCAATTCTTTGTGAAGGTAAATGACGGATGGGGGGGGGGGGGGGTCATGTTAAATTCTTTTTTCAGTGCTGGTCCCAGGACGGGTGGAGGGGGTGAGGCTTCCAGATCCGCGCAAGAGATGCACCCTACCTAAAATTTAATCAAATTATGATAAAAGACTAATTGTTCTACTCATTCTTCAGACAGGATTCTATAAAAATTAAATAGGTTCTAAAATTTGCTTGCGAAAATAACAAAATTATAGCCCCGTCTTCTCAAACTCATAAACATACCACGGTTAAGAACTGTGCGTCCTGTGAACGTGCTAATGGCGCAAACTCATTTTGATTATAGAAGAAATTCGAACTTGAGAAATGTTTTTGCGGATTTTATTGTTTCTCAAGACTTATCCTATATCTATGCATGTTTTCGGAACATCTCGTTGATCATATAGGCCTATGTAGTGCATAACGAGGACGTTTTGATATATTGTGTCAATCATACCGTACGGGCAAATAAGGCGATAACAAAGATAAGTCATTTGAACATTATTGAAATCCAACCTACATGTTGATTTTTCTAGAAACCGTAGATGAAATAGATAAAACAAAACAATAGAAAAAAAAATTGTCAAACACATAACTTTAATCGAAGGCCTCTGTAAGTAAATCCCAAGATTGTATACTTTTTCAACGTATACAACATACATTTTTTTTTAGTATTGAAAAATCGGGGAATCTTATACATGTAGTACACACACTCAGAAACACATATGAGTTTATTAATTGTTGTAATATCTGTCATCGGTAACAAAATTATTACAGATGTACGCTGTCCGATAACTAATATTAAACCCTCGCGGTTCGTGCATCACCAGATGAGGCCAAAAAAAAAATATTCCTGTTTCCTGTCACTTGACCAAAAAAATTAGGGTAGGTAGGTAGGAAAAAAAATTTATTTTTAAAAAATATTTTATTTTTAAAAACTTGGAGCATGTGTGTAATAATGAGAGAGATGTATATTCCCAGTGTTCAGTATGTAAATAGATGATTTAAAATTTCCAAAAGTCTTTGTATTGTTGATGCATGTAATGTATAGAAAACAACAGGCAAAGAAAAAAAATAGATTAATTTTTTAATTAAAAATTAAAACTAATATTATTTGCAAAATTTAATCTACGTGTATTGAATGTATTTATCCTTTTCTGGATAAATATTTTTGTATTGTATTAGCTGAATGTCAATATCAACATGATTAATTAAATCACTCTCTGTACTTCCATGTATTTGGGGTATTAGTCCAACCCTTTGACCCACTTACTACCGTACGTTATGAAGAGGATCCGTTTAATTCTCTGAAGATAATATAGAAAGCAGTTTTATGATAATTTTAACATTTATTGCAGTATTAACCAATAACAGGTTATTGACTAACTGTAATATCAGGATTTAAAGTAATAAAAATTGCTTTTGTAATTTCCAATATACAGTATGTTGTTGCATCACCCGTATTTATAACCCCTGAAGGTAAGATAGTCGCAAGTTATTCACCACAAGGTATATTTATGCAGTAAAAATGCCTGTAGATTGATTTTCTATCATTCTTTCGCCAGTGAGGTTAATTTACACGATTATGAACTCAGAAGACTTGGTCATCTTCACTTCTCTTTCTGAGGAAATTCTGGCGAAGTTACCGATCACCACCATGATCATAAAAAAACTTTTAGGGTCGGAGGGTAAAAGATAGGGTCGGTCGGGCGACAGGAAACAGGAATAATTTTTTTTTTGGCCTGATATATATGAGAATGTGTACGTTTTTAGGAAAACTAAAGAATAGGATGTATTTGGATTCATACTGGTGGATTTTTTATATTGAGGGATTTGAAAGCTAAGTTATAATCCTTTAGATATGATGCACCTATCGGGATGATGTTCATACTCAAATTAACCCTTCATAAATAAAAATAAAAATACACCAGCAAGTTTAAAGCAGTCATGGCGGGTCGCGCATGATTTATTAGAATTGCAGTTTCTATGGACAGGAGTATTGGAAATTCAAATCCACGAATCCGTGCCTTTATACATATTATTTGAAATAACGACATTCTTATAGGCTGTACACGATTTATATTTACAGTGACCCCCCCCCCCCCGCAAAAAAAGAGGTCATTTATCATTTGACGGGAATATTTTACATGTACATGTATGTCATTGCAGCTTATGTACGGAAGCGTATCGGGGCCTACACTTGTTGTGTTATAACTTATATACATTGTCATACTTTTTATCGTCTTATCAACATATAAACTATTATGTCGTTTAAATTATGCAAATATTTTCCATTGTATTGAGATGAGCTAACATAATTTAAATCATCTTATTGCAATTGATCTATATTCTTGCTATATCGATTTATCAAAATAAGGAGTTAAAAATAATGAGTTTTAGTTATATCGAGAAAAAAATGATGACATAGAACAATGTAAATGTATGTATATTATATTAAGCATATTAACATATATGTGTTTTCATTTCTTGGAAACATATGGTAAACAATATTGTTATAGAATAAAATTTCGCGGGGGCGGGAGTGCTGATGGTGCGTCACCTCTGAATCTAGCTGTAGACTGACATTTGTGGAATCATTGGAATTCGTGTATGCTCAATTTTCATGGATTTCGTTAATGCTAATTTTCGTCAACCATGAATTTAAATCCACAACCATTTATGAATAATAGTATTATTATATCTATTATTTATAATATAATTAATTCCACGAAATGTTACCATTAACCTATTTTTAAAAAATAGCAAATTACAAATATTGGCTCCATGAAATTCAATCCACAATGAAGGAATTTAAAGAGGCATGGTCACGATTTTGGTCAATTTTTTAAAATTATTATTTACAATGCTTTAAAGGCGTATTTCTTCTTATCAAATTAAATTTGGGTGTCAGTCGATGAGTTTTAAGCAAGATACAGAGCATACAATTCTTCGTCATGTAAACAAGGCTCGTGTCCTGTTTTTGTTTACATAGGTTAAATATATCAGTAAAAAATCTTTTTTAAGCTGATTTGTCTATCCTCTTATTCATCTTAAGCATATATAAACAGTTCCTAACTCCCTACTAATGAACGTTACACAATTTGAAACGATTATATGACATTACCCCACTTAGTTGTCAAAAGCAAGGTGATTAATTTCATGTTTGTCTTTCCTTTTCTAGAAACTGAAGACTAAAGTCCAAAACCTAATACACTGAGAAAGCGGACAGAAAATAATACTCAAGTTCATAATAAGCATAACTACTTCAATTAATAATAAAAAATATATATGTCTATCATTCTAGAATTTTTTCTTTATTAAAATGGTTTCATTGAATTGTTTTAGTTTTCCAGTGGAATTTTTCTTATCAGGTCTCATTTGTTTGCAACTTTATCTTCATTTACTAAATGATATGTTGATCTTGATTGTGAAATTGTTACATAAAATCGTCAACGTACATGTAGTTTAACTGATGTTATGCATATTCATTTTATTGAGTCAATAATACATTTCTTGTATTGTTTAAACTATGTGTCGAGAGTTGAGAGTGAATATACCCCAAAAATATAAAAGATGTACATGGATGCGTTTTGTATACATTAAAGTTAAAAATTACGATGTCTTGCATTGGGGTAAATTTACCCCATAAAACTGCAAAACAATCATGATCTGTATATAGTGTATAAGGTTTAAACTTTGTAAAAATGACGTCTTGTGTTGGGGGGTAAATTAATCCCCCAACAATGCAACACAGTTATTTTTTGTTTATTTCGAAGACTTCGATTTGTAAAAACGTCGTCTTGTGTTGGTTTTACCAGACGTAAAGATGGCATCTTGTGTTGGGGGTAAATTTACCCCCAAAGAATTGCAACATGGCCATTTTTTGTTTATTTTTATAGCTTTGGCTTTTTAAAGATGTCATCTTGTGTTGAAGGAAATTTACCCCCAAAAGAATTGCAACACAGTCATTTTCCGTATTTTTTTGGCTTCGAATCTGTAAAGATGGCATCTTGTGTTGGGAGAAAATTTACCTCCATTGAATTGCAGCAGAGTAATTTTTTTGTTTATTTCTATGGCTTTGACTTTGTAAAGATGTCATTTTGTGCTTGGAGGAAATTTACCCCCAAAGAATTGAAACACAGACATTTTTTGTTTCTTATTAGGTCTTTGACTTTGTAAAGCTGTCATTTTATTTTGGAGGAAATTTACCCGCAAATATTGCAACATACGCAGTCATATTATGTTTAATTATACAGCTTTGACTTTGTAAAGATGTCATCTTGCGTTGGAGGAAATTTACTCTAAAT
This sequence comes from Magallana gigas, assembly GCF_902806645.1. Classification (NCBI taxonomy): domain Eukaryota; kingdom Metazoa; phylum Mollusca; class Bivalvia; order Ostreida; family Ostreidae; genus Magallana; species Magallana gigas. Next base: position 18,576,052 of record NC_047566.1, read on the forward strand.
AATAGCAGCACATCTTATTTCTGTATATTTTTATGGCTTCGACTCTGTAAAGATGTCATCTTGTGTTGGAGGAAATTTACCCCAAAGAATAGCAACACAGCTTTTTCTGTATAGTTTTGTATATTGTTATGGCTTCGACTTTGTATATATGTCATCTTGAGTTGGAGGAAATTTACCCCCAAAAATTGCAAAAACGTCAGTTTTTTGTTTATTTGTATGGCTTTGAGATTGTTTAGATATTTTCTTCTGTTGGGGGGAAATTTACTCCCAAAGAATTGAAACAGAGTCATTTTTTTGGGGTAAGGCTTCGAGATTGTTAAGATGTTGTCTTGTGTTTGGGGAAATTTACCCTCAAAGAATTGTCACACAGTCATTTTCTGTTTATTTGTTAGGGTTCGACTTTCTAAAAATGTCATTTTGTATTTTGGGTAATATACCCTCAAATACTTGAAACAGTTATACCTGTATAGATTTTAAGACTGCAAGTTTGTAAAGACGATGTTTTATCTTGGGGATAAATTTACCCGAACAGAGTAGCAGATATTCCATTGTCGAATTTTACCAAGACTTACATGTACAAAAACTGCATTGTATTTGGGGGTAAATTTACTCTGTAGAAAAATAACAATTTTATTGTATCTAGCATTTAAAAATATACTGTATATTTTTAGGATATACCACACAGCTTTATTTTCACCAATAATTGCCAAAGCAATTGTCTTTTACTTGTATATTCTACTAACACCCTGTTTAAATTTTAAATCCAAAGTAGAGAGATGCTTTGTTAGTTTTGGGGGGTAAATTTCCACTCTGAAGAGTTTCTTGTTACGTGTGTTCTCTCTGTTATGTGGAAAATAAAGCTTAAATTGTCTTGATTTGCTTATATTTGTGCTTTTATGAGGTAAAACGTACAAAACAGACAAAAAGATTTTCTGTTTTGATTTTGGAACGCGTTCATAGGTGTTAACTATTGATTAGTTTGCCCTTAAAATATATCAACAGATTGTCGATATGCGTTGTAATTTCACGATATTTGCTTTATTTTTTCAACGATCAAACAAAACCTGTGATAGAAGAGTTGATGGGTAAAACACGTGTACCAGCGAAAAAGAAATTGGCATAAAGACGTATCATGCAAATAGGGTATAATTCTTTATACTTAAGCACGTTAAATGTACTTACGTATTGAATGCACACTATTTATAAGTTAATTAAGGTCTTCCGTTTCTTTGTCCATTATTACCTCTTTTTTTTCTTACGTATTCTTGTGCAGGCGATCTCTCAGCCATGGCTTGATCGATTTTCACGAAACATTCAGATCCGATAGATAATCATTCTAACTAAAAACATTTTTTTTTTAATTTTGATGATTCACTTCCGTTTTCTAGTTTCTAAGTTTAAACGATTTTTAAAAGGCAAGCCTGTCCTGGAAACTCCTCCAAAACCATAAAAGTTATCAAGTTCAAACTTTCAGGGATTATAGACATGAGATTGTAGATGGGTCATTAGGCATGTATATTTGCCTGACTCAAAAGGCATTAAAGCTCGCCTGGACCTGAGAATTAAGAATAAAAAAGGATTGCTTTTCTGTTGTTTCTTTGTTGATCTCTTTTCTTAAAAATATTTTGTTAAAACATGTAATGCAAATAAAGAGTCTTTTTACAAGAGCGTTCGTTTGATGAGAGAAAAAAGGACTGACTCCTCAAATTAGAGGCTGAGAGGGTTTTAAAGTCTTTAATCATTGGCACTTTACTGGGAAATATTTTATCATATGTTATAGTAGCGAAATTGTTTATCTCTAATTTAACTATAGACTATACAAATTTTCTCATGTGTTACGTAATCAGGGGATTTAAGGGCCAGAAGTCGAAAACTTTGATGACTTGTATCTCAAAAAGGACAACTATTTTAAAAAGCAATATAGCATAACAGATGCTAAAAATGATGTTGTCAACAATATTTAACCATTAAAATTTCCTTATGTGGTCCCAATAATGAGATAAGGGGTCGGCCCCTTGATCATTTTTTCCCAAATAGCTCAATAACGGTAACGGATGTCTAACCACTTGTTAAACAAAGTGTGTTAAGAATTAAATGATCTTTTATTTTATATAAAAAAGGAGCTGGCCCCTAAAATGAAGGAACCAGAGGACTCTCAAGTCTTTTATTTGTAATCCTTTACTGAGCCATATTATGTGAAAGGTTATAGAAGCAAATATGTTTATCTTACAGTTATGTGTCCAAGCAATGTGATGATTATATCATGTGTTACGTAATTAGGCGTTTTCGGGGTCAAAAGTTGAAAATTTTGATTACCCATATCTAGGTAAGTAAAAATATTTTGAAATTTAGTATGGAAGAGAAGATGTTAAGAATGATGTTCTTAACAATATGATATCTTCAACATTTCGTTAAACAGACCCTATATGGAGAAAGGAATGGACCCCTAAAACGTTCTTTCCCATATATCTCAAGAACGGTAACAAATTTCTAAACACTTGTTGAACAAAATGTGTTAATAATAATTAAATAACCTTTCATTTGATAGCAGGAAAAAGGAGCTGGCCCCTAAAATTAGGGGACTAGAGGGCTCTAGGGTCGTTTATCTATAGCCCTTCATTAAGAGATATTTTGTGAAAGTTTATAGAAGCAAATATTTTTATCTTACAGTTATGTATCCAAGCAATGTAATGATTATATCATGTGTAATGTAATTGGGGTTTTTAGGGGTCTAAAGTCAAAACTTTTGATCACCCGTATCTCAGAAGGAAAAATATTAAACTTTGAAATACAGCACAGAAGAGAAGTATTTCAAAAAACAACGTAAGAGAACTTATGAAAAGCGATAGAAAAGCTTTAGTACTCCAGTCTTTTTTCTAGATAATGTTTTGTTGTCGAAATTGAAAGTCGATGATGTCATACATGGATCATTTTCTTAAAATCAGACAAAAGACCTCTTCGTTGCTCACAACGAGTTTGTGTCTAGTTTAAATTTACATTCAATAATAAATATAAAATCATTTTCTGAAGCATCAGGGTTTTCTTATCACCTTAATGTTTTACTATAACTGTAAATAATTCACAACTTTATCAGTTTAACATTGAATTGATTTATATTGTTTCGACTATTTACTGTGGAATCATTTTGATTCGTTAGGCTCAATGTTCATGGCTAGTCAATTTTCTTTCTGGTTCGTAGGGACGAAATTTCGTTGGTAGTGTAAGCGGGATATTTTTAACAGATATAAAACAAATGATTGTACAAACGTTCGCGTGGATGTAAACTCGTCGGTAAGGGTTACCCACGAAAGCCATTAATATTGAAACCTCCCCCCCTCCGAACAATGATAATTCCACAGTATTTACATTTCAGGTAGCCATATTGGCAGTGAAACATATGGTTTTATTTTTAACTACATTTAAAGCTTGGTCTAAGTAATGTTTGCTACATCCTCTTTATTTTGATTTTCGCCATCTTGTTCGTGATAGGTTTGAATTGATACAAACCGAATGATAAAATTTCATACTCTGATCTTTAATTTTTTGTACAATTAATATTACCTTAATAAAATGTTAAAATGAATTTTGAAATTTCTCTGAAATAATTTCATGTATAAAAAGATTGACATTTTTGACATATGGTTTTAGATTCAATTATTAAAAAAATAATCTTTTATAAATTAGACATACCGTTTTCAAAAGGCAAAACAATGGCGACAAATATGGCCAAAGAAATGATCAACCGATCATATCCCGCGCCATCCAGGTGAGCTGCTATCTACTGTAGAGAGAACATAACTATCTCTACTTTTTCAACTATTGTAGATGGTGGTTACATTTTGAAAAAAAGAAAAACAAAGGGAAAAAACACGTTTTATTGTTGAGTCAGCACATTCACTGAGACAACTCGGCTTACAAATGACATGTAAACTTACTAATGATAAAGACTAGACAGTTAACCATTGACTTGTAGCGACGAAACAACCAATGGATATGCAAATAAATTGATTAAATGGCTATCACAGTTAAACACTGACCAATAGCCTTGAACTTCATCCTTGCCTGAAAATACTACAAATTTGATAATGACTACAGCAGTTAAACACTGACCTATAGCATTGAGCATACCATATATACCATATGAACTTCTACTACTGTCTACAACCTTAACATCATAAAAATAACTACTAATGCCTACAGCAGTTAAACACTGACCTATAGCATTGCAATATATAAACTCAAGAAAAAATAGAACATGCTAAAAATAGACACAGCAGTTAAACACTGACATGCATAACTCCTAGAAGGGAGGAATCATGCAAAGTGGTATGGAAGGCGTTTGAGTTATACAGCAGTTAAGTACTGACCTGCATCACTCATACATGTACAGTGGGGGAATCATGCAAAGTGTTATGGGGCCTTTAACAACTACATAACACTAGCCATAGAAATTGGTTCTTCAAACAATCATACTTAAACAGAAAAGGCAGGGATTCGTATATTTCCATCGGTCAAGGCTACTATCGATGAGGATCAACATGGGGTACATGTATCTCACCAGTCTTCAAAAGCAATAACTAATAATACAAACAACAACAGCATCGCCATAAATGCTATTATGTACATAATAGATGTTTAGTTCTTTTTTTTCTAAAGTATTTCTTTAGAAATCTACACCCACAGCTTGACCAAAGTTCAAAACAAAATTGTTGGGTCTATATGCTCCTTTCGGTGCTACGATGTATTTATTATGACCTCTCTGCACTAAAAGTGCAAATTGTACATACATCACTTTTAGCATAAATTACGAAAAAAACTTGCGATCTCTTCATCTAATTGATATTTTTGACCTATTTGCACCGATACAAAGCCATTTTAAGTCATTAATGTTTCAACATGCAATGGAATTCTTTAAAAGTTTAAAACATTTCTCAAATTATGCTATACTTGTCAGAAAAATGTGTTTCAAAAAAGCATGACGATATTCGATTGCACAAACTACCTGGAAATTTGGTCCGCACTGAAAATATTGAAGCTAACGTAACGGTACTCTAAAGCAAGTAAGTTATGAAAAATATACGGCTTCTTCTTGAAAACCTGCCGCCACAAAATATAGTTTCTGACTTACTCTATATGTAATATTCCTTTAACTATTTTATTCAGTATATTTTATTGGCATTTTGAATATACAAGTAGAATAAATATATGATGCATATTTTCCAAAGATGATACAAAGTTGCCACTAAAAACAGAGAAAAGAACCTTTTTCATATACATCTATTTCTTTCTGACATAGGACATTGATGTGGTCAACGTTGGGGATATACATGTTTAAAAGAAACAGGAGTTGCTCCCATGCACTACCTACAAGTACCGGATGGCTGGCATCAATGCTTGTGGGCTAGGGGCCTTCAGCGAGATCTCGGCCTTCAAAACCGGTCTCCACCGTTACCCTGGCGTCCCTTCCGCCGTATTTGCTTCTACCATCCGTCTATCACCTGCTTTCAGCTACTTTCATTTGTCTTTTCTCTTTGATTTAATGGTTTTAACCAAGTTTCTCTCTCTTTTTTTTTGTTCTGTATACATTATTCAGAATTGCTAAGCTATGCATGGCATTTGATATTGTAACGAACTATTTATTGAAATAAATCGATACAGCAATGTGGGTTTGGAGGGTGTTTGTTTTTTTTTTAAGGTGGAGGGGTTTTCTTTTTTTTCCTTGCACCAGTAATTTACATTTACAGAACATTTAATCGTGTTTTTCACACGTTCTTTTTTAATATTGGCAAAATCGATCACATGATCTAGAAAATTTATATTGCATTAAAAGAGCTAATCTAATGTGTCAATTATCACAATGGGTCAGATGTCATATTTGTTGACTCTAAGTTTCACATGAGTAACTTAAACAGACAACGAAAGGTGTCCCTCTTTCCTTAGAACCACCTCAGAACACGGCGGGAAAGATAATTGAAACCTCAGTTTATTTAGCGTTCCGTAATGCGCCTGCCCATGTGGACCAGAGGCCCGGGGCTCCAGCCCAGCTGGCGTTTGTGAGACTGCACTGTGTCCCCATCCTCACATGTACGGTGACAGTTGTCAGTCTGGCCTCTGCCCACAATCATAGACTACACCACCAAACTCACCATCACCTTTAAGATAGCTGCCCACAATAAGAAGGGATATGATCCCACCACACAAGTCAGGTGACTTCAGGCATTTGTAGGAAGATATATAAAGTACTGATTTTTGGGTTTCTTAAAATAATCTCAGTTTTGGTCTCAGTTTCACTTTGATGAAAGGAACATACCGTAGCGAGATTGAGATCAAAATGAGAGCGTGAAGTTTTGTAACTCCAAGCTCTGGTGCTTTATTGGGAATAAGAGTTTTTGAAATTGTTTATTTACTTCATATTGAATTCAGATATTTAGTCTTTTTGTATTATTTTGGATGTAAGGAAAAGAAAAGTAATTAAGTTTCTTTGAAAGTAGCAACTTGTTATTTCAATATGTTTTTGAAGTGAACTATTGAGAACGATAGAGCATGTATTGAATTATTATGGCTTATACTGTGGTTTCATCAATATTCTTTGAATTCAATTTTCGTTGAAAAATCATTTATTGCATGTGTGATTTTCATCAAATCATCATAGCAAAATTGATGGCTATAAATATAAATTAAACATAATACAATCAGTAGTGTTTTTATTTAGAATCATTTTATGATAGAGACGACACTTTTCTTTATTTTAATATAAGTTTTATATGATCTTGATTTTTTGGCTCCTGATGGCCAAAGTCAAGCTGCCCATAATGTCGCAGTAAAGAGAACAGTAGGAGGAAATGGGTAAAAAAAAAATTATATCAATCTTACAGACATGAGAGGATTTGAAATCAAGCAATTACTTCAAACTCAAGTGCAGATAAAAAAAATTCACATAAGACATGGTGTCACATAACGCAGTCCAAGATGTAGAAAAGATAATTATGTGATGAAATTCTGTTTGATAGTTTAATAGGTTAAGCTTTTCAAGTTTAAATAGGAGGTGATTGGAAAGATCAAAATTTCTGCTGGAAGTCAGTGTTATATCAGATTTATTTGTAATAATTTAAATAAGATTTGCCAAAATCATGTACAATATGTTTGTTTGCGCATGTATGCACTAGATAATTAAATACATGTTAAGTTCACTGAAAAATAAAAATACTTTTCTGACGTGGAAAAATTGAGTTATTCATTCATAGGTATAACTCTATCTCAAAATGGCGTACCTGTGATAAATGTGACATTTTTGTTTTTTTAAACACGATTTTATCAACCACAACATGCAACATATCCCATAGTCGAGCGTATAAAATGTCGGTCTTGTCAGCCCTGTATTTTTCGAATCCCGTAGAGGCTTTTGTTGTTACTTACTGAATTAATTTTATTTTATTTTCATCTTTTATCCCCACACTGAAATTTTGTCGCTTACTTGACATGTGTATAGTTTATTTATCATAATGTATTTCACAATCAAATAATCACATTAACACATTAAGTCTTTCCAACTTAAATTGCTTTATTTTGATATCTATACAGACATGCTACAATTTTAATCCAGAAAAATAACACCAATGTCCACCAACGGCGTGCTGTCCCAAGTTTCCATAGGTTCTAATCCATACTTTATCGCCTTTCTTCATTTTGATATTTGCATGGGAGGTTGACATTTCATATCCATCACGACCTCTGCCGTCGGTATAATTCTTTGTAATTACTTTTCCATTTTGCATTATTTCAGAGATAAAATATTTACCCCCTGTTGTTAATGTTGTCCAGGTAAAGGAATAGGTTCCATCCAATGGTGCCGTAAATATTCCCGAAGAACTGTCGTAAGCTTTTCCTTCATTTACCGAAACCTTATCAAAGACAACTGTTTCGTGGTTCTTCATGTTATTCAAATTATTGGTAAGTGAAGATTGGAAAGCAATGGTACTAGTATCTATTCAAAAATTATAAATAATTAGAATATTAAAATAATTATATAAGAAGTACAGAGTATTATAAAACATGCGAAAGAACATTAATTCGAATACAGATTATTTTTTATTCATTGATTTTTATGGTTACACATCATTAGGATTATTCATTACCTCTAAAGTTACTAGAGCAAACATTTTGATTAAATAAAGAAATTTCTCTAATTTAGAAAATAAATAATCATTGATTAAGCAGCTCATCCAATGCTTTTTTCAATATATATTTCGCAAATTTTTTGAGCGTACAATAAAGAAATTGAAAAAAAAGTGTTAAAGGGTGAATTGCAATAAATATTTATTTTTGCTGTGCTTTTATTTTCAAAAACTATCATAATACTAGTAAGCATAATGAGATAGGTACCACAGTAAATTTTACAGTGGTACATAACATCTTTATTGTTCGGAAAACAATTTTTTATGACATTTCTACATAGTCACACAGGTCATGGATGATCTGATTGTAAACTACAGTGCATATGTTTATCAATAAATTCCAAATATCAAATGGAAAAATGTATTTCCGAACCTTTACAACCCAAATTTTTATAACCGAGTCCATTGCATATCGCCTTGTAATTGTTGTATTTTGTCACCACTTGTTGTGGAGTTTCATTTGCAGCTACCGCCACAAGAAAAGGGAGGCTCAGCATTAGATAGCAGGCTCTGAAAATGACATTTACATTGACCTATTAATTCTTGTTATAATCTTCTTTACAGTGCTCTCCATATATAAACATGACATAAAATTCAAATTGTAACAATTTACAAGAGAGAAAGAATAAAAGAAAGAGAGAGAAAGAGAGAGAAAGAGAGAGAGAGAGTGAGCACCTTGTCATATTGTTATCTTTCCTTTAAAATTCCGCTGATGTTGTTGTGCTTGTGATGATTTTTATACAAAATTCCGAATCACAATCAAACTATAGAATTACAAACATATCACGCTAAACGATCATTTGCTTGAAATTTTTTGTTCTTAGTTATATCAATTTTTATATTTTCGTTACAACCAATCAAATGAACTCAGCTATAATATGTTTATTCTGACTTTATTGACAAACAGTATTTAAAGGACCTATGTTTATCCAATGTATTTTTTAATTCATTTTCTATTTCGGATCTTTATGATTCATAATTAAGATCCGAGTTTTTGTTTTCAACATTCAGTAAGGTACCCAATGTAATAAGGTTCAGAACTATGCAGATATACACATACTCGTATGAACATAACTTACTCTAGTAAAAGTAAATCACGGTATATTTAATTGATTATAGAAAGATCACATAAATGATTACCAAAGGTTACGTTTGATACCTTTATATTTCACAAAAGTTAACGTCTGTTTTCTCAAGCTCCAAGTTGAATAAAAAGAAACAATTGAAACCTCAACTAACAATTTTTTTTTTGCATATTGTCAATTATAATGTCAAATTCCGATTCTTGTTAGAATATAAATCTTAAACAAGGGAATCACATTTCTTATCCCAGATTCACTTTTCGAATGAATTTTTAATCTCCTCGTACATTTGTTTACATGAATATCATTATTGGAAATCAGGTAGAGGATGCAGTGATCACAGTTGGTAGAGTAATATCACAATCTTTAGGAGGTCTGTAAAATATTTTAAATTCATAATGCTTTACTTTGTATGATTTTTGTGGGCATCCCACGGGTCGCACAATTAGTAAATGGGTCATTTGAAGCTAAAGTTTGCAAATACAAAATAACGTGATACTGTCAAATTCTGATAAAATGTGCAAATTATAAGTATTACATGTGCATGCGTTGTAATGTAACGCATTTTAGCTATATTAATCTTGAGAAGCTATGTTAATCTTCAGTAGCTATGTTAATCTTTTTTTTAAAGTTCACTCTCAAACATTCCTTTGTTTATTGAATCTGTCATCTTTTCTAGGGCCATCACATTTCATCATTTTCAGGAATAGACTAGACATCGATTATTTGATGATTATGTTCTTTTTTATGCTTCCAATTTACAAAATATCATATATTAATTTATACGTGCATGTTATGATGACTTTGTAAAGTAAAGATATGCATCAGTCATAAAACAAGATCAATAAACAATAAAAACATCAGAGAAGAGAGAGAGAGAGAGAGAGAGAGAGAGAGAGAGAGAGAGAGAGAGAGAGAGAGTCTAAGTTTAACATAGGAAGGATAATTTGTCTTTAAATTAGAACACACCAGAGAAACATTAGTATTAATTCATACTTTATCTTCTGTTACTTAAAGCTCGTAACTTCGCACAAATACCTAACTCATAAAGCGAAACTTTAAACATACGATATATTTCCTCAACTGTATAAATCGATATCAACGTCGATAACCAACAGCTGTACCTTTGTAATTCAAAGCACGATTCTAGCACGACCTTCACATTTGGCAAACACGCAAGTTATGTTGGGATCAGCAGCGTATAAGGTTTATATAGGATATAGCCCTCCAGTTGCATTTCAATAAGTATTTATTGATATATCTACTAGTCATATGTATATCACATTCAATGTCATTATTATGATTTTCCTCAATAATGCAACTGAAAACTATTACAAAATATTAAAAGGTTTGGCCCTTTTTTCTCAATAATGGGAAAGAACCCACAAAATGTCGAACCGATAATTTAACCAATATGGGATAAATAGACTTTAGATTTTTAAAGAAGATAAATGTAATTTAACATCCATGTAGTCAGATACCAGACAATATCACTTCTTAAGACGTTTGCAATGTTAATTGTATCTAACTGCTTATTAATTACTCAATAGGTATTTTTTCACTTTAGAAAAAAAAAAAATATTAGAATAAAAATTAAGATACAATTTGCATACATCAGTTTTAGTTATGTTTTCTCCTGTCGGAGAACAATGCATTTTACATATAAAATCCGTTTTTAAACATAATCAAGCTCTGTGTGAATTTAAATAATTATCTGAAATACTTTCAAATGCGAGGCACCTATGTATGCATAAACATCTATCTATCTATCGATCTATCGATCGATCTATCTATCTATCTATCTATCTATCTATCTATCTATCTATCTATCTATCTATCTATCTATCTATCTATCTATCTATCTATCTATCTATCTATCTATCTATCTATCACACATCGATACCCGTAAACACGTGGAGTGGTAATTTTGCCATGCAGTTGAATAGATGCTGTCATTAGACAGTAATACCCACACCATTAAACAGGAACCTGGTCTCGTGGCAGGCAACGGAATCAAACAGGAGGTTCACCACCTAACTCTTAACGTGTCCATACCACTGCAGATTGGTAGTAATACAATAATTTGTAAAACACAAACATATCGATGTATGTATAAAACGAGGGTTGAATATTGTCGACAATATTTATAGTGGAATTTGGCCGTAAGACATAAAGAACACAATTTAAAAAAGAGAGACGATGCACTTTACGGCCACTTCCTGGTTTGATATTAAAGGAAACAGTTTGCAACAAGGCCATATACATGAAGCAATGCAGAATATTTTCAAATTTAAATGTTTGAAGTGTTATCTATTATTCATATAATTTTCAACAACTGTACGATGACATATCAAAATAGGTATTGATGTTTTGAGTTATACATTACAAAATTGATTCTAGTGTTTTAATAGACAGAGGCACTTGAAAATGTAAATATAAAAAGACATGTGTTCTTGAAATAAACTCCTCGAACTTTTAAAGCTTATTTTGTGTTGATGGTGGAAAAATTAAGCATCAGACACTTCAAAAAAATGCATACCACATGTATTCTTGGGTAAGATTTTTAAATGGTAAATGAATAGTCAAAACAGTTCATTATGTTTTTCTCCCAGGACAACGCAGAAACTGTGCCAAAGACCCTGACCACACTCATCAAAAAGGAGGGCAATCAGTGGTATGATGTGGGGATCATTAAGGGCACCTCCTGTGTGGTGTCACACTTCTATCTCTCTACAGAAGTTAAGAAGTTATTTTTAAATCATCGATGAAAGTTAATAAAACTTATTACATTCTCATCGTTAAAATAAAGAAATTTTTCACAATCATTATGTTTTATTTCTCAAATTAGAAATTTCTTAGAGAAAGTATATTTCAGACTAAACTTTAAAGAAAATATGATCTTGTCATTATTGTTAACCACAATCAGAATTCTGGGGAAAGAACTACTTGAATTAAATCAGATTTCAATGGAAGACAGATATTATTGTAAACACTTTCCTACATCCATGTAGATGTAGATGTGGTAAATGTTGAAGATGTTGATAAGACTCAGAATGTAATTTAATATACATTTATTCCTTTCTGACATAAGACATTGATGTGTCAACGTTGGGGATGTGAATGTTTTAAAGAAAAAGGAGTTGCTACCGGACACTGCCTACAAGTTCCGAGTAGCTGGCATCAATGCCGGTGTGCGAGGTGCCTTCAGCGAGATCTCGGCCTTCAAAACCTGTCTCCTCGGTTACCCCAGCGCCCCTTCCGCCATCAAGATCAGCAAGGTAGGAGGAAAGGTTAGCATCACAAGTGGTATTTGCTTCTACCATCTGTCTATCATCTGCTTCCTGCTACTTTCATCTGTGTTTTCTCTGATTTTATGGTTTTAACATATTTTCTCTTTTTTTGTTCTGTAGACATTATTCAGATTTACTAAGCAATGCATGGCATTTGATATTGTAAAGGCATGAAATAAATCGATACAGCAATGTGGGTTTGGAGGGTGTATCAGTTTTTTTTAAGGGGGAGGGGTTTTCTGGGTTTTTTTTCCTGCACCAGTACGTTACACCTACACAAAATTTAATTTTGTAATTTCACGTTTCTTTAATATTGTAATATAATATTATAATAATAATATTCAATCACATGATTTAGATAATGTCTATTGCATTAAAAGAGCAATCTAATGTGTCAATTTTCACAATGGGTTAGATGACATCTGTTTTGCCTTTAAGATTCACATAAGTGACTTTTACAGAGTACGGAAGGTGCCCATCTTTCTTGGGAACCTCCTCAGAACACGGCGGGAAAGATAACCAAATACTCCGTTTATTTGGCGGTCCGTAATGCGGCTGCCCACGTGGACCAGAAGCCTGGGGATCCAGCCCAGCTGGCCTTTGTGAGGGTGTACTGTGACCCCGCCCCCACATGTACGGTAACAGCTGCCAGTCTGGCCTCTACCCACATTGACTACACCACCAAACCAGCCATCATCTTTAGGATTGCTCCCCGTAATGAGAAGGGATATGGTCCTGCCACACAAGTCAGGTGGCTTCAAGGTATGTTAAGTAAAATATATAAAGTACTGGTTTACTGGGGCCATAAAATAATCTCAGTTTTGGTCTCATTCTCACTTTAATGAAATAATTGGGCTAATGCTGTGGTTTCATCAATATTCCCTGAATTCAATTTTCTTGGATTTCTTTGTTCAGTTGATCCACGAAATTAAAAGTTATTTGAAATGCAAATTCTGATATGTATTATATTAAAAAATCAGATTTAACGAAGTTATGCATCCATGAGACTATGATTTTCATCAAATTCACGAAAGTTGTTGCCCGTAAATATAGATAAACCCACATGTAGTCAAAATTGTTTTACTTTGAAGCATTTTATGATAGAGATGAAAATTTTCCTTATTTAGATATAAGTTTAATATGATTTTGATTTTTTGCCCAGATGCCCAGAGTCCAGCTGCTCAGAAGGTGGCAGTGAAGAGAACTGTAGGAGGAGATGGGTAAGGATTTGTTTTATACGATCCATCTTACAAACAGGAGAGGATTAAAAATCAAGCAATTTCTTCAAACTCAAATATTAAAGATTTGTGATCAAATTCTGTTTTAAATTTTATTAAATTGGTAAAGCTTTTCCAGTTTAAATCAGAGATGATTGGAAAGATCACAGATTAATTTGTAATAATGAGAATAAGATATTGCCAAAACTTGTATGCATAGAAGAAGTCCTAATTAATTAAACTACGGTAATAGCAAAATAATTTACGGTGTTTGTGATCTGAGAATTTCAATTTAGATTAGGAATAAATCTAAAAAATTAAAATTTTGAAAAAGATATTCAATTTACATGACTATATGTGAAATATGGTAGAACTTGTGACCCAATTAGTTGATGTAAAAATTAGAAAAAGAAATGATGATTGATATTGTGATTTCTTTCCTGTAGACCTCAAGTAGTTAGAGCTGTCCAGGCAAAGAAACTAAAAACCGATGATGAAAATGAAAAACCATAAACAACAGAAAAAGAACGCAACTTGTTGGTGATAGTGCAGTTATGTACAGGACTAGAAAACTGAATGTTCTTGATCATCATCTCTGAACCTAATGGGGATATTCTCATTTTTTACAGCAATGTTATCATCATGTTAAAGTTCTTGAGTGAAATTTTATTTCTGTTGTTACCAATCTTCATTAGCAGCTGAATTCATTGTACATAGGGCATTTCTGTCATCAATTTTCATCATCATTATCATCTTTTTCATCGTTGTGTATTAGCTGATATAATTGCACTCAATGTTGACGGATATCATTCCTGTTGTAAAATGTGACAGCTTATATCATGAAGGCTTTTTTTCTTTTTTTAAGCCTAGGATATTATCTTAAAACTCAATTCATGGTTCAATTTGATTTTTGAAATTGATTTCTGTCTATGGTCTTTTTTTTCACTTTGAACTAAAACTGTGGCTTTTAAACTAGGTAAAAAATAGGTTTACATATGTTGAAATTTTTACAAGTACATGTAAATGTACACTGTATATTGAGAATTGCAGAGGAGTTACATGTTTTGGTGAGGATTTAATACTTGTATTCTTATCAGAGAGATAGTTGTTGTTAAAGTGCAATTCTTTGTTTATTACTTTTTTTGTTATGAGATAAGATAAGTGTTGATGGCTTTTAATTCTAGTAATCAATTGAATTGTTTTAGAGGTACATGTATTAGGTGTAGAGGAAGGAGAGAATCTGTGTATTACAGTTGATTGACTTACTCATGAGTTGTGTTTCATACATTTACAACATTATTGTTTTAAAATTTAAAAAATATATTTTCCTAATCTCTGCAACTTAAGCATTTTTTTCTATACAAACAAAGAAAAAAGTTCTTCATAAGTAATAGAACTCTGTGAAATACTCGCCCATGTTTTTTTTTATGAGAACTGTAATACTGTTCACTGATTGGTGGACTGTATTTGAATCACGACCATATTTTTCTCTCAGTGCAGTCAGTGTTCTACCAAGTCAGAATGTCATAGATCCCTTAAACTATTTTGTACATAAACTGTATATTTTACAATTAATCAAAGTCAAAATTAAAAATATGCATTTGTGTTGTGTTTTTCCTTGCTCTGATAATAGAGCTTAAGTCAAAATAGCTAATTTTGATTTGTTGGAAACCGATCCAGACGTTTATCAATATGATGAGCCATATTTTTTAATTAATCCCAATTTATTGGCATTAATTGGATTCTTAGGTTATTTAGCTACAAACATGTAAACCACTGTTTTTACACATTACCAGAAAAAGATAATTTAAAAATAGAACGCCAATTTTAAACCTTCGGGGTACCCTTGTCTTAAAGACATTTCTTATTTGTTTTTCACCTTTGTCTCCGAATACATTAGCCCACTACCAACATGTCGATCACGACACTGATATAGTTTGCTACATAACCTGATACTAAATATTTTAAATTGGGGCTTTCGCAATCTGGACCAGAACGTTGAAAAAGAGTTTGTCTTCAATTACAAGTAATGAAGTGTATTTAAATACATAGCAAAAACATTGTGTTTTATTAATTACTTTTCAATTACATTTCAATCATTGTTTTCCCAACTTTAAAATATAAAAAAGGTGTCTTATAATGCTAAATGGTTTGTATACACGTTTGGCATGGGCTTTTATTTATACAATAATTTAAAAATTGTTTCATAATGTTTAATATGTTTAAACAGCAGAACACATTGCCCAGGCCAATAGGTAAAGGTCTAACTGTGTCTAGGTGTGAACTCCTCAAATACCCAAAAACTCTCCTGTTTTATACTCAAGGGAGTCTAAATATCACATTCGTGTGAATTATAGCCATTGTTATTTATATACTGATATGCTGTACTGCCGAAAATTGTACTTTCCAAATAAACATAGTTATGTGAATTAAAACTAATTCACTATAGAGAAAATATTGCTCAGAACTAAACATGAACTCAATAGAACTTGATGTATTTAATGTTAAAAGACAATTATTTTAGACATTTTCAAAAATTTTATAAATGATCATTAAACTGAACTACAACCTTTAAAAACATTACCATACATAAAGCCTTGTATATCTTAATGCTGTTTATATACTATATGGTCTTAAGATTTTAAAAAATAAAACTAAAGTAATTTAAATGTAATAAATTGCATTTATAAAAGTATTTGAGAGTGAATAATTGCATTTTAAAAATTCAATGCAATTGCAATTGTAAGTAATTGATACAATTGGCAATGTATTTAATCACTTTTCAAAGTAATCGACTCCAACCCGGCAACCGAAATTTGAGTGCCATCTCTTGAGTTATAAGCGAGTTACAGAGACTTCAGTTCTTTGGTATTTAAACAAAGATTCTGTTTACATTTTGAAAGTTGAAGTACAAATCCAGTTTTAGACCTAACGTGAATGTTTTAAAGGTTAGGAATTTTTTATTTATGCTTAAAACAAATATGAAGATAGACAATTCTGCTTGAAAACGAATATTTTTACTGGAATATTAAACCTATGTACAGACAAAGACAGGGCCTCGTTTACATGACTTGCATATTTTTTTTTTTAGTTAGTTTTGAAATTTTTTAAATAACAAATGAACTCAAATGGTTCAATTGATATAAGTATAAAATAAATTGTTTCTTATATAATTTGGTCGGCACACAAATTTCTATGCATTATAAGACTATATATATTGCATTTAAAAAATACAAAACAATTGTATGTGTTAAGCTTCAAATGCTTTATTTTGGTATCGATAGAGATGTGCTACAATTTTGAACCAGAAAAGAAACACCAATCTGCATGGGCAAACTGCCCAGTGGTGTCACAGGTCCTGATCCAGACCTTATCGCCTTTCTTCATTTTGATGTTAGCATGTGAGGTTGACATAGAATTTCCATCACGACCCCTTCCATCGATATAATTTAATACAACTTTTTTGCCATTTAGCACAATTTCAGTGAGGAAATATTTTCCAGCTGTTGTTAATATTGTCCATGTAAAGGAATAGATTCCGTCAAACGGTGCTGTAAATATTCCGGAGGTGTTGTCGTAAGCCTTTCCTTCGTTTAACGAAACTTTATCAAAGATCACAGTCTCTTGGTTCTTCAAGTATTGCAACTTCTTTGTAAGTGAAGATTGGAAAGCAACTGGATCTATTTTAGGATTAGAAATAAAATATTGTTAGGGAAAAAAGATGATTAATGGAAATAGTAAAATAATTTCAAAGAAAAGAACATAGAAGCAGTTAGGACGAATGTTATAAATCTTAATATGAATTATAAAAACACTAGCTTATAGACTTTTACGTATATTATTAAATGATTTGTACTATTGCGCATGTTGGGTATAGCTTGCTCAGAAGTGACCCTTTACTACTTATACGTGTAATTGGCTGGGCTTAAAATTCAACAATCAATACTTGTGGTAAACGCGAAGTTGCAACGAATAATTCTTACTACGTACATGTACTTTGAAGCATTCAATGAAAAAAAATCACAATAAGCTATGTATCCGGTCAGTTCTACAGCAAAATTTTACTATTGGACAAGATAGAATTTCCATGAGGTTTCTGCATAGTCATAATTAAGGGTCATGGAGAACCCTGACGATATATACTACCATATGTTTCGTCAATCCTAAAATCAAAATTTAAAAATGAAATGTTTTTCCAAACCTTTGCAGCGCACATTTTGGAAACCCATTCCATCACATATAGCCTTGTAGTTGTTGTATCTTGTCACTACTTGTTGAGGCGTTTCATTCGCAGTTACCGCCACAAGAAGAGGGACGCTCATCAACATATAGCAGATTCTGAATTTTTTTTTTCAAATTTACTATTAAATTAAAAAAACAACAACAAACAACTTAGCAATCATGAGAAAGAGAGAGAGAGAGAGAGAGAGAGAGAGAGAGAGACAGAGAGAGAGACAGAGAGAGAGAGAGAGAATGAGAGATTACCTTGTCATATTTTTATTAGAAAAACTAACTGTTGTCATTGCTTTGCTTGGGACGAATTTTTATACAAAAGCTCAAACAACTTTTACTATCAAATTACAAACACATCACGCTAAACGATCATTTGCACTTGCGTCAATTTTGAAAGCTTCGCTGTCAACTAATCAAATGAAATCAGCTCACACATTTCCAATTCATCTTACTTTTTTATATAAAATATAAAAAAGGCCGCTGCCTTTCGCTTATTTCTAGTGGTTTTAATTCAGTTTTGATCCATGCCTTTATTTAAAGCATTAAATAAGATTTTCAATGGAAAATATATAAGAGCGTATATTGTAGCAGATATACACTTACTCGTAGGAAAATAACATGTTAATTTACATATGATAAAGAAAAAAACATGAAGGTAGATTAAACTGATTACAAAATTATTACACACATGATTACCAAATGTTACCTTTGATATTTTTATATTTCCTGAAATTAATTTCTGTTTAGTCAAGCCCTATGTTCAATAAGATGAAATAAGTAAGATGCAAAAACTATATTACCTAACAATTTTACCATATTGACAATGATTATTTAAAATTCCATTTTTGATTGAGAGTGCAAGTTTTAAACAAGAAGATCGCATTGCTAAACTTAAATTAACTGATCATTGCTTAAATCAGGCAGATGATGCACTGGAAATGCTTGTACAGTAATATGACACAAATATAACTTATGATTTTTTATTTCACAATGTTTTGATTTGAATGTATTTCTTTTTTGATACCCCATGGGTTCTAAATTGGTTAACAGGTCATTGCTATCCATTGCATACGCTACAATTGACAATACATGTAATTATAGAGTGATATGCTGCTAACATCTACATTTTAAGTATTTCATAATGCTTGCTTTATACTTAAATAAATTTATTTCGGTTAATCTTAAGACTTCTTGTAAAGTTTTCTCACATATATTTCTATGTTAATTGGATCTGTTATGCCTCCTTGGCCTTCATTTTCAAGAATAGACTAGACATAGATTATTGCTTGATTATTTTCTGGTATTGCTTTTGATATTAAACAAATCACATATTATTATATTATCGCATGTTCGATGACAAATATGAATAGGTGGCTATGTATCTGTTGTACCTGGTTACCAAAGTTTTTATCGATCATAAAACAAGGTCAATAACAAACATGAGGAGGTTTAAAAATGCACATTTAAAATGAAAGAGAGAGAGAGAGAGAGAAAATAGAGAGAAAAGAGAGAGAGAGAGAGAGAGAGAGAGAAAGAAAGAAAGAGAGAGAGAGAGAAAGGGCGAGAGAGAGGGAGAGGAAGCGGGGTCCGGTAAATAAATGTATTTTAAAATTAACATTCCAAGGATAACTCGTAATAAATCGATTAGAACATAAGGGACAAATTGTTCAAAAAATCATTCATTAACCTCTTTGACCTCTGGCTAATACCATTACACACATTTTATTCATAGAACGAAATTTGATTAAAATATGATACATGTATGTACAGTTCTATTTATAATTGATGTCAACGTAGATAACCAACAGTTGCCCATTTGTAATTCATACCACGATCTACCACAACCTTCACATTTGGTAAATATGGATTTTTTAGTTGGGTGCACTTGCGTAAAAGGTTTAATTGGGTTTTTCCAGTAGTATCACAGGGAGTATTTCTTGTAATGACGTCTCAAAAATATTTTAGCAAGTAAATAAATTACATTTTTCCTTAATTATGCAGAACACATGCAAGGTAATAATCATAATGTTCCTCAATAATACAGATAAAACATTACACTTATATTTTTTGTAATGTTTATCAGATAATTCTACCAAACCAAGATGAATAATTGGCATTTTAACGAAAACACACTTAATATTTTAATTACAAAAACACTAAAATACCACTTTCTGAAACTTTTGAATATGTTTATTGTAGAAATATTATATATCCAAGATTGATTCATTAGATCAATTATTCCAGAACTTAAATTTTCTTTGGATTAAATAAAGTCCCTTCAGCCATCAAGATCAGCAAGGTAGGAGGAAAGGTCAGCATCGTCAGCGGTATATGCTTCTACCATATGTCTATCATCTCCTTTTTCCTTTTCCCAATAAGTTTGTGAGAAAATTAGAAAAAGAAATGATGTGATTTTTCCCCTATAAACCACAAGTAGTGGGGGCAAAAAACACGAAAAACCATAAGAAAAGGAACGTAACTCATCAGTGAAATTGTAGTGTTACGTACAGTAACCTAAAACAGACTGGAAATGCTGATAGTTCTAGATCATCCTATCTGGACGGAATGAAAATATTTCTCACTTTTTAGAGCAATATTTTGAAACTGATTTCTATCCATGACATTTTTTTCACTTCAAGTGAACAAAAACTATGGCTTTTTAACTAGGTAAAACATAGGTTTACATTTGTTGAAATTTTAACATGTACAATGTATATTAAGAATTGCAAGAGTTACATGTTTTTGGTGAGGATTTACTTGTGTTCCTACCAGAAAGACAGTTGTTAAATTGCAATTATATGTATTTTTTTGTTATGAGAAAAATAAGTTTGATTTTTTTTATTCCAGTTGTTAATTGACTTCTTTTAGAAGTACATGTATAAGGTGTAGAGGAAGGAGAAAATCTGTGCATAACAATTGAATGAACTTCAAATGAATTGCGTTAAATATTTATATGTAGCAACATTACTGTTTTTAGAATTTATTGGTTGTTCTGTTTTCTGCAATTTTTGCCGTAAAACAAATCTGATTCTATTTTGTTTCTTCAAAACTAACAGAACTCTGTGAAATACTCTCACAAGTTTTTTCAATGAAAACTGTTATACTGTTCATCGATAAATGAACGGTATCGGAATCGCGACCATATTTTTCTCACAGTGCGTTTGGTTTGCTACCAAGTCAGAATGTCGTAGATCTGTCAAACTATTTTGTATATAAACTGTATATTTTACAATTAAGTAAAGTCAAATAGAAAAAAAATATACATTGTTTTTATAAAGCTCTTACAATGGAGATAAAGTCTTATGCGCTAGTTTTGCTAAGTTTTAAAACCAGACCGGACGTTTACAAGTACGGCGAACTGTATATTATGGTACAGTTTATTCATTAGCAATTATTCAATTCTAAAATTATTCAAAAATGATGAGTTTGGACATTAATGAATGATCCACGTACAATCTGTATGTGTGCAGGGTACAAAATTAAATACATGTACTATAAACAATTTCACGGCGTTGAAAAAAGTATTTAATCCTTCATAACTTTTCTTACAAAAGAATGAAATATAAAAATATCAATAACGTATAGACCTGACCAGGCAATATTACACCTTTCGAGGTATCTTCGACATTTCTTAATCTGTCTTTATTTTGTCTCTGAATGTGTTAGCCAACCACCGACATGCCTATCACGACATTGAACAAGTTTGTGACTTCACGTGATGTGATTGTTTCAGACTGGGGATTTAGCAGTCGGAACGCTAGGTAAACAATACTTTGAAATTAAATTAAATACATTTAAAGCGGTTAATTTAATGTATATAATTTGCAGTTTTCAACTTAACTTAAGTTTCAATATATTCAAAAAAGTAAATTTATATTACTATTTTGAGTTAGATAATTTAGAAGAATTTGTAATACCAAATTAATTCAAAGAATAAATCGTAGCATGAAATTAATTTGCTTTTATTATTTTGTTGGCACTTATATTTCTTTGAATTTCAACACCGTCGTGTTTTTTTTTTAAATACAAAACATTTGATAACTTAAAATACTTTATTTATATTGTGCTATAGATATGCTACAATTTTGTTCCTGAAAAGTAACACCAGTTTGCACCGTGGGCATACTGCCCATAATTTTGTCGGGTTCTGATCCACACTTTATCGCCTTTCTTCATTTTGATGTTAGCATGTGAGGTTGTCATAGGATGTCCATCATGACCCCTTCCATCGGCATAGTTATATGTAACACTTTGGCCATTCAGAACAATTTCAGTTACGAAATACTTTCCTGCTGTTGTCGATATTGTCCATGTAAAGGAATAGATTCCGTCCAAAGGTGCTGTAAATATTCCGGAGATATTGTCGTAAGCCTTTCCTTCGTTTAATGAAATTTTATCAAAGATCACAGTCTCTTGGTTCTTCAAGTTTTGCAATGTCTTGGTAAGTGAAGATTGAAAAGCAATCGGATCTATTTTAGGATTAGAAATAAAATACTGTTTAGGAATAAAGAGAATAAATGGAAATAGTTTCAAGGAAAAGAACATAGAAGCAGTTAAAGATGGGTGTCATAATTCTCAATATGAATTATTAACACCAGCTTATAGACTTTTACGTATAATATTAAATGATTTGTACTGTTGCGCATGTTGGGTAAAGCCTGCTCAGGAGTAACACTCTACTATTTTACGTTTTTTTGACTGAGCTTAAAATTCAACAATGAATAATTAAGTTAAACGGGAAGTTGCAACGAATAATTCTTATTACGTACATGTACTTTGCAGCGTTCAATTTCAAAAAAAAATTGCAGAATAAGCTGTGTACCCAGTCAGTTGTATAGTGAAATTTTACTAGTGGACAAGAAAGAGTTTTCATGACGTTTCTACATAGTCATGATTAAGGGTCATGGAGAACCCTGACGATATATAATACCATCTGTTTCGTCAATCATAAAATCAAAAGTTAAAAATGAAATGTTTTTCCAAACCTTTGCAGCGCACATTTTGGAAACCCATTCCATCACATATAGCCTTGTAGTTCTTGTATCTAGTCACCACTTGTTGTGGAGTTTCATGTGCACTTCCCGCCACAAGAAGAGCGAAGCTCATCATCAAATAGCAGATTCTGAAAATGATTTTCAAATTTACAATTAAAATTTTAAAAAAAACCCAATAACTTAGTAATATTTTGTCATGTGAGAGAGAGAGAGAGAGAGAGAGAGAGAGAGATTACCTTATCATATTTTTATTAGAAAAACCAACTGTTGTCATTGCCTTGCTAGGGACGAATTTTTATAAAAAAATCTCAACCCACTTTACTATCGAATTACAAACACCTCACGCTAAACGATCATTAGATGGATTTTTTTGCACTTGCGTCAATTTTGAAAGCTTCGCTGGCAACCAATCAAATGAAATCAGCTCACACATTTCCATTTTATCTTCCTTTTTTTTAATAATAATATAAAAAAGGCAGTTGCCTTCCGCTTATCCCAAGTGGCTATTCGAATCTTTTTAATTCATAATTAAGATCCGTGCCTTCATTTAAAGCATTCAATAAGATTCTCAATGAAAAAATATATCAGAGCGTATATTGTAGCAGATATACACTTACTGGTAGGAAAATAACATGTTAGATATGATAAAGAAAAGAACATGAAGGTAGATTAAATTGATTACAAAATTATTACACAAATGATAAATAAACGTTACCTTTGATATTTTTATATTTCCTGAAATTAATTTCTGATTACTCAAGCCCCGAGTTCAATAAGATGAAATAATTGAGACGCAAAAACTATATTATCTAATAATTTTACCATATTGACAATGATTATTTAAAATTCCATTTTTGATCAGAGTGCAAGTTTTAAACAAGAAAATCACATTGCTAAACTTAAATTAACTGATCATATTTGTATTCTCTTTAATTGTACATATTTTAATATTGGAACTTAAAATCAGGTAGAAAGTGCACTGAAAATGCTTGTACAGTAATATGACACAAGTAATATCATAAGTTTTGAATTTCATTTTGAATATATGGAAACTACTACGTAATGTTTATCAGATAATTCTACCGAGATGAATAATTAACATTTTAACGAAAATACATACAATACGAATAAATAGTCAAACACTAAAATACCACTTCCTGAAATTTTTGAATATGTTTATTGTAGAAACATTAACTTAAATTTAGATCATTAACAACTATAAAGATATTGCTCCATACTAAAAAGAAGAAAAAAACTCCACGGAATTCATCATTAACTAAATTAAGATACAATTTATATTAATCATAATTTATTTTTTTTTCTCAACTCAATAGTGAAGTGTATTTTACACTTGAAACCCGTTTTTAGATACACTTTCATACTCTTTTTGATATAAAAACTATTTTTCTACATATATTATATATCAAATACTATTTTGATTAGTTTAAAAAAAAAATACTATCATATTACAAACAAGTGAAAAATATTAAGCAAAAAACATATCCAGGATTGATTCATGGAGTCAATAATTCCAGAACTTAAATTTTCTTTGGATTGCAAAATAAAGTCCCCTCCTCCATCAAGATCAGCAAGGTAGAAGGACAGGTCAGCATCGCCAGAGGTATTTGATTCTTTCATCTGTCTATCATGTGCTTTTTCTGTGCAATGTTTTAGTTGAAATTGATTTTTTTTCTTTTCTTTCCGTTTTTTTTATCTTATGTAAAAAACAAAATTGCTGCTAAATTTCTATGGTTATTTCAAGATATACAACGTAAATCCATTAACATTTTGTATTTTTAGTGATTTGGAAGGGAAAGGAAAATATGATGTCCCTTTCAAAATTACCTTAATTATAATTCAGAAAATGCTCCAATTTGTTTTGCATAATGGTTCGATAGTATTATCTTTAATTAAGAATTGTGTATAGATCATTAGATTTTTTCGCACATAACACTGAACATATTTTTTAAAATAATGTTTGGCATACACACTTCTGGAACAGGGACTGTATTTTTTTTTAGCAATTCTCTTATAGTTGCTATCAGTTTATTGTATGCAAGAAACTTTACACTACAGACATATATCAAATTGAAGTCATGTATGTTCATGAAAGAACCATCATTAATGAAAACATTTCTCAAACCATTTTTCATGAAGAATTGCTTTTCTTCCATGTAAGATATTTTTGTAAAAAAAATTGTGGTTCTATATACATATTTGTTTCTAGTTTTGGTGGTTTATCAGAAAAAAAATATCCATGCATCTAAATCATCCTTCAAAAATATATTTTGTACATTTTTAAAATAACTTTTCTTAAAATATTCTTTCACACATAGCACTGTTCTTAATATCTAAGTCTAAAACTAAATGCATGTTACTATTTATTTAATATGATCTTCATCCAAACCAGTTTAAATGACATAATAAATTCTTTGACGTTAATTATCCTAAAACCACCATCTTTAAATTTTTTGAACACACACTCTTTTTAAGGTGTATATTAAGAAATGCAGGGGAGTTACATAAATTGGTAAGGATTTAATGCTTGTATTTAGTACAATTCTTTGCTAAAGCCTTATATTTCTTCGTTATGATGAAATTAAGTGTTGGTGTATTTTAATTCTTGTTATCATTTGACTTAAATGTATAAGATGGGGATGAAGTGTGTAAAAACATATACAACATTATTGTTTTAGAATTTTCTGATTTTTCAATTTACTGCAAATTCAAACACATCCGGCGAAATGTTCTCTTTTTACCGAAAAAAAAAACAACAAATATGATGCTATTCAAAACTATGATGCTCTCTAAAATACTCGCCTATATTTTTTTTTTCATGAGAATTGTAATACTGTTCACAGAATGTTAGCCTACATTGGAATTTTAAGGTGTGCTACCAAGTCAGAATGGCAAAGATATTGCATACTCTTTGTATATAACTGTATATTTTACAATAAATTAAAGTAAAAATAATAATACTCATTCTTGTTTTTTTTCTTCTTAACTCTTACACTGGAGCTGAAGTCTAAAGCGCTTTTTTCGATTTTGGAAATCTGACTTGAAGTTTTTTTCTCATTTTTTTAAGCTTAAAAAAGCATTGTGAAAAGAATGCAGCATATTATTCATTGGTATTAATCTAATTCTAAGGTTATTTTGGGCGATGACAAAAGACATTTAAAAACAATCCACGTACAACGTGTATACTTACACATATGCAGGAGAAATGTCATCAAGAAAATAAATGGAGAAGAGGCACGACAGCAACCTAATTTGCAAAATTTAAGAAATACTTTAATTAATAAATACATATACATGTACTCCTTCATAACTTACTTTTAAAAGAATGAACGATAACACTTCAGTAGACAAATAGATGTTTAGATGAATAGATGAATTATCATATTGGTCACTGTTTTAAAACTTTGCTTGAAAAAAATAGAAAAGAACGTCATTTTTACACCTTACGGAGGTCCTTCAATTTTAACAAAAAATATTTATTTCTGATTATTGTCTTTTTGTTTTACTTACTTTTGTATGCAAATGCGTTAACCCATTAGAAAAATGCTGTTTACGATACTGTAATAGCTTGAGACATTACGTGATATTGAATATTCGTTTTAGGGCGTTTACAGTCCGGACTGAAACATAAACAATTATTTGGAAATTTAATATATACCATTATATTTTTTGGAATTATATTGTTTTGTTTATGTAAATTAATGAAAAAAACCCACTAACATTATTTTTTTGAAAACGTTCATTGAATTCGACACATATTGCTTTAAATTTCATAATTTTCATTCTTTATAATGTTGGCGCTGACAGGTCTAAAGCCACTGTCAAGAGTATATTTTTAATGTATTGCCCATATTTGCGACAGTAATAAAGCACATGATGAAAAATTAACAATTTGTGAGTCTTTTTAAAACAAATTTTGGAATAAATTGTTTGTAGCAAGCAGCTTCTTATCTAGATTTGTTGATGATGTAAATCCTAAAAATTGTCTTTTAATCAAACCTTTCCGGAGATCAGAAAATGTCGGGGTGTCATGCAATATGATTACCGATTCTCATCAACATTTATGGTGAACAAAAAATTCTGCAGCGGACAAGTTATGACTGATTGACATAATTTGTCAACACAGTTAATGCTAAATGGTGTCATTTACTAGTACACGTGTATCTTAAATGCTATAATGCAAAACGTACACTCTTATTTGAACTGTTTATAGAAAGGATTGTATTTGCATAATTTTTTTTTATTTCTGAGTTAATTTTGAAGGTTCTAAGATACCAATTTAACTAAAAAGGTTTATTCTTAGTATGAAATGTTTTCATGATTATTCAGTTGGCAAGCAAATTCCTGCATTTCAAAAATAGAAATCAATTGAGTTTTTAAAACTTTTCTTGCTTTATTTTAATATCGATATAGGTATGCTACACTTTTACTCCAGAAAAGTTACAGTAATGACCACCATGGGCAAACTGCCCAGCGTTGTCACGGGTTCTGATCCACACTTTATCGCCTTTTGTCATTTTAATGTTAGTATATGAAGTTGTCATAGGATATCAATCGTTACCCCTTCCATCAGCATGGTTATATGCAACTTTGTGGCCATTTCTCACTATTTCAGTGACGAACTATTTTTCAGCTACTGTTAAAATTGTCCACGTAAAGGAATATATTCGTCCAACGGTGCTGTAAATATTCCGGAGATATTGTCGTTAGCGTTTCATTCGTTAAACGAAACTTTATCAAAGATCAAAGTCTCTTGGTTCTTCATGTTTTCCAACTGTTTGGTAAGTGAAGATTGGAAAGCAATTGTATCTATTTTAGGATTATACATAAAATACCGTATGGAAAAGAATAAAATGAAAATATTAGAAGAGTTTCAAGCAAAGATACATAGAAGCGATATAAAGTATCAAATTTCTCAATTTGAAGTAATAACATTACGTCTTAGAGTTTTACATATAAATAATTAAAAAAATAATTAAAACTTCATGGTCCGATTTTTTCGCCTTTTACAATATCAAATGACTTTCCATGCAAACAATTATCTTAGAAAGTTATAGACGTTTGCCTATTTACACCAGCAGAATCGGTCTTCTTTCAAAGTTAGAAATATTCAAAGTAGATAAAAATAAATTCTTTATGGGAAAAAAAAATCCACCAAACAACAAATGAAATGAAACATGCGACTGTTAAGAAAAGGGAACCGTTTGGTTTTGTTCCCCAAATGATTCGGTATATCAACTCCACATAGTATGTCTAACGGTTTTTCAAGTTACAAATAAAATAATCAGTTTATAATTCGTGAGTTCGCTTAGGTTTCCTTCCTAAGAACCAAGTAAGAATTAAATACAGCACTTACGTTCTCAGATTCTCTCAGACGACGCTACGGAACATAAACACTGTATGCTAAAATACCAAACCAAATCCGGTTACCTAAAATCAATCCGGATTGTATAGTTGTATAAAATTTTCCTCGGGCCTATCTGGGCTATATGATTAAAAATACAATCAAAGAATCAAGATACAAAATCACTCTATAACCAACTAACTGTAGACTATTGATTTAAACAAACATTTTTGTTTGCTACCACAGTCAACGACAGCCAACTATCAAATCACTATAAAAGTATAATACCCGGTCAGCTGAAAGTCACCAAGACACTTATTAAGTCACAAAGACGCTATGAAGTCACCAAGACACAAGCTACAGAAACAGGGTTAAGAACTGAGTGGTCTAGCTAACAATTCTGTTGCTTTCCGACAAAGCTGAAATCCCTGTTCTGTAGAACTCTAACCGAAGAGTTTCGCCAGAAGACCGGTTGAGTCGTTCACAGATTGAAAAACTCTCAGAAAGATAGAGTGGTTGTATATATACCCTGCAAGTTCTCACTGATTGGTCTAATCATGCATCATTTCTATTGGGTATACTGATTATCACTGATTAGCCAAAATTGGAGGCATCTGATTGGTAAAACACATGATACCTTTCAATCCGGAAGTAAAATAATTACAGTATGCATCGATTGTAAACAAATTAAACCAAACTTGTGAAATATTAGTTAAACAGTACATAAGTTTATTTTTGATTTGCCAAAACACTATTACCTTTTTTCAATTGCAATACACTTTTATGTCGTTTGTTTTGTAAACAAATTTTGTACTTTATTTTTTTCACTGACACATGACTTAAAACTAATGCAATATTTATTATTATAAACATACTTATCATAATCATCTTTTAAAAGCTTACACAAAATTTGATATAAAATCGCACCAAGCAGCTTTATCCGCACATATGCTGGGTAAAGCCATGCTTAGAAGTGGCTTTCTATCATTTTATGTGTAATTGACTAAGGTAATTTTGTGCTTGAAATTCAGCAATCAATACAAAATGTTAAACGGTAAGTTGCAAAAAATTCTAATCACGTACTTTGCCGCATTTAATTTAAAAAATAGCAAAATAAGCTGTGTGCCACGGAAAGTTGTACAGCGAAATTTTACTGTTGGACAAAAAGAGTTTCCATGACGCTTAATGATTCAGAGGTCAGTAGGTTAAATATTTACAACTGAATTTTTCTAACTCTCGCTGTATATATTATAGTGATTTGATTTTCCATTTTTTATTAACACCTTAGCGGAGATTACAGTCTCATATTTTATCACTTTAATTTTGTCTGTCAAATTCATGTAAAACTCTGTAAAGAGTATTAACATGTGTAAGTTTTTCTTTTTGATGATTGGAAGACATGTGGCTAGTAAAGAAATGCTGATTGACCTGTCATGGATGATCTCAAAACTTCTTGCGGTGCTTTCACTATGAATAAAATCACATATAGATAAATTTTAGAAACTTTAATCATCGCATGTTTTCATGACCTTATAAAGTTAAAGTATACATGGATATGTATTGATTGTACGTGGATACCAACTGGTGTTCAAGGTTTAATGACTGCTATAAAGCAAGGTCAATAACATACATTAGACGTAAAACAAATTACAGGATACGGAGAGAGAGAAGGAGAGAGAGAGAGAGAGAGAGGGAGAGAGAGTGAGAGTAATTCATTCATTGACGCATGTGACTTAAAACACAAAACATCACATAAATCGATTTTAAAAAATATATGTACACTTTTAGAAAATCGATGTTAACAGTCACACATTTATAATCCAAGCCATAACCGAGCCCGACCTTCACATTGGACAAATATTCCTTTTCTATCAGAAGCAGAAATCTATATATTATATATATTATATATATATATATATATATATATATATATATATATATATATATATATATATATATATATATATATATATATATATATATATATATATATACTCGAAAATCGGGGTCAATGTCGACGCTCGATATACATAGCATTAATATCGACACTTAGGAAAATTGAGTTTAGGTGGCAGGGGACAGTTTTTTTGATACGGTTCATTGTAGCCAAGGGATGCATGTCTTCGGAACTCTGTAACTAGAATTTCCTCAGTTCCCATTCAGCACAAACACCTTTAATTCACACTTTATAAGGCCAATCACCAATTTCTGAAGAAAATTACTAGTCAAAACCTGTAAAATTCTCTACATACTGGTTTTATGAGATTTTGACCCTTTCATATTTTGCTAATTTTTCATGATTTTTCAGCTTTTTAGACCTCCCCCAGCTATTTCCCTGCAGAGGGTTGACCTTCCGTACCGCGTGCATGTTGCACTATCACATGTCAGAAACTTACCGGTGTATAGTTTACAATGTCCCATCCACCTACTTTTAGTGTTATTTTACCTCCCGTCTGTAACTTGCAATTTCACTGTGTAAAGTCAGCACAACAGTCATAGCCGCAGGTTTCGCATTTTACTTCTGATTCTCATGTACCTAACATAAGGGGCCTACATATTGCATATCAATTTCAACAAGAGACACCCCTCTAACTAATGATAATCATTAAAAATCATTTCATGAATTTTAGCAACACTCATAAGCCTTCAAGTACAGCAATTCTCAATTTTACAAATATATTGACGGGTACTTTATTCGAAACTGTCCCTTGCTACCTTTAACATACACTAACATTCTCTGAAAAGTCATCTTGTCTTAAATTTAAAAAGCTTATGCTATTCTGAAAAAAGTACACCACATTTTTGCCAATTCCATTGAGGTTTAAGAAAAAATATGGCTATTTAAGTGAACCCACCATTTCCACTTTCCTCTATTTAACACAGATTCACAGGGCTCTCCATAAATAAAGCATCTTTACCTAATCTTTTAGAGGTCAACTGTTGTTCAACCTCCTTAAATAAGAAACCTTATTCAATACTACATACATCTGCTTGATATATCATGATAAAAGCATCACATCACTTAGAAATACCCTTACATGTATACCCTCCCCCTATCTTTTGATTTTCACAAGAAGTATTAGTTTGAACACTTTAACCTAATATTATGAAACTTGTGGCAGTTTCCTTGAGTCATTTCTTACACATATTTGAAAACAACCATCACTGATATTTAAAATTGATCTTTTTTTGGTAAATGGATGATTTGTAGCATTTTATTCACAAAAAGTCATGTCGCCCTACATGTGATTTCTTGTTTTCATGAAAAACTAAACCTATAATCATATTTAGTGGATATCTTATATATTCTGGTTTCTAGTCTCCTTTTAACTTTGCTAAATTAGTAAGACCTACAAGTGTGATGTGTGCGTTTAATTAAAATGAATTCAAACACACCCGGGTACCTGGGGACGGATGAGAATTCCATGAAAAATGTTCAAATTTTTCATGTTTTTCTACATATTTGATGCATTTATACAATAAAAGGGTAAAAATATGTTGTTTTTTGTTCATTTCAAGAGTAATTATCATAGCAGATGTTATTTCAAGGTCAAATGTACATTTACATATCCTACATGTAATGGTAATGGAGTCCACTTGGAAAGAGGGGGTGGCTTTTTCAATTCTGTAAATACATCTAAAATACCATTTTTTGATAGGAAGGAGCAAAAACTTGAGTTTTTGACATATTGTATACTTTGATAACTGGATTTGTCTACATGTAAAGTTCATTTGAAATAAATATATGCTGTTTTAAAAATATTGGGTGATATAAGTCAGGGGCTTAATGTATTTCATAAAATCAGACAGCAAAATGCTGCAAATTCATAAATTTAATGATTTAATTGATAAAAACTGTTTTAAAGTATTTATTCTTATCTCAGTAATTAACTTAAGCCTATTAATTGTCATCAGGATAGGAAATACCTACTCTCTTAGCCAATTTACTCTAGTGGTGGTCATTCTACACATTTAAGAGGGAGTTACCCCCCTTGAATATTTTAGCTAATAAATCATGTAATGACATCTATAGCAAAGAAAATCATCATTTTCACAAAATGTATTACTTATGGTACAAAATCCACTCAAAATTACACTTAAAGGAGAACTATGAAAATACCATGTAGTCTTGAAGGTGGCAGGGGACAGTTTTTTTGATACGGTTCATTGTAGCCAAGGGATGCATGTCTTCGGAACTCTGTAACTAGAATTTCCTCAGTTCCCATTCAGCACAAACACCTTTAATTCACACTTTATAAGGCCAATCACCAATTTCTGAAGAAAATTACTAGTCAAAACCTGTAAAATTCTCTACATACTGGTTTTTATGAGATTTTGACCCTTTCATATTTTGCTAATTTTTCATGATTTTTCCGCTTTTTAGACCTCCCCCAGCTATTTCCCTGCAGAGGGTTGACCTTCCGTACCGCGTGCATGTTGCACTATCACATGTCAGAAACTTACCGGTGTATAGTTTACAATGTCCCATCCACCTACTTTTAGTGTTATTTTACCTCCCGTCTGTAACTTGCAATTTCACTGTGTAAAGTCAGCACAACAGTCATAGCCGCAGGTTTCGCATTTTACTTCTGATTCTCATGTACCTAACATAAGGGGCCTACATATTGCATATCAATTTCAACAAGAGACACCCCTCTAACTAATGATCATCATTAAAAATCATTTCATGAATTTTAGCAACACTCATAAGCCTTCAAGTACAGCAATTCTCAATTTTACAAATATATTGACGGGTACTTTATTCGAAACTGTCCCTTGCTACCTTATAAGCGTTTTCTAGTTGTAATTTGACAAGGATGGACTTTGATAAGATTGGTTTGCCGTAATTGATACATATCTCATCGTTTTATAACATAAAATCTAAGAAAACAAGAGATCTCAAAATCGTGTCGACTTTCGCAATATATACGCGTCGACATTATGTTTTTCTGCAGAATGTCAACACGAAAAAATGTATATGTGTTTGAAAGGGGAATTACTGTTCACGTCTTATTTCGTGTTTTGAAAAGAAAAATAGTTTTAACATACATGGAGATTTTATATATCAAAACGCTACACATATTTAGTGTTTCTTTTAATGTCGTCAACTGCATTTAGCTTTTGAGCGGAATTTGCAAATCTTTTAATAAATCGATGTATTATCTCAGTTTTTCTAAAAATAGACAGAGAGTTGTCCCGCATGACAGTGATGCGGAAAGTCCCGTCTACTTTCGTTTTTCAACTTACTCGCGTGTATTTACATTATGAATTCTTTATTCCTCGCGGCATTTCTTGTTTCTAGATTGTAATTTTCGTTTGAAAGAAACAAGAAATAGTTTTATAATTTTATCCACCGGTGTATACTCATTCTTGAACTCTCTTTTAGGGAAAATACATACATACTGCGAATGTTGACACGGTTCTTACATCTCATGTTTTCGTAAAGTTTATTATATGAAACGTTAAGATGTGTTTTGGATAAGGGATATAAACATCGTCTAAGTAATTTTTGTTAAATTACAACGGTAAAACGCTTATAAATTCAATTTTCCTACGTGTAGACATTAATGCTATGTATATCGACTGTCGACATTTTATATATATACTCTTCCCCCTAAATCCAGTTTTCCCGGAAATGTTTCCCTTTGTGGAGAAAATAAAATTTAAAAAAAATACCGTTTGTTTATATTTATATATACACATGTTCCTCGCTCCGGAAAGAATAAGTACAAGCAAAATATTTATAATAATATATTGTCACATGAAATACATGTATATACTATTAAAAAAATTATAGTATCAGGGTGTTTTCTCTTGTTATTCGCATCCGTATGAAAAAGTACAAGCCTAACGTTCTTATCCATTGAATCCCACACAATGTTTAAAATAAATTCTTTAATTTACCACAACTAAAATATTCCAGGCTCCATTTTAATAAAACTCTTTTACCGAGAATTCTTCTCTTTGTTGAGAATATAAGGTTGTTGGAAAAAACAGCGTGCCCCCCCCCTTCCCCTCTTCCGGTAAGAGTACTTATCTGGTCGCGTCTTATTCTTTTTGAGAGCGTCATCATATATTTACATGTTTTGTTATGTCTTAATTATAAGTTAAAATACATATGGATGCAGATATATCATGACATGACATACAACACATCTTATATACCGTCGACGCCTTGTGCAAAAAATTGCGATTACGAATTAATTTGCAAAAATTTTAGGTTGTTCACTTTCGGAAAAGGAGATCAAAACGAAGTAACTTTAATTTTCATCTAAGGGAAATAATCTGAACTACAAGGCATCACACAAATATTTAGGGATGATTTTTCAACGAAAAATACGTGATTTTAAAGTGAATGCTGAAAACCAAGCCAAGTCCGGAGGATGTGCCCTGGGATCAGTCTTCTAAAAAATCAATGCAATTAAATCGGTTCGATTCCGAACCTTCGAAAAATTATTTAATAATTTTGTTATATCCGTCCTTTATTAGCAGTGGGGTATGGGGATACAAGAAGCATCATTGCATTGAAATTGTACAAAATCGAGCCCTCCGATATTTTCTCGGTGTTCATCGGATTACTCCGTTGCTAGGTAAAGCGGGTGGTAAAGTTCTAAAATCCGCCACGAAATGAACATTTTGCGTCTTTTGAATCGACTAGTACTAGTATATATGGAAAAAGAACGCATTACCAAGTTGGCACGGTGCACAAAACAATTGTTTTCACTGGAGCTCTCAAGTTAAAAATATCCTGGAATCTCTAAACATGGGAAGTACTTATACCTATTTTATACCTTGTAATTTGAACTATGCAGAGCAAAATTAACGTACTAACTTCGAAACCGAATGTTTCAAAAATATCCAAGATGTACAAAACTCAAGCTATTCCGTCGAAGAATATACGTTACGCTAGATCTCGCTAAAACCATCAGATCCTTGGCAATGTTTAGATGTGGTGTACTTTCTCTAAGGATTGGAACAGGTCGCATTACAGAGGAGAACCGGTACAGGACAGAATATGTATCTTGTGTGACTTGAATGAAATTGAAACTGAAAAGTTTTCTTAGTGATATTGTCCATTCAAAATACTACCAATTATAGTACTCTGTTTACTGATCTAATATGTAACTATCTCCACCAAATTGCTCATTTTATCTATTAATTATACAACAGAAACATTTGACAAAGCCAACCAACAAACTCCTAAAACATGCAAATTTTATACATTTTGTAACAGTTTTAAAGCGACTTATAGGTCCATTGGCCGTGTGTATTGACATTATATCTGTAAAATGAATTTTGTAATTAATTATATACATGTACACATATCACTATAATAAACTATTGACTTAATTGCTATATATTCTGTTTCGTAACGACTCACAGGATGATTCATTTATTGGGTTGTATATGTTTTATACCCATTCCCCCTATTCTCTCCAATCTATAAGTCTCAAATCAGTGTATGACTCCTTTTTTAACATAAATGATTTTCAAATTACATGTACATGTTGAATATATAACACTTTTGATTTGCAATTTTGACAAAATTAATGTAAAGTTATAAATTCTAAGTAACATATTGGCATTTTTTGTTTTGTTAATATAATCTAAAACTATTACGTACTCAATATATCAATATTTTATACTATTCGACTTTTCTCATCAGTTATTTTGATTTATCATTAATTAAATGGGGCCTATGTCCGAAAAGTCTTTGTGTGAAAATTCCGAAAGTTTGACAACTAGAGATTCTACCCTCACCATATATGGATCCGGAGTACTTTTTCAACGTTGAAAATTGAGACCAAAAGTCGTGATATTTATACCCGGGGTCATTTTTCAAAAGCTTGAAAATAGTTTTCTGAACTCTGATGACCTCAACGCATTTAAGTTTGACCGTGTTCAAAATTAACTCCAATAACTGAGTTTTGAACTGTTTTTTAACTGGAACTTCAAATTGTTCAACACGGTTTAATGTACATTTATATCCTTTATGTCCCAATACATATATGGACGTGGCAGTGTTTTTGTAAACCCCTGTCACACCTGGCTGGCTGACAACGCACTAGAAACGCCGTGGGAGCGCGGTACAAACGCCAATAAATGCAGAAGAAACGCCAAGAGAGCGCGATGATCGTAGCAACAGCTCTCTGGGGTCGCTGTGTGAACGCAGCCAAATGAAAAACAACTCGTTCAAACGCTGTGGGTGCGCAGTGAGAGCGCGATAAAGACGCAGTGAGATCCCAAAGGACTCCAAGAGGTCTCCGTGCAAGCGCAATTGACTTATCAATGCGTCTACACTGCAATAAACTGCATTTCTTGAGCGCGCTAACGGAGCTCTCGTGGCGCTGTTGGGGACCTTACGGCGCTGTCACGGCGACCTCATTCCGCTTCTACGGCGTGTTTATCAGAACGCAGAGCCACGGCGCGTACTTTGTGCATGTTCAAAGGTGCTTGCCATCGCAAGGCGTTCTAAAGCGTTCTAGGCAATCCCACCACGACGAATGAAGATGCCATTGCGTTGCTATGGCGCTGTAGGATACTCTACTGCGCGTACCTTTGCGTTTTACATTATTTAAGGACGCAGTGGGATCGCCGTGAGGACGCAGCTCCGGTTTGACAGGGGTTTTTACGAACGTCTTTTAGCCGTCAGCGCGCAGAGCACGCCGTGGACGCGCGGTAAAATCTCTTAGCACGCCATGAGCGCTCGGCGGATACTCAGCAAGCGCGCAGTCAATCGCCGAGTAGAACTCCGTGAAAACGCAGTTACACGCCGTGTGCGCTCCGTAAAAACGCCTCGGTCGCCATCAGGACGCCGTGACATCTTCACTTGTAAAATTTTTAGATAAATTTGTACCTTTTTTCTGAATTTTCTTGCGATCCTTACGGCGATTTCATGAATTTAAGAACGCCGTGAACACGCTGTGGGAACGCCACTTGGTGTGGCAGGCCTGAGGCCTTTAGATTGATTTGTCCGATAACAATCATTTAATATTAAGGGAAAAAAACCAGTATCCTGTTAATAAACAATAAAGTAAATGACATTTTGCTTCTGAGTGGCAATTGCGACTCGGGATAGCAATTTTTTGGACTTAGAATTGACTTCCATTCCTTTGTGGGATAGAGTGTTAAGGTGAGCAATGACATATATTTTTGGTGTCTTTACTGTCAGAATTGTTGGTAGCTAAACAAAATTATGTTATTTGTTTTGTCTACTGTACTAGAACATACTGCAGACTAATGTATCTATTTACAAACCTTTGCATAGTTCTTAAGACCAATTCTCTGTAAATATAAAAATTCAGTGGCCACGCAAGTTTCGGAGCCCGATGTTTTTATTGTCCTTTCCTAACCATAAATTTTACAATGGTAGCTCTCCACCACTAGTAGGGGCCATGAAAACTTCAGCCCACGGGTAAAGAGCCTCCGGTGTTTCCGAGTCAAATGTTCTTTTACCTTTTTTAACATATATAAAAAACAACATTGTAAAAGGTCGACACCGCTTGATAAACACAATACAAATGTCGACACGAAAGATATATAGGTTGGTGCTAGAGGTTGGTTAGTAACACTGAAAATTTCAGTCCCATAGAGCGGACATTCAATGTTTCCGAGCCCGATGTTTATAATCTATACTTATAAATAAAGACATTTCGCCAATAAACTACGCTTACACCAGAGTAACTGCTTACACTTTTAGTACTTCAACACGTGTGATATGATGTCCGTAAGCTATAATTGAATTTTACCTGATGAATTATTATTGAAAAATAAATCAAAAACCTACTTTCATTTTCGATAAACAAGCCCGAAGCCCGAAAATAGCAACCGAAATAGAGAGTAAGGTGGTGGACACGCTTTGGCGGATCCAAAGTCAGTGGGAGTATGCATCAAAATATATGCTTGCAATGAAATAAGTTGAATGATTACGCAAAGAGTAAATATATTTACTGGGAACTTTTTTAGGATAATCATAGAAATTAAGATTTGACAAATGTTGAATAAAAAATGAGTCAGTTCGTTTCTTAAATGCACGATTTTAGTTTTGATGGAGAGACGCTTGCAAAGCACGATCACTGGTGAGAAAATTGGATAGAACTTTCCAGAACGGGGTAACCAAGGACGCAGGTTGATCATGCTTCGCAGGCAGATACCTTCAAACGGCAATCTATGGTTAATTTTAAAAAAAACTTAAATAAAATGGATTAATTTGATGCGATTTTAGTTTTGATGGAAAGAACTTTTCAGAACGGGGTGCCCGGGAACGTGGTTAGACTAATTATCGTCATGGCGAAAAGTGAAGCCTGAAGGGCGGGTTAACCAATTGGCAGATAATTAATATCTGACAACTTTGGTTTAAAATATGCAAATAAATATCCATACTCTAGCGATTTTAAATTCATATATTTTTTAACACGAAAGGTTGGTAGTTAACCTTATACATTAATTTGTAGACAATGAACAGATTGTGTTCTACGTCTATATTAATCAAAATTATTTTTTGAAAGTCTTTTATCTAAAATTCTTATTTGGAACAGTGATAAAATTTTAGTAAATTTGACCTAAGAACAACATTTGGAATATGAAATTTAAATTTAGAATAAGTATCCATTTAATGGTTGAATAAAATCAAAAAAGTTTGCTTTTTTTTCCATTCAGCGACAACAAAGAGAAATAGGGCCACGTACATGTATTTTTTAGTTTAGATTTTCATCCCTGCTTGCTCCTCTAAATATCCAGCAATGCAGTGTTTATTTCAATTTTAAAGAATATGCAAAGAAAGCAATTAAGAAAATTTGGACACAGTATATACAAAATGAACCAAAAAATATGTTCTAGATATTAAGCATTGTATCATGTAAAAGTGTAAGTGTTGATTCCCGCGCTTGCGCAGGATATCATCTATTTCCATTTATGTTAAATAGATGTATTACAGAAGGGCCTATATCTTTTAAAAAAGAAGTATCAGCACAATATGTTGACAATGTCAGACCACCTGCGGGTGACACTAACAATTTCAACACTGGGGTATGGTGTTTCAATGTTTCGGAGCTGATGTTTTTAATTGTATTTTTTCCCTACCCTAAGTTTTTATAATGGTAGCTGTCCATCGCTAGTAGGTGCCATGAGAACTTCAGCCCACGGGGGTATGAGCCTCTGATACCTCGAGTCAAATGTTCTTTTATACTTTTAGTAACATATATAAAAACAACATTGTAAAAGGTGGACACCTATTGATAAACATAACATTAATGTCGACACTTAATATATATACACATCGGTATATTTCATTTTTCATTCCCTTGGTGTACAGTAGGGTCTTATTCTGTTAAACTAGATAGGGTACATGTACTTTCAGCTTAACTTAACAGTGATAGTGCTAGACTGTTGGTTACTTACACTGAAAATTTCAGTCCCCACAGAACAGAATTCAATGTTTCCGAGCCCGACGTTTATAATTTTGTTTATGTT
This sequence comes from Magallana gigas, assembly GCF_902806645.1. Taxonomy (NCBI): domain Eukaryota; kingdom Metazoa; phylum Mollusca; class Bivalvia; order Ostreida; family Ostreidae; genus Magallana; species Magallana gigas. The sequence goes on from NC_047566.1 coordinate 18,615,876, forward strand.
AAATAGATGTATTATAGGAGACCTATATCTTTTATAGTAGAAGTTGTATCAGCGTAATATTTTGACAATTTTCGACCATTTGCGGGTGACCTAAACAATTTAAGCTCCGGAGTATGGTGTTTTGATGTTTTGGAGCCCGATGTTTTTATTGTCTTTTTCCCTAACCATAGTTTTTACAATGGTAGCTGTGCATAAGTAATAGGTGCATTGAGAACTTCAGCCTACGGGGTAAGTTCCTCTAATGTTTTCGAGTGAAATGTTTTTTTACCTTTTATTAACATACATAAAAACAACACTGTAAAAGGTCGACACCACTTGATAAACACAGCACTAATGTCGACACGAAATATATATGCACGTCGGTTTAATTCATTAATTATTTCCTTCGTGTACAGTAGGGTCTGATTCTGTTAAATAGATACCGTACATGTACTTTCAGCTTAACTTAACAGTTATAGTACTAGACTATTAGTAAACGCTGATAATTTCAGTCCCAATAGAACCGACACATTCAATGTTTCCGAGCCGATGTTCAATAATCTATTTATGTTAAATATATGTATTGCAGGAGGGCCTATATCTAAGAAGTGTTTCAGCACAGTATCCTGTCAGTGTCAACTAACTTGCGGGTGACACTAACATTTTCACCTCTGGGGTATGGTGTTTCGATGTTTCGGAGCCCGATGTTTTTATTGTCTTTTCCTACAACCATTTTTTACAATGGTAGCTGTCCATAAGTAATAGGTGCATTGAGAACTTCAGCCTACGGGGTCAAGTTCCTCTAATGTTTTCGAGTGAAATGTTTTTTTTTTCCTTTATTAATAATATATAAAAAACAACACTGTAAAAGGTCGACGCCGCTTGATAAACACAGCACTAATGTCGACACGAAATATAATATGCACGTCGGTTTATTCATTTATTATTCCTTGTACTTTTAGGTTAACTTAACAGTGGTAGTGGTAGACTGTTAGTTAGTAACGCTGAAAATTTCAGTCCCCATAGAACCGACATTCAATGTTCCGAGTCCGATGTTTATAATTTTATATGTTAAATAAATGTATTATAGGGAGGACTATATCTTTTAGGGTAGAAGTTGTATCAAATCCAATATGTTGGACAGTGTTAGACAACTGCGGCTCGGTGACCTTAACAATTTCCCTCTCGGGAAGGGTGTTCAATGTGTTTCGGAAGCCGATAGGGTTTTAATTGTCTTTTTCCCTAACCATTTAATTTTTACAATGGTAGCTGTCATCAACTAGAAGGTGCCCTGAAAAATTCAGCCCATGGGTAAGAGCCTCCAAGTTTTCGAGCAAGATGTTCTTTGACTTTTTTTTACTACACTGCATAGATAAAAACAACACTTTAAAGGTCGACACCGCTTGATAAACACAGCACTATGTCGACAACGAAAGATATTACATTGGTGTATTTCATTTTTGATTCCCTTGGTGTACTGTAGGAT